>WBMW01003485.1:824777-1108918 GCA_013396635.1 Penelope pileata
GAGGAGGGCGGCGCGGCGGGGCTCTGGGTGAAGAGCGGCGCGGCGGCGGGCATGAAGGATGTGGAGTCGGGCCGGGGCAGGGCGCTGGGGAGCGCGGCGGCCCGCGGCGACGGCCTCCTGCTGCTGGGCACCGGCGGAGCCGCCGCCCCCGGAGGGCTGCGGGAGGGCCGCCGCGGGAAGCACGGCGCCCGCATGAGCCTCCTGGGGAAGCCGCTGTCCTACAGCAGCGGGCCGAGCTGCCGCCGCAACGCCAAGTACCGCCGGCTGCAGAACTACCTGTACAACGTGCTGGAGCGGCCCCGCGGCTGGGCCTTCGTCTACCACGCCTTCGTGTGAGTACCGACCCCCGCGCGGCCCCGGCGCCGCGCTCCCTCCCCGCCGCTGCCACCTGCGGAGCGCTGAGCCCCGCGCTGCGCCGGAGGAGCCGCGCGGTGCCGGAGGCGGCGGAGCGCCGGAGCGGGGTTCTCTGCCCCACGCGTGTGCGCGGATCCGCGTGCGCCCCGCGGCGGGGAACGGCGCGGGAGAGCCTCGGCTCCGGGAGCGCTCCTCCGCTCTGTGCCGGTTCTGCGCTCTTCTTCCGAGCGGGTGACGCCTTTCGGTTCGCACCCCGTCCCGGCGGGGGCACTCGGGGGCTCCCGCACAGCGGCTCCGGGACAGCGGCGCGCGGGGACCCGAGCGCTGCCCCCTCGCCGGGGGCTCCGGCGGTGGTGCCCAGCTCTCAGCTCCCGGCGCTCGGTGCCGCTCGGGGCTTCGGCGGCACTTTGGGGAAGGGCCCTGCTCGGAGTCTTCGGGCGGGGATGGGGCGCAGCCGGGCAGGAGTCAACGCCACGGGTACAGCCCGGGGGGAAACGTGCGGTTAATTACACGTGGGGCGCGATAGACACCGCTGTAACGGGGGGGTACAGGAAAAGCTGTTTCGGTGTTTGACTCCAGGAGATAGAGAACGGCACGTCTCACTGTTGTGCCGCAGGTAACTGCGTTCCGGCAGAGTTGCAGGGAGGGATGCAGCGGCTGTTCCCCGCGAGCACTCCTCGCCCGGCAGCGGGGCAGCCCCCGATCGGCCTCCGTGAAAGTTTTCAGAGGTGGAGCAGCGCTCTGCCGAGAGCGTGGCGGTGTGCTCGCAGAGATGCTCCGTGGCCGCGCTGCCTGCGGAGAGCGAACTCGCTGCGGGTGGTGAGCGGTGCAGACACGGAGCATTATTGCTGGTTCAGAGAAAGGGTTCCTGAGCGCTCCGAATTTGACTCTGCAAATCAACACTCTGAGCTTTCTCCCCAGAGGGCACTTATTCAGTGCCTTTTGCTGTTTGGGCTCTTACAGGTGTCACCTGCAGACAATGCTCAGTTAGGGCTGTGGGACCACAGGAGTGCCCGCCAGGGGCTGCCCCACAGCAGGGCCACGGCATGTCCATCCACTGCAGCCCGGGACCTTTTGCCCTGGCATCCCCATGAAGGCCATTAGAATGAGTAAAGTTCAAGCTGGAAATAAAGTTGACAAGTTTAAAGCTCAAAAAAAAAAAAAAAAAAAAAAAAAAAATTANAAAAGTAAATTTCCAAACAGAGTGAAGTCATGACACAGCAGCACTGTAAACAAGGAAGATTGCCAGCTGCGTTTAGATAATTGCCTGCATGCAATGGGTGCCAGTTTTAATTTTTAATTGCAAATGGCAATTTTGGCAGCTGAAAATGCCAACATTCTCTCTTTTATCCGAGCAAATCTGTGTGAGAGAGCTGGAAACATTACTGTAATACAAAGGCACCCAGAGATACTGTTACCTTTAGGGATCTGTGACCACCTCAGCTCCCTGTTCTTAAGGTGCGTTTGGAGTTCCATTGGATGTCAATCATCATCATTGCCAGTTTATGATTCTTTTAATGTATTTATTTAATTCCTATTTAGTGACTGCCAGATATTCAGATAACACTTTCGGTGTTTCAGGCTCGCTTTTTTCCAGCCACCTGATCAAATACAAATGCATCTTGGAAAACATACTCCCTTACAGGATCAAAAATATATATTGAGTTGCGAAGCGGTGGAGATGTCTGCTGCTACGTCTGCTGAGCTGTTCTTGACTCCGCAGAGCCCACTGTAGCTCGGCACTATTTCTGCTGCAGGAATGGGCTGTCTGCTCAAAGACTGATGCCCACGTCATTGTCCTCCTGAAACGAAGCTCGCTCTGATACGCAGGGCTGGAATGACCCAAGGGTGCTTTCAGACTTTCAATTTGAAGGTTTAGTTGCGTGAGATTATTCAGGCTTGCCTGTTGCTTTTGAAATGAAAAGCACCAGTTACAAATAAGAAACCACCTCTGCAGTGGTATTTTTACTTCTCATTTCCATAGGGGAAAATGTTTGAGGGCTGAGGATGATGCTTGGTTTGCTCTTCTTTATTTCTTCTTGGCCTTTCAAAACAGAGAGAAAATAGGCCAGCCACTTGAGGAGCAAGTGTTGTGACCTGCATTTGGAAGTCAGCTGCTTACTTTATTTGTAAATACAAACTTGCAAAATGCTGGCAAAGACAGCTGCTCAGCAAACTTCTGCTAGTAGGTGAAGAATTTGCTCTTCAGTGTGGCCCTTTGACTTTGGTATAATGCGCTGCATAGTAGAGCCGTAAATTACGAGTTCCTTGGCTCCTTTCTGTGTACCTTGGTAGCTCTTTACAAGGCAGCCCTAGTTAAAATCTTTACTGCAAGTACCACTGTTCTGTTCTTAGTCATTTAGGAACACTTAAAATATGTACGTTTATGAAATCAGAAAAGAACATTTGCGAGTAATGAGTCAGTAACTTAAACTCTGGCTAATGAAGTATTTATGCCACACCGCATCACCTGCACGTGGAGTAAGTACATATTTAATGTATCCGGACATATGGTGGAATGCTGTAATATCCTAACTTCTTAGGAAGCGTTGCTTTGGGATGTCATAGGATTTCTTTTTGTTGTTGCTTTTGTTTATGTAGATTATTTTTGGTTGTTTGCTTTGATAAGAATATGTAGACATTGCCTTAGAAGGATCAAAGGGGAATTCCTGATTTGTTGCAAATTTAGCTCTGGGTTTCATCTTCAGCTGTCATAAGGATTTTGTCTTATTTTTATTCTTAACTGACATTTTGAAAAAGAGGTGCCATGAGAAGTTCAGAATAAATACTACTCTTTGATATTGTTTTTACTGGTAGGATGTAATTAGTTGCCTAAGTTTCGTAATTTAACATGTTGGGTTTATTTCAGGAATAATAAAATTTTGTTTCTTACTGACTTCTTTTTAATAAATTCTGTGCAAAAATCTTCAGCATTTGTTGTGCCAACATCCTTATCGTTACAAAGCCACCACCTTTTTTGCTCTGGAAGCTTCTGAATCACACAGCGTGGGGCTGGGTGCGTATCATTTTGCGTGACCTGTATTGATGTTTCCATGGGCCTCCTCTACTGGCCATTGCTGGCGGAGAAAAGATAGAGGGCGAGATGAATTTATGACCCAGTACAATGTACTTCTTGTCCTTTGCATTCTGTTTGGGAAAAGGCTGAAAAATGATTTCTGAAAAAAAAATCTAGCAATGCCATCAAAAATTTAACTAGCTATTTTAGTTTTCCAGATCTGCTTTCTGGACATATTTTACTAATGATTGGATGGCTACTGAATAGCAGTATCTTTGCATCTGAGCTAACAATGCTGCATCATACCGTGCTATGGGTATAATTAGGGAGGTTCCACATTCTGATTAGAAACACAATAATGTGCAACACCATAAATACTTGTCTATTAGAAAGCAGGAGAAATGATTTTATGACTCTGTTTTATACATCTGTGGGCATCTGATGAGCTCTTTCCAGGTGCTCTGTGGGTAGATCTATGGCTTTTATCTTTCCAAGTACCATTTCAGAGCCAGGGCCAATATTGTTGGGATGACAATGTATTTTTTTAATTTATTTAAAAAACAAAGAACAGTGTTATATTTACAAATAAGAGATGTTAGCAGAGTTGACAACACAAGTGTTGTACAGAGCCTCTCTTACTAGGTACTGAGAAGGAAAAAAAAATAAAGCTGTGTAACTGCCACCTGAAGTTTAGTAACCGTTTTCTTTCAGGGAGTGAATGATGGTGAATACTTTGATGCACTTCAGTGTAAATCCACAGAATTTTGTTACATGTGAGGCGGTCTGTGATTCTTTATGTGCGTATGTTTCTTGTTTAAGCAGTCTTTGGGGAGGGTCTTGGTAGTCATCCAGTCCAGCTGGAAGACACACTCTTCCTATTCATGGCAACCAGGCTTTGTCTTGAACTTTGGCAGATGGAGGTCCCACAGCCTTGCTGGGCAACCTGCTGCAGGCCTGCATGAAAATGGAGGGTTTCCTGTTGGAAATAGAGGATTTGGGGAGAGTCAACCTGAATCTCTTAAGTGGCCCTTTTTGTACTATCTGGCACTACCAAGAAGAATATGACTTCTTTACCCTTGTAGTTTCTCTTCCAGTAGCTATAGGCTGCTTGACTTGCTGTAGGCTCCCAGTCAACTGGTAGATCACCCTCTTGCCAGACTGAATGAGCTCAGCTCCCTCTGCCTCTATGTAAGAAACATGCCCAAGGCCCCAGACCTTCTTGGTTGCTCTCCTGGATCTCTCCCAGCTTCTGCATGTCCCTCATTGGTTTGCTCTCAGAGGGTCAACTGGGTGCCATGATGTTAGGCCATGCAACATAAAGGAGAAAAATAACTTTCCTTACCTTTCTGGCCATGCTTCTCTGATGTAACCGTATGTTGCTTGTCTTGCCTCTGATGGAGGTGTGCTGTTGGTCTGTATGCAACCTACTGTTTCCACAATAACCATACGGCCCTTTTCACTGGGGCTGCTGCCCAAACAGGGGCTTCTTAGACCATATGGATGCATCTGTTGTTTTTTGTTTGTTTGTTTTCCTGCACCAGATGCAGAACTCTACTGTTCTCTTAGTTGGCCTTCCTAGGTTTTTATGTTCACTTCTTGTATGTTCTTGTGCGGCGCGTCTCAGTTACTGTGCTCTAACCAGAGAGGCACAGATGCAGCAGTCTTCAAAACCCTTTGCACTTTCTTTGTGATTATCAGAGAAGATAAAATGGGCAAAAAGGCTTCATTCCTGCGCTTTCCTGCTGTTGTTCATGGGCGGCAGTCCTCTCCTGGAACCCTATCATGAGCAATATATAATATGTAGCTTCTCTATCATTCAGTTTTTGTTGGAGAGCTGTTGCCCGCCTGAGGATCTTCAGGACTGGCAATGTCTGTCATCTGATGTGCGTAAGAGGTGGTTTTCATTTACCTAAGCAAAATATTGTTTCACATTTTATTCTTTTCAGGCTTGGTTTCCTCAGTTCCCTCACTTGCACTGGCCTTGCTTTCTGACTTAACAGTAGTGGTCCGGGAGAAATACTGCTTTGCCATAAGAATCAAAACTGTTCCTCAGCTTCCTAGAAATAAGAGACAAAAGGTATTCTTGAGAAGTCAACAGGGCAAGGACTGGTGAAAGTTCATGCACATGGGCTTTCTTCTGTGTGTCTTAATGTTTATTTCTCAAAAGGGCTTATGAATTGTGTATGCAGTTAATGAGGCAGATAGTATATTTGTGTTTGCATTTTTCAGTTTTAAATAAATATGCAACCTGAGAGGGGTCTTCTCCATCTCTTCTCCAACTTTACTCATGATGTGAGGTAGAGGTTTCTTTATAGCTTTATTTTCAGCCCTCATTTAAAATCATAAAATTAGTATGGTATTCAGGGGTAACAATCCTAGGTTACATACGTTTTTCTTTCTGTGGCAGTCTTGGGAATGACATTTCTTGTCTTGCGTATTGAGTGTCCTGTGTGAGGTGGGGACTCTTGATGAACTTTCTGTGAAAGTGAAAAATACAGTGAAAAATATTGCCCAGAATTACAGATTTTGGCCAAGAGTAGGATGATCTATGAATACATTATGTGGCATCAAATATATGCTGTCTCAGAGGACTAGATGTTTTAGAGAATGCAGGGAAGATTTTAGGAAGATTTTAATTGCCTGTGAGACACTATTTGTCTGACAGATTTGCACAGTAGGTTCTAGACGATAGCTTAATGAGCTAGAGACCTTTTTTTTTTATAAAACAGTTTTCAAGTTTCTACGGTATTTGACTTTATAAAGCAAAAATAAATGTCATGATACTTGGGCAGTTTTGATGGGCTTTCAGTGCTCCAAATTTTACTACATTTTTAATAACCACTCGTCCTGTTTTACTGTTGTTATTTGTAATGAAATAAGTTTCCTGAAGTGGATGAAAGTAGAACTGAGCTAAAAATTTTCATTAATTCTATAGAATTAAAGAAAAATTTTTAATTTTTTAATTTTTTTAATTCTGTAGAATAATCATCATTAATGTATTTACCAATGCTCATGAAAATGCAGGGAAACTTTTTTTCATAGTTTCAGTGGAATGGAAAAGCACATTTTGTAATTGTATTAATGTTTTTATGGAAAAAAGATTATATATATAAAAAAAAAAAAAAGTTTGTTGCTAGATACTGTAAACTCCTAACATTGAAAATAAACGTCAGTGCTGTAGAGTGGTTGTTTCTTAATAGCTCACAGGCAAAACTTAATTGCCAGCTGTTTAACATTTTTGTATGGTCGTATTTCCTTTACCATAAATTTTATGTCTGGTGAAAATTAATGACATTTGCCACAGATTATAATTGAAGGAAAATTGAGTCTTCTTCACACAGGTAAAATAAGACGAAGTAGGGCCAAAAAATTGTACTGTATAATGAAAAATCTGTAACATGTAAAGGTAGTAACTATTATTTGCTGCATTCTTCCTAATGAGACAGATGTTTTTTTGTGCAATATCTCTTGCTTTTTCCCTTTGCAAACCATTGACACAACAAAGCATGTATTTCTTATTTCTGCTGGTGTACTGAGATCTGCTTTTGTGTATGTATTATAGAGACTATACTGAATTTGGGAAAACTTGTATATTTTTTTTCCCTTTTTATTTTCTGTGAGAGAGTTTATTAATAGGTTGGTTTGCAGGTTTCCTGTAAGAGCGCAGGTTTTGATTGCCCAAGGGATTGCCACTGCAGCTCAGTTAAGGTAGAAAATTCATCAGCTGTATGGTTTTATCAATCACAAAATAATTTTAAGCAGTTGCTATGCTTGTGTCAAATTCATTTAAAACTATCAAAAGTTCAGAGGCTGTCTTACAGTTCATCTGTACTCGATCAGGAAGTATGTTCAATTTTCTGTTGAACAGCAGATTTATCTTTTGATAGCTGTCTGAGCTGCAGTGTAATTGCGTTACAGGAAGCTCAGCAAAACGTTCATCACTGTAGGCACTGAAGCATGTCATCTTAGGCACTGTATTCTACTTGAAAGAACAAGGGAGTAGGTATTGGTATGTGTGGTTGGGTCTGGTGATTCAGAGGACACAGTCCTCAGTTACACATACCTGAATTTCTCTCTTGGGCTTCATCAAAGAAGATATCTAAGCGTAAATGTGCATATTTTGCTTTACAGAGATGGACATAAATATCTACATAAGTATTTTCTTGAAGAGTGATGGATTTTCAAAGGCGTAGAATACCTACTTCCTTTAATTATTCTATTGTGCATTCAGTGGGTAATGCAATTTTTTCTCCACAACTTGTATCATATGAAGTTTAACAATCATGCTTTTAAACTGATGAGGAATAAGGAAGAAAGGAAGTTCTGTACCTGCTCATTTCTTGATTGAAGCAATATACTACTGTTTGTCTTGGCTACCTTCTTGCTTTGAGGCTCCCTTCTTGAAAGAAAGACATTAAGCCTTTCAAGAGTTTTTGTAGAGTTTTAATTATTTTATTTTAGTTATAGCAGGTATCATATGGTATCAACATAATGGTGACAAGAGTCAAATGCAACGAAAACAGAGAGAGTAAAATTCTTCTGCTTTGAGAGAAAAACAATGTTACCAAATGCGTTCAGATGCTCCCTGTTTCACAAGGGTCTCAGATTAGAGCATCTGCACACACCCTTTTTGAGATCATTCAGTCAGAAATAGCATCTAACTTCGTCTAGTGCATTAAATTTAATTGCTCTGCTTGGCCTAAGCTCCTCCATAACCATGGTATCTGAGAATTACCCATTAGACGCAAATGCACAAATCTTCCCCTTCCATGCTCTGTTAACAGGGATGCACTTAAAAGTCACTGCTGGGCCCTTTTCTAAATGTATGTCGTGTGAGGATCCTGACCTGCCTGAGAGGGCTTTGGGGGAAATGAACTTCTGTATTCACTTCTGTAAGTTGTGCAGGTGGGGAGCCACTCGTGTTTGGCAGTGAGTTTGGAAACACAGATCAGTCTCCCCAGGAGATCAGTCTGGATCACCAGCCATGTCCTTTTGGTGGTGGCACTGCTCTGTCCTTGGAGCACAGTAGGGAGTGGCTCAGTGAAGCTGATGTGAGCACAGGAGCCAGGGCAGTGAGCAGACAATGTCCTTTCACATGGCCCTGTGCTGGAGAAGATGCAGCACTGTGCTGCCAGGACATCACACAGCAAATTCAGCAGCGTGCAGAACACTTCTCTGCATCTGAGAAAGTTGTGCTGACTGAGGTTAGAAGTGGGCTGTAAAATCATCAGGAGGAAACAAATCTCTGCATCTTCTCTCATCTCTGTGCAGCTAATAATAGTTCCTGTAGAGTCAATTATTTTTGTGTGCATCATAGGAACCATTACCATAGAGAAGAGCATGCTCTTGATCTTTGCTGCTTCTTGCAAAAGGGTGCTTGTCAGTGCCAGGAAACGTATAGCAGGTTGTGCTATAGGTTCTGCTATAGGAGGCAGCGAGCTCCCTGCAGATGGTACGTGTGCAGAGGGCAGGAGCCTGTGCTGGCAGCTGGAGGGCGCATCTCAGAGCCCTGCCTGAGCCCCTCCTGAAGGGCAGCTGGGAGGCAGAACCTTTCCTGCCCTTGGCCCCACCTAATTGCTTTTATTAGCAACCTGAATTAAGTGGTGGTTTCTTTGAGGAGATTCCAGGATGCTTCCTGTGCAGTACACGGTTAGTTGCAGTGAGGGCAGGTGCACATAGTGATTTATTGAATTGCTCTTATTCTGTGGATGTTTCTCTCCTCGAGAAAATGTCCCACTCATAACTGCATCTATAGACTGAAGGTGAAGCAGAATTTGGGATAAAAGAGGAACAACTTTGCTAACATCTCTAGCTGTTGAAAATTTTTATATAATAAAAAATGTAGTTCAAATAGACATGTTTCTCTCTCCCTTTAGACTTGGAAGCACTAGATTGGACTTGATGGTTGGAGAGGCTGTCTGGAAAGAAGTGAGCCTTCCTCAGAGCTCACGCTGGATGCTGACTGGCCTCGTGATTTGGCTTCCACTAACAATCTGTTTGCCAGAGCATTGAGAGATCCTTGTAGGCAGTGAGGAGGCAGGTGGTGATCCTGAATTGTAAGTGCACTTGGGAAGGAATCTTCATTTTCATTCTGAAAATGCTTTTAGACATACTTTCTAGTGGTATTCTTAGTAGTTAATAGCACTTACACAGTAGTTAGTGGAAATCATCAAACTGAGCATTGATAAAAGCTCTGTCTCTCAATCGTGGGTGATGGGGAAAACCATTTAATTAGAGACGTGTATAAAGCTTCTGAAGATACACTTCAGAAATTCTTGTATAGGGGCTGAAGGCCTGTCCTGAAATTGTTGAAGCTGTTACATTATGTATGTGCAAGCACTCCACATGAGATTTTGCTGTCTGGAGATACTCTGATGGGGAGTGGTGGTGAGAGCACTCTTGGGAATGTACAGAGACAAGAGACATTACCTAGGTGGGAAAATTGTTGAAGTGAGGGAGGACTTATCACTGTTGACTTGACTGTAACAGTACTTGACTGACGCTACTACCGTGAAGTTAGAAATGTGTGTTTATCTTGCATTATTAATGTTTTTAATTGACATTTTTTCACTTTTGTTTTCTGCTTTCTGTAGAGAGAAAGCTGAAGTACCAATGTGAATCAATTTATCAAATTTACATATAGATCAAGCATGATATTGATCCTTAATTATTTTTTTCCGCTCACTGAGATCTTGACCCTGTGTGCATACCTGAGGAAATAATCAGTAATATTTTTCTACATGAAAATTTTGTTTACTACTTGACTGCATTTCTGATTGCTTGTCCTTGGTAAATGTTGGTGTGTTTGCGGGGTCTGTGTATTTGCATATGTTGTGGTAGCTTAAGTGAGTACAAGAATCTGTTGACTCGTTATTCAAGTCAATGGCCAAGCTTTTATTTAAACTAAAAACAATAGCTTTCAGTATTTTTCTGTTTTACGATAAGATGCTTATTAATTGATTTCCCATTGAGTTAGAATAACCAATGAACCCAAAACTGTGTGATCTGAACACCATGTACAAATGGCTTGAAACTGCTGGATGTGGATGGTTTGAGAGGAAGGGATGAAGTGGGGTCTCCTGAGCGCAGCTCCATCTCTGACGTGGCTACATGCACACTTTGAGGAAGACCTAAGGAGGGACATCTGAAATTCCTGTCCTTCTGAATACCCTTTGGCTTGCTGAGAAATATAATCCTCAGGGACTTTTTCTGCAGGAAGGAATTCAGTCACTACAATGTAGTCTTATTCCTGTCCAGGGAATTCCTCCTTGAAACTATAGCTGAGTTAATGACATCTATAAAATATCAAAGACACCTAAAAATACGATAAAATTAGATTAAGTGTTGTTATGGTTGCTGTTCATTAATGGGAAAGCTGGAGCTGAAGTGTCTATGCCAAACTGAAGTACGATATCACACCAGTAAGTGTCAGAAAAGGAAGAGTTTCTTTGAAAAATCCTTTGTGTGATTTTGCTCTCCGGTATTTTTTCACCTGCTCAAATGTGTGAATTACCTCCCTGCAAGGAAAGGTCATAGTATTCCTTTTTGGATTGTTTTTATCATCAGCTTTAGGAGTTAATCATAAATAATATAATAGATAGTGACTGCAAACTCAGATTTATTAAGAAAGTGCAGATAGTGACATTTCAGGTACAATCTGTATCTGGAAGATAAAATTGACTTGCAGTCATATTTCAGAAATATGATTTTACAAAATTGGGATTGTGTTTTAATAATCCATGGCAAAATTGTTTTTTTTTTCTGTCTTGGGTATAAAAGATGTAAATCTCTATGAGATAAGACTGAGATGAAAACAAGCCTGAGTGAAAATATTTTGAAGTAAGTTAGAGAAGAGTCAGGCAGGAGAACTGAACTGTATTTTGATTTTGGAAATGGAATAAGGTTATGAGTGAGGCCCACTCATCTCTCAATACCTACATTTATGATCTGGCAGTGGAGTGTTTGCATCCTCCCAGTCCAGTGCGTACTACGAGCAGCACTTTGTGTACACACAGAGTGTTTGCTGCATTCAGTCTGTTCTGATGGCTCATTAACAAAACTGTCTTTAAATCAGAGAAGAGCTGTGATGGACACCCGGTGTTGGCAGGTTGGGCTGTTGCCAGTATGAATCTGTGTTCTAATTTCAAACTGAGGGCTTCCTTGCCTACCTCTAGAGGGTGTTCAGGTGACAGCAACAAATCACTGCGGATATGGTTGGTACTGTTTTCTGGCAGGAGGATAAACCAGTGCCTTGCAGTCTAGCCCTGTGGATTGCTGGTTATGTGCTGTAAAATATTGGTAACATTTTAGTTGGATTAAAAACAATAATTCATACAAAAGATTGAATAATTGTTACAGCACCTTGTGAAAGGGATTGCACCAGCCACAGCTCTCCGGGATGTAATTTACTAGTCCGTAAACTTCTTTTATGTAACAAATTTGGGAGATGCAAGTTCACTTGTGTCGTTTTTGTGCTTAGTTCTCTGGTCATCATTGCCATAGATGCTTTGCAAACAGTGACAAATCTGTAGGGAAGAAATCCATCTTTTCTCTTGGAATAATGAGGAAAGGCAATACATGTCACTGGTCAGCATAATAGGCAAGAATTTCAGTTCTGCCCTGCTTTTCTTGTTAATTACTGCAGACAATAATATCACTGTCTTTTATTCAGGTTTGTAACCCTGGCATCACTTTTGAGATGGACCTTTATTCCTAACACGAGTTCTGTCCATCGCATATCTCAAAGGTCTGAGCTGTCTGTCACCACTGCTGGCACTGCTGCTCAGACTCTCAGCATTTCATTTCGTGCTCCACCCTTATGACCAGGCTCAGCAGGATGCTCTGAGTGCTTATCCCTGGGGCTCTGTAACCTCGGCTCTTCGGCCTTGATTTTGTTCCTTCTACTGTCTAGGGAGAAAGTTGTTTGTCTTAACTTTCAATAGCTGTACAGAGCATCTGACTAGTTAATTGTTAAAATTGCATTTATGAATAACAAAAACAAAAAGTACACTCTGCGTGATTCATTAAGGGGAAAAAAACAAATGAAGCTGTTCCTCACTAGTTTGTCTGGCAACCTCAGGAGCGTGTGTTCGAAGTACTGTTCAATCAACTGTAAGCTATTAATAGCAGATTAACATGGATGCATTTCTAATTTATCTAACTTCAGTAAACCTGTAACAAAAATTGTCATGTATTTTTTTCGATCACCTTTTGAAAATAACTCTTATTTTGGCAGATACTGTGATGGGAATTTCACTGTGTAACAATTTTATGAAAGTTGCATATCATGTGCTTAATGAGAGAGTTCTTCCTGTATTATTTGGCTTTGTCTGAAGACACTGAGTTAGAGGAATGGATGACTGGTAGAAGGACAGGCAAAACGGTGGCACAGCTTCCCGGCGTGTGGCGGGGATAACAGGTTGCAGATGAAATAACAGCAGTAAAAACAAACTGTCTCAGGACTTTTTCTGAAGCTGGGATCTTAAAAAAGCAAAAACAAAACAAACAAAAACCCAATGACAACAAAAACAAACCACCACCACCACTAACAAAAAAACCCCAAACGGCAGAAATTAAATAGCTAGTAAAAGCAAGCAAGATGGCCAGGGAAAAGAGATTGATATCAGCCTCATGGTTTCTTTGAAACAGGTTGTTGTCCAAATCCTGTGACCTAAACTTTGAGAAGCCAGCCCTGAATTGGTGTAGTGAGATTGTTGTAAGATACATTCTCATGAAGCTGTTCCTCTCTAAACAAGCTTCTGCACATGTCTACCTCTGTTTTGCAATCTGTAGTATGGAGGGTGAACTTAATGCTCTTGAGCTTCTTTAATTAATTTCAACGGATCTTATTGCTGTGAGATAATCACAATGTCTTTTGCGACAGTCTACCAAACTTTCAAAGCCATGTATAAATTTTATGCAAATTCTTCAAAAACGTGAGTGAAGAAAGGATATTTTACCCGCTCACCTCTAGATGACAGACATTTAAAATTGTTACACGTTGTGCCCAGGTAGGCTGAGTCCACTGTGTCTGCAGCTTCAGTTCTGCATTGGATCACTGAATACGCTGTGTTCATTAAATCAGTGTGCATACACTGCTGTCTTCTGGTTCTCTCTCATGTTTGCCCTTTTAGTACATCAGAGGACAGCCTGGAAAGCTAGAAGTGTGCAACCTTTCTGTTCACACAGCCCTAGCAAATCAAAAGACAACCCAAACTTTCCTGAATCCTCACCCTTGTCAGTGTAGGTGCCATCAATCTCCCCAAAGTCAAAGCAAAGCAAACCATCAGCTCTTTTATCCCAGGAAAAAACAACACTGGAAAGACTTGGTTTTTCCTTTTCTTGCCTGTGAAGTCTTCTGCTTCTGAGGTGAGCATTTCTAGGTTCTTACTCCAACAGAAAGATGAAGAAAACCTTCCATTTCTTCTGAGCCAAGTTCAGATGTTTTCCAAAAAGCCATTCGAAGTAAAGATATTCAGCTTCACTTTGAGTGGCTTTTTAGCTGCTCTGCCAGTCTGTTCTTTTTGTTTGTACCAGGTTGCTTTCCTAAGGAACTAATGATCCTTTACTGCTTCTGTGCTCTCTGATTAACTCCAGTCTCCCTTGGACAACCAGGGGACTGGGACCTAAGGACTTGCTAATGGCCATCCCTGTAAGAGGACCCTGTAGACATTATTGAGAGGTGAAAAGAGCACAGCTTTTATCACTGGTTTATGTCTTTTAAAATTTCAGCATGCTGCTTTGGATTTTCAGGAAACTCTCTGATGCATTCAAGTATATCAATCTATAAAGATATATATATTTTTATAGACACATATATTAGAAAGTGCTGACATACCTTTCCATCCTCATTAAAAAAAGCAGAGAAGATGACTTACAGTTCGTTGAGTCACACATTAGCACTTCTGCATAGAGAAGTCTTTAACAGATACAAATGGCAAGCCAAATCCTAAAGCTGCTTGCTAGCCATTAATTCCAATCTGAATCCAGAAGCCCTTAGTCAAGCAAAATATCAGTGAAATAATAGGATCCTTTATCTTAATAGCGCTGCTTGACTTAAATTCTCCTCCAGGTTTCTATCAGCACTGCTTTGTTGCTGTCATGTGTGGCACACATGACGCTTGCGCTGCATCAACTCTGGAGTATTACATGCTAACTTGCATGCAGCTGCAATGGATCATGATATGCTTTTGGCAATGCTTTTAGATCTTTGCTTTAACCATTTGCAATGAATAAGAGAGACTGTAAGTGGCAAAGTGCTTTTTCTTTAAAGGTAGTCATTAAAATACTGCTACAAAAGTAACCGTAGAGTTTTGGAAATGATGTGGTACAAAATAACATACTTTGCTACATGCACTTTTATTCATTTCTGAAAATGATTGTTCTTTCGCAGGCATGAGAATCTGGATACGTTCCTAATCTAAAATCAATAGGAAATACTTCAGTTGTTCAAATAGCTCTTAAACATATTTTAGTTTGATAGCTGATTGTATATAATGTTTGCAGCCTTTGTGCAAAGCAGCATTTAATAGCACAGCTTGCTGTATAATGAATATAGATGAAGACTGTTCTTTATAATATCAATCTATAAAAACCCTATGCATTTATTCATATAATGCAGTTGGTGTCAAGTTGCCACAGTGCTTAGAATTTATTGCCACGTTGCTTGACACGTAGCTATCAACTAAAATAACTCCTTCGAAATTGCAGCTCAACCTCAAGACTTGCCACTTCCCGTTTAGAAACTGACTTTACAAGCTAGTCAGATGGTTGAATTAGCAAGGAGATAATGGTTCTGTGGAAACAGCTGCTGATGGAAAGTTCTCACTATTGGAATGGGTCACTTACTGGAGTTTCCTTTAATTGCTGTCATTATTGCCTATGTATGCAGTGGTTATCAATGACTGTAATTGCTCTATAGCTGCCCTGCCCCACTCTCTTGCTGTCAATATTCATTTTTAGCTTTCCTAAAATTTAGGCAGAAAATATCTGGGGATTAATCTAGTATTTTGTTTTGTGTTGTGTCTAGCAACCCTGTGTGAGTTGCTAGTTATTAATGACTAACCTTGTGGCGTGAAAGCAATTATCCTCACATTCTCCTGATGAAATGCGTTTTCTCTTGAAATTTCTGGTACTAGTTTTGGTCCAATTGATTTGCATAATGTTCCTCCGTATCACTGTGAAAAAGAAAGTAAAGTAAAATCCCACCATCGTGGAGATGTTTCAGTGAGGAGATCTGTACAAGAGTTGTTTTTGTTGGGTAATCACGTTTGTTGCCCACACATCCTGGACCATTGCAGAGTGCAGCACCCTACCTATTAATGACAAAGATTAAGGTTAATGACAGAGCCTTGGCGTGAATTGCTAGCTGAGTGTTTATATACCAGCTCTGTGTTTGTCAGAGTCTAAAAGGGATTAAACCTGGCTAGAAGATTGTGTCTGCAGAGAATGATTATTATCAAGCAAGAAAACTTGCATTTATGAAGATTTAAAAGGTGATAGACAGCAATTGGCAATCAAAGGCATCACTGCTTTAGTGCACTTACCCAAATTTTATGTTTAATCCTCTTCTGCAAAGTTCAAGTTCGGCATGTTTGGTCCTCTGGCTCAAAGTGCACGAAGCCATGGCAGTGATGATATTCTTAGCTGTGCTGAGGACAGCTACTACTTTAAAACTGTTTCCTTCTTCCTTGCGGTGTGTTGTGTACTGATAAGTCGCAACTTGCAGCTTGCGGTGTCTTATTGCTTAATTTAACCATAGCTTACATATCTTACGGTTTGATTGGCTGGCAAAGCATGCAGAAATTCTGAGTCAGATGCACCTATTTCTGGGTGCCTGATATAATTAGGTGCAGCCCTGAAGCAACACGCTTTATGCAACTCTCCAGGCACACAAAATGCAAAAATGCAAGTAAGGGTTTAAAAATTCTTTGGAAAAAATAATGCCATGTAACTTCAAATTATGACTGTACTCATTCTGATGAGCCTTTTGGTAAAGATGAGGTTCTGCAGCTTTATAAAAATTATTATTACAACTTCGATACATATGAAATATGTCAAAGACACATTCCTGGAAATTCAGGTGTCCTGTGTAGAGCCGGCCTTGTTATTTAATTCCAAAAATTTTTGTGCAATTTTTCTGTAGTCCCGGGGCACTGATTTTGAAAGTGAGCTTTGTTTCTGTAGGCCCTGTTGCCTGGTTTGCACGACCAACCTGGTAATAAAGTGGGAGTGCCACTGGATACATGATGCCATTGAAAACAGGGCTGAAAACAGCTGCTTGTATTCCAGGGGATACGGGGATTATGTGCTGCTGATAATTTTTGGCTCCTAACAATTGGATGTGAATCTGTCACCAGCAGAAGGAAGTGATTTGACTAGAATTGTCTTACTGAAAAGGCTGTGAAAAAACACTTCCTTGTGTTTGGAGACTGAGGCTTCATTGAACAGTTTGAGTCTTAACTGCATGAAATGTGATTACATGCTTAATTGCTTGTGTGTAAATAATGGAGTAAAATCCTGATGGGTTGTAATTGAGATACACCTGTAAGCAATTAAGTAGAGCAGTTTATAATACTGTTTTCCATGAAATACAAGAAATATATCAATTCTCACAGCACAAAATCACACACCTCCAGGTACTGAAAACATTGCCTCCTAGGAGAACCAGGTAGAATCCAGAGTTTACTTTTAGATTTATCTTTTGAGCTCTGCCATTTCTTTATCTGCTTCATTTCTAGAAGTACAAATAGAGTTGTTCAGTTGGAAGGGACCTGCAAAGACCAGGGAGTACAACTGCCACTTCATGGCTAAGCAAAAGTTACAGCATATTACTGAGGGCACTGTCCAAACGCCCCGGAACTCTCACAAACACAGGGTGTCAACCACCTCTCTAGGAAGCCTTTCCCTTGGTTGCGTTGGCTCTGTCTCCGAGTGAGCGCAGACAAGGTTTTCTCCTGTTGGTACCAGTGAGTGTCTATGAAGGTGCGGGGTTGGGGGAGGTGCGTCTGTCCTGGCATTGTCAGTGCTGCTAAGCTGGTGGTCTGCTGTTGTTGCTGTACTTACTCCAGATATGAGCAATCTGCAGGGTTGTGAATACTACAGTCAGATTACTGTGTTTTTATATTTATGGCTAGGAAGTGTTTTTCGGTACGATGTAGCTTCATTAATTTTTTAAAGAACGCATTGTCTTTTGAATCTTGTTTATTTCCCATACTAAAAATCCTTTGCATGACATTTTTTTTCTGTGAAACCTTACACATAATTAAAATTAAAAATACACCATACGATACATACATACTGCAGAACTGTATTAAATAGGTAAGACTAGATTATTCAGTTTCATTTGTTTAAAATACATTTTATAATCCAGTTGAGTTGATAATAGAGGTAAATGCATTCCCTAAAATTCCATTAAATAGCGTGGACAGCATCTTAGTTATCAAGAAAGGAAAAACAAATTAACACTGGAGTGAAAAAATGAAGTAACACAAGGAGTAGAAGTGTAAAGCTGATGCTGGAATTTCAGGAAATTGCTGTGGTTTCTTGGTTTATTTTTAAAAACGGAGGAAATATTTCCACTACTTTTTATAAAGATACCATTTTAAAAACCATACACGGTAAGTTTCTTAAAATAATATTGATGTGAATTAATATTTATCCCTTACTCTGTAACTTTTGAAACTTCGGCATTTTTTCTGCTTTTTTACCTTTCCTTTCCTTCCTCTGATGTTGTTTTTCTTTTGACCTACCAGACAGAGGCTGGCTAGGTGTGCCAGTGCTGTGTGAGTGTCTTTAACTGTCGCTTAATGTATATGCTGCATTATGCTTTGTGCTGAAGGCTGACCAGAATTAACTCCCTCCATTAGTGGGGGCACTGAGAGAATCAATTGCAGCAAATTGCAGAACCACCTTAGCATGCATCCATGCAATGAACTTTGAGCTTTTATCCGTACGTACAGATGTATGTTTGTACAAACATGCTATTGAACGCAGCAGCTCCTGATCTCAAGAAGAAATAACCCTTTCCACACCAGTGAGGGTTGACGTGAACCACAGCTGACTGACTGTGTCTGTTCGTCCTCCTACTTGGCTATGGGCCTCTTCTGGGCATGGCACGGTGGTCCCCTAGCCTTTTCACATAGTCTGGGGACTTCCTTGGTCTCAGGTATCCAAAAGAAATGGAGAACTGTTGCAGCCCACCGGAATGGTGGGGTTTTTTGGGCATGGAACTTAAATCATGCGTTTTATGACCTGAGGAGTAGCGTGTGATGGTATCTGATAGTTGTGTGTCTGTGATGTATGCTGTAGGGTGAAGAGAGCCAGATCTGTGGCCACTGTGTCCATCTCATGTCCTTCTTCCCAAACATAAAGATGCTTAGGAGCAAACTGTTCCCTAACTGTAGCCAGGATTAGTCGTCGTGGTCAGAAATAAGGTGCATGAGACCTTTTCCTGCCCTTCCACCCTTTAGCAGTATAGACATCCCCCAAAATTCCTATAGGTCCCTTTGTGGTGCCTCCTGGGATGTAGTGTAGATAAGGGGAGATTGCCAACCAGAGCTGATGGGGAATGAGTTTTGCATTGTGAAAATGTGATATTTAAAAAATTTCATCCCAAATTACAATGAAGAAGTGGCTTTCACTGTTTCCCAAACCAAATGTAAAAGCATGACTTAGACAAATGCTGTGCTTCACTGTTATTCATTTTGTACCTTTTAAAAAAATGTGTTGAGCCTTACTTAGCTAAGAAGACTTTTTCACCTGAAATCATCAAAAGGCTTTATGAACCCCTCAACATTCCTGTGAGGGAACATTTATGTTTGATGAAAGTTTCTGATGCTTATGAATCTCTCTTTCAGGAGACAGTTTTGCTAAAGTTTCACAACCAGCATCATTCTCCATGCAGCTTCTCTGTGTAAAAACACTTCCCCTCTTCTCTTTGCAGATGAACAACATGCAGAAAAGCAGTGGGTTTCCCGCTAGAGATCTCTTACTGAATTCTTCATGCATTCACGTGGGAAGGCTGATACTCTAACAGAAGAGCTTCTTCACTTTGGATGGTGCTCTGAGGAGCACAGTTCAGTATTAAAAGTACAAAGTAGAGCTGGGAAGATGAAAGGGTGGAGAGAGAGTGGAAATGTTGATGAACACTGCCTAAAAGCTTTAGAAGCTGTTAAAGCATTTGTCAGGCAGACTCCCACCTTTAACCTTTCATTGCCTACCTCCAGCCCTCCAGAAATGCAAAATTCTGTGAAAAGGTTGGTGAGTGGGTGGGTGGCTTCTGAAACTTGATGAACAAGGGCACTGTGCTTTAAAACCATGGGAGTTGTACGTGTAAGCATGCATTTCACCCTCTTGTGGACTCAGACTTCTGTATTCTCGGTAATACTTCTGGTATGCATCCTAGTGTCTTCCAATGCTCTTGGCGTAAGGGAGCCAAGGACCATGCTACACTGCCCTACAGCAGAGCCTAATAACCAGATCCCAGGTGGGCTGGCATTGCACACCAAAGAGACTGACTTTTGCTTTTGCTGTTATCAAGGCACAGGACTTATCCCTCATTACTGCAAACATCGCTCTATACTGTGGAACGTTCAATATTTGCAAACTGTTAGCGAGACAGCTGCAATGCCATTGTGCTAGCTCATCCAGACTCCCCTTCCATCCCACTAGGGATGCAGGCATCCCGGAAGGATCCCAATCCTCTGTATATTGCTTGCTTGCTTCTACCTGAACCCTGCTGTACGTAAATAAAGTTTCAGAAGTGTATTGTATTCTCTAGCACACAGTTAAAACAGGTAGACAACTTCCTTCATATCTGTATCTTTACAAATATTTGATTATAATTTTTCTACCTTGCTGTTTTATCTTAAAGACTTCTAATGAAAAACAAGTGGTCCAGTTATCAAGTACAGCATGTCTGTGGCTTTTACACGCATATACAATACGTTTGGACTGATAAATGATGAGTGTAGTAGGATTTTTATGTTTAGCAGTGTGATGTAGTACTTTTAACCCGTTTAATTTTATCCGTGCTTGAAATACTTTGTAGATAAAGATGCCTTTTTGTTATGTGAGTAACCAGAGGATAATTCACAGCAAAGTTGCTCTTACAAGTCAGAAATTTTCTTCAGGTTGTTTAATGTTTCAGGACTCCTTGTTGAAAGAATGCAAATGAAGCAAGGCAGTAAGTGAAGACAAGCTGATGTTACACTCTGGGGTTGCTTCTTTTAAATTTGGCTTAAGGCGTAAAATAACAGCTTGAGAAGCCAGCGCAGCAAGCACTATCTTTTCTGATTCATTTAAAGCAGTCACATTTTTAAACATGCAGGAGCTTTTTGAGGCTACACTCTTGACATATAAAAAAAAATAAAATCATACAAATATGTACCTTCAAATGTGCTTATGTTTTTACTGCCAGGTGCTGCTGTAGCACTGCGTATTTGTTGGATGAGGAAAATAACCTAAAAGTGTTGATTTTTTTTTTTTCCACATTATGTTTTGAAATACCAATCAACATTGAGTTTTGGGAAAATAATGTTTGTTTAGCAACCTTTGTTATTGCAAACCCTACTAATCTCAATTAAGGGTTGTTTCTGTAGGAGAACTGAAAGAAAATGCTACAGGAACCCATTGGTCCTTTTGCATCGTAGGTGCAGGGGAAGCAGATGTCTGCCTTTTCCATGCTGCTTTGTTTCATGCTCCTGCCTATGGCCTGTTGTCTGCCTGCTCACTCAGGCCCCATGCTTCTGGCTTGCGCTTTTCCATTTGTGTGTCCATTCTCTGCTGCTTATTGAGCAGTAGGCAAGCTGAAGTGAAGACCACTGAGCAGACATCCATAAGCTGGGTAGCTGGGAGTTTGGAGTTACTACCATGTTTCCATAGTCTTCTTTGCAATTACATAGTTTAGGAAAGATTCTGCACTTAATATTTCCATTAATTGATTTTGTAATTGAAAAATATTTGGAATTTTTGCTTTTCTTAATTTATGTGGGAATTTTTGTGTCTACGTCAGATCTTGAATATTTTGTACTTCAAATAAACACATTTTGATTGACATGAAAATATGCAACATGCTGGAAGCAGATTCCATTCCAACCAGACCATTTCCATAGTTTCTATGTTTGGTCTCTGAGGAAAGTTCTGTATGGAGTAGACTGGAGCTCCTTGACACCTGCTTCCCAAAGTTTCACCATGAAAAAAATTTGCTGATACCCAGTGACATGATTCTTCTCATGCACCTTCTGATGGTCCTCACTCTCTGCATGAGTCGGGGCACAGCTGACAACTCTAAGATGCCTATTTTTTAAAGTTCGGGTTAGAAGCCAGTGCTGGATATCACCACTGGTGGTTTGTGACTACCATATGGACAGTGATGGTTAATTTTTATAAAATACGAAGCATGCACGATGTACTGAAATGCAGTGGGAGTTCGTTGCTGAGGCCCCTGAAGTTCCTGGAAGTGCCAGGCAAATGCAAAACAAACCTATTGCTGGGCTTGGCAGGAAGTGGCATTGCGGTGAGCCTGCTTATCAGCGCATGTGTTGCTGCTGCAGTGTTTACTGCAGTTTTAAGGCTGTTGTTGCCTCGCATTTTGCAAAGGTATTTGACAGCCAGACAGCTTCATGTTTATTGACTGATAGCAAGGCAATGTTGGTTACCCTGTTTCCAAGTCTTATTCCTTGCTTATAAAGTTAGCAATTAAAAAAATGCAGAACATGCTGTATGAGTGGAGAATTGGTATGATTTTAATTAACAACTATCTCCATGAGCAACAGAATTAATGAAACCTGTAATTCTGTGTCTGGATCCATTTCCCGCTTTGGTTTCTAAGATGAGCAGAGCTCGGTCTGAAGCTTTTTCATCAGCATTGGCATCCAGAAGGTTTCTGTCCTCTGCATTTCTCATATCACATGCTGTGCCTTTTCTGTGACACAGACTTGCACATAGTTTCATTCGTCTGCCAGTTCATCCGTTTTCATTAAATATGTGAGAAGGTAATATTTGTGTGAATTCCCTCCTCTATCAAGTCTGTGTGAAATCCTCTACCATGTTGAAAGCTGTTTTGTGTTGAGGCTGGAGCAGGCAAGCAGCACACAAGCAGCCTGGTTGCGTAAGTCTTGTTTCCATAAGAATCCGGCTAAAATCGCATTGCTAGCTCATCTGTTACTCAGGAGGACTAAACTGACTGCGTTCCCAGGAGCATACAGTAACAGTTCAAGTCTGCATGGCATTTTTTGGGAATGTGCTTGGTTTGTCCAAGTAAGGACAGCTTACTCAAAGCAGTGGTGATGGGAGTGCCAGGCTTCTTGTGCCATAAATACGTGTTGTGCTTTGCAAGGAAAAGATGAGTCCTCTGTATCAAAGGTAAACCCAAATGAAATGCAAATCACAACACATTAAAATTGGCTTGTCACTTAGGTTTCACGTCAGGTCTTTCCACTGTGAATAAGAACAACATTCCTGTTGAATGAGAGCTTTCCTGGAAAGGTAAAATGTTAGGTGCTCCCACCCATCTGCCTGCTGCTTAATCCCTGTAGACAAAGAAGAGTGATGAATATGAAGATGAGAAATCACACCCTTTTCCCTTTACCAGCCTGGAGAGGTGTTGATGTTAAGCAGTGATAGCGCTTTGCACAGAGTTGCCAACATTTAGAAGTGTCATCCAAAGAAAACTTTCTAAATAAACTGGGTGCCCGCTGGGCTGCAAGGAGTGAATAAACAGAGAGAGGCTGCCAGGAAAGTGGAGTACATGGCATGACTTGGAAATGGCCAGATTTATGGGGTGGATGTAGGAGTCATAGGGAAGGGGCTTTACACCTTCCAGAAATGCTCTTAATCCTTAGGGAGCCAGTACAACCGTACTGTGGGAATTGCATTTACTTAGATTGGAAAAATCCTTGACACCATATAGAGAACAGAAAACAAAACAAAATGGTTGCTGAAGGTACTCAGTTTGTATTCTGTACAGTAAAAGCAAAAGAGCACTTACAGATTCTTCTCCGCTGCCCCTTTACAGCAGAAGTGTAAACATTCTACTTTTTTCGTACTGAATGATATCTTATCGTTGCTGATTTTGAAAATGAGGCTTTATTGGTCTATTGGTAATAGTATCTCTCAATTAAGTTTTCAGCAAGACTGTGCACATTGTTGTTAATCATTGTGGTATCATTCACAATTAGATAACGGTGGCAAAGAAAATCAAATATTGATGGCAAAAGAAAGTTCCATCCATGTCTTTGTTTTTTGTTTCATGGCTGACAGGAAAATGATGTTTTAAATGCTTGTTTTCTATTGCAGATTTGTAATGCTAACTAAAATTCATTTTCTCTAGTGGTTTTTGTTTTGTTGTTTTTCTTTTCCCCACAGCTTTAGCTCCAATGGATTCAAAACTAAAGTTTGTGTACAAAACTAGTGATGGTGTTACAAAAATACTTTAAAAAGCAATAGATGAGATTAAAGTGACTGGTCTCAAACAAAAGGCACACATCAATAATCCAGACCGAGCACATGCTATAGAACTCGATGTTAGGTACACAGTCTAGCTGATTAGCAGAAATGGAAAGATTGAGAGCATTTGAGCATGCAGAAGATAAGCATATAAACAAGTTCAATTCTAAATTTGTCAGGTAAACTAAATATAAGACTTGGCTGGGATAATTCACATATCTGGAGCTGCAAAAGCAGCAGTACACTTGCTTCATCCTACCCTATGTATGCCCTGTGTGTTTGAAGGCAATTGCATCTCCACATCCAGAATGCTGCAGAGACTGGCAGCATGAGAAGGCACGTTCCCCTTCTAAATTCCTGGTTTGAATATCACCTACTCAATGGCTAAAGATGGTCTTTGTCAAATTAATTAGATGATATCTGTTTCTGGCACAAAAAAAAAGCCTTCATCTTACTTGTCACTAATTGACAGGATAGCAAAAAGTTCTAGACAGAGAGATTAAAAACTGAAGTTGTATAGAAACTGAAGTGCCATTTTTTTCAAGAAGACATCACTGAAGGACTTCAATGGAGAGGAGGATATTGGAAAGAGGATGCTGGTACTGGCTCTCATTGGCTTTTGTGTGTTTTTCCCCCAGTATAGAAACAACATTATTGTGTGTCTGAAATAAAGAAGAAAAACAAGCAACTAAGAACAAATGCCTGGCATTCCTTTTTATTCTGCATATACTTTTCAATTTTATAAGAAAATATTGGCATTTTAACAAGCCAGTTAGTAGCACTTTAGGGATCCTAAGGAAAACAAATCAATGAGAGAGCGTACATTGTTTATAAAGAATTAATTTTGATTTTTGAAGGACAAAAACAGTTTCTGAAAAACTGAAGTAAATGCCAAATGTTTTATTGGCAGTAAATGTGCAAGAAGTTTGAGTCTGCAACCCCTGTAGGTTTCTAAGACTTGTATAGTTGTAAACATTCTAGCAATACTGCAGAATGCCAACAGAATTCTATTAAAAATATTATTATAAAGTTCTTTATAAAAACTTTTTTCCTATTTGTGTTTTTATTGGCTCTCTATAGGATATGGGTTCATAACCCAGTCATAATCAGTTCCACTCTGAAATTAGAAATGGGAATGAAGCCACTTTTCCACAAGTTAAAGTTTGTTTTTGTGCCAGCAAAAATGCAAGTGTTTCTTCCTAGAGACATGAAGTACAAGAGATGTTGTATGAAAATGATTATCTTGATGAAATGTGGTAAGAAAAGTAATTAAAAATTTGTTGTAAGTGAATACAATTCATATCTATATATATATCTGTAAATTTTAAAATGACCTTTTTGCCCATTTGTTTTAAAACATTTTAAATACTGTAAGCATACACCAGTATAATTTATATTGTCAGTTAACATTTTATATGCTTATATCTCTAGAAGTTTCCAGGGATTATTTAAAGTTTGCAGAATTATGGGGGAATTCAACCTGAAAATAAATACAAGAAAACTTGTGGAGCAGCTGTTAATCATTTCTTAGAAATCTCACTTTTTTATTTAGAGTAAAATTCTGGAATTTATGAGACTGGGAAAACTTAATGAAGAGAATTCCTATCTCAACATCAACGTAATCTTACAGTTATGACTAATTTTGTTAGAATAAATTGTATTTGCACGTTCAGGTTCTTTGTGGAGGCAACGTAGACAGAAATATTCCATTCTGGTTGTGTTATAGAGAGAGAAGTGATGCAAAATTTGAAACAAGCGATTTCATTTTACTTGTAATACATGTAGAAAATGAAAGACAAAGTGTTATTAGTTTATGAATTTATGTGCCTAACAGAACCTTTGTGTGTGTTATTTGGCCTTTCTGGGAGGTTTTTCATAAGCCCGTCACCTGAACATGCAGATTATTGATGAAAGGGCTTGGTGGAGCGCTGGCCTGAGGCATTGTTTTCTCTTCGTTCCCTTGGAGCAAGATACCTTCAGAGTAGGCAAGGGTCAGAGTGATAGTCCAGATACCATACAATTTGAAGGAAATTTTTCATAGACATATCTCTCTGGAGAGATTCATGTGTGTCTTAACAGCCATTGTATAGAGGGTCTGAATCCAACTCCAGCTGTGGGAGCCTGGGGAAAAAGAGTTGTCCAGATTTTCGTAAATAACAATAAATGCCATAGAAAGAAGAAACCATTTGCTCTTGAGTGTCTCAAGGTAAATCAAATGTTAAGAGAATAGTGTGATTTGAATGAAATTTTTTAATTAGGTTATACATGCTGAAATACTTGTAATCCTTACATTATTTGTGTCTGCAAAGTGTATGCCAGAATCAAAAACACTGTTTAGGGAGTCTAGTTTATGGCATGTTCATCACTGGGGATCATGGAGATTTACAGAAAAAAAATTCTTTCATAGAAGAAAGGGAACACTGTTGCATGATGCTTATCTATTTTTATGTGGTTTTTGGTCATAGATGGACAAAGATCTATTCAAAGAATGTTGTGTTTCCAGTTCATGTATATTAACAAAAAGAAAAGTTGGGTGATGTCACAGGAAAAATTGTGCTTCATGACACACTGCATTTTGCAATAACCAAGATACACTCACATTGGGTATATGACAGACTTTTGGTTTTATTTCTCTTGGCTGTGCTGGTCTTTTGGCAACCTCAATCAAAGAATTTATTTCTGAGTAGTCAGCATAATCCCAGGAGTTGAAATGGACTGCAAGTCTTTACTAAGTAATGGCTAAAACAGTTTAAAGAACATTTGAATTGAGATTACAGATCCAGCTTGAAGCTCCAAGCACATCGAATGTGGAAAAAAAAAAACAAGGAAAAAAAGGTCTCTGATTAAAAATATGATGCATATTGCATTAATAGCAGCTATATCAAGTACCAGAACAGTGGATATTTGAGACACCAGAACTGTGCTATTGATAGACATGTGGAATTCAGGTAGAATTGTTCACTGACAACTAGCTAATAGTTGTGCAGAAGCAGAGTGTGTAGGGTGCTCTTTCTGGGTTTAATTTTGCTCCTTTACCCACAGAAAGCGTTTATTTGTGTTTCATGGTGCAGCATGATGCCCCCTTGCCTTCCTGTCTTGCTGGTGGGAGCTCTTCCTGCTATGTCTACCAACCAGGTGCATTTTATTATGAAGTTATTTACTGAAGACAGTAAAGCCATTTTCTAAGTTTACTTCAGTAACATTTGAGATCTTTTTGAGTACTTCACTCTCAGTCAACTTTTTGTCATAGTGAGTTTTCATGTGTTCCACACGTGCTTTGTCTTTTGAAAGATGTACACATCTTGTACCAAATACACTCTAGCTGTTTTCTTGCTCATAAAGCAAGCAGAGTATTTAGTTTTATGCCTTTCAACAGAGACCACATTGAATATATCCATTTTTTTAAACGCTCATTTGTGTTTGCAACCCTGGATGTCTCTGCCTGTTCATGCTTTTCTTTCACCTTGCTTTCTTTCCTTTCTGATATTCATGAAGGGCTTTTTTTTCCCTCTTACCAATTCCCATCTTTTTCTTTCCACCTCATTTTCCGGGTATCTTGGCTTTAGTAGACAGCACTTGGGTATTTTGCATGTTATTTAGTGCTGTCTGTGCTGGTAATGCCAGCTTTTATGAGCATTACATGGCTGAGAAGGGACTTGCAGTGTGGGTGTTGTAGGTGTCCCCTGAATCCCAGGCACCTGCTGCAGGAATATCTACAGATCAGGGAAGAAATCGGAGGTAGCCATTTAACAGAGGTGGGTATGGAGAAAGTTACCTTGGAGTTACAGTGGGAGCTCCACGTGTTTGACATCATTTTGATGGCAGGCAGCAAGATCTGAGCATGGTGGCAGAACCCATAGCGAGGAGAAGCTGATGTGAACCGCAGCCTGGGGAAACTGGAGCACAGGGCTCCTCCTTTCAAAAAGTGGGCTTAAAGCCCTATGTTGTAGTGGGTACCTGTTACGAGCTACAAGACACCTAACATCATTGTTCCTTGGAAAGACAGCAGCATAACTCACCTGATGATGAGCAGACAAAGCATGCAGAAAGAGTTGCTAGAGAACCACACAGAGGTGAGGCCAACTCCAGCAGGCCTTCGCCGAGAAGTAGACAGTCACTTTCAGAGCCTATGGTGACTGCTTATCCTCCACAGTCCCATTAGTGCTGTGGGATTGGGCTAGCGCTTCTCCACAGCTCATTAGGTGTAGTGGTGTTTAGCAATAACTGGAAGCAGTTACTGTCGCAATAAATAAAGGCATGAACTGCTAAAAGCTGTCACCGTATGTTCTCTGCATGGTCCAGGCGTGCCAGGACAGCTAAATGCAAGTTTAGTTCTCTCCTCTGAGGCAAGGTATTTATCCGCCTTCAGTCCTTGCAGATCACACCGTACAAATTTGAATAGTGAAAATGAGTCAAAGTCATGGGAATTGAGAGCAGAAAATCACAGTATTTTTCATGTAGTTATGAGGAACATTCAGCCAACTGGCACGTTTGCATCGTCTAAGCTGTATACAGATAACCATATTATGTTTTCACATTATGGAGAATCACCTAGTTCCATAAAAAGGCCATACATAATAAAAGAAAACAAAGGACAATTACAGTGCATACACATTTCATGTCCTGGGAAGAAATTGCAAGCTGAATTGTATAAATGTTAATCGTGTCATTTACCCCATGCCAAAAGGTTTTTGCAAACTGTGGTGATTAGCACTATGAAAGAACATGTTCAAATTACAGTAGAGTTTATGAACTGACATTAATGAAAAATTAGTGCTACCTGTCACATAAATACATGCCATGATGAATGCAGATTGTAAGGTCGGAAAAATATTTTGCTTTAGAAAATAGCTCTTCAAAATAATAGACAGTGAAGCTAATATAATATTCTAGAGATAAAGTGTTTAATTGAAAACTTTGTTGCCATTGTTTCTCATACCCTTAATGTCACATTGAAAAATTGTTTCACCTCATTTTAACACTCTTTTTAGCTTAATTACATTTAAAAAGGAAATAATCACAGCTAAATCACTAAGATGTTTATTCTTTCAGGAGGTGGAAGATTAGGTTAAAAACAAACAAAAAAAAGGATTAATTCAAATTTTGATGAGGATTCTTGAAGCTGTTGATGTAGAATATCTAGGTGTTCCCTGCATTTTTAAGAGATGATTATAGAGTTTGATGCAGTCTCCTTGTTCCTTCAAAAGCATGGATTTTATTTTATTGTTTTATATCTTTTTAAAATGAAAAATAAAGCTAGGTACTTGTTAAATCACTTTTAGTTAGTCTTGATTACCTTTCCACCAGTAGCTGAGGCCACCAGTGGCATTTCCTGCAGAATACTGAAAATACAGGTTCAAAAACGGAAGTATGGAGAAAGGTAAATATTGCTACCCTTATGCCTTTGACTTAGTTCTGTGTCAATGTAAAATGAAGCAAATGAATTTAAGTAGGCACAAATCAGAGTACAGCAGGATTTCTGGATCTATGGATAATCTTCCAGGTATTGTGGGAGCGAGTGATGGATGCATATTTGCAGTTTGTGGTACTGTGTGGAAAGTTTTGCTTCTTGCCTCGTTGACGCTGTAACATTTTAAAATGCACAGGGTCAGTTTTAAAGGTTAGGTGTTCAATATGGTCACTTTGTCATTTCGTTTCCTTCCTCTTGGCTTTGAGCCGTGCCATTAAATTACCTACTTCTGTAGCTTAACAAGGTGTGTTTGAAACATTTTGCCATTAAAGGCTGAACTGAGAGCCATTTCATGACAAGGCAATGTCTTAATCAGTGAGGAGTACAAAAGTAGTGCTGCTATCTGATAATTAAAGATTTTTAACATCAGTAGATGATAGTTTTGTGTTTTACTGGAGTGAAATGTTTTCAAACTGATAGCACCAGTACGGTAATGAAGGCTTTGGAGGTGATCTCTGCTCAGAGGCTGTACATAATTCACAATCTACAAGCATGAATTAATCAAATTAAAAGCACATTACCTACATGTTCAGATGATACAGGCTTAAAACCAAATGCAAGTAACCAGAAGTGTAAAACTGCAATCTGTCTTTGTATCCTGCTCTGTTGGTTTGCCTTGCTTCTTAATTTGGCAGCTTTCTTATCTGGTATTTTCTGCAGCGTGGAAAGAAAATCAGAATAAATCCCTGGTCTAGGAATCCAGACAGTCTAATTTACTTCTATTGTTCCTGTTTATTTTGTCACTTAGGTCTTTCCCTCTGTTTGGGGGAAGGGCTGTGGCACTCAGGGTGGGCTTATAGCACTTGTCACAGTGCGGATTTCTTGAAAGCTTTCTCTAATTGTGCCTGAACACACAAATGGTTTCCTTCTGATCGCTGTAAGTCCCTAGCCCCAACATGTGCCCTCAAAGCACATCCTTTTACACTTCGTGAATTCACCCCATACACAGTGGCAGCCTCCAATCAATGCAGAATTTCCCCTGCAAGCAGCAGTCCCCAGTCAGTAGCAACCTATCTACTCCGTTCCCAGTGAGTGATACCTTAACATATCCCCAGTACAAGGGGTGCCAGGCTGGCTGTACCAGTACTGCCTCCCTCCCTTCTTCACAGCTTCTAGTGCTCTTTTACACCTCCTGCAGTAAAATGTCTTTCTTGCTGCCGTATTTCATGTGCTGAACTTTTGTTGCACTGTTCCCCATAGAAATCCATGGAGAACTCCCAAAATAGCTGAGGAAATGCCTCAGAATTTCTTTGTGTCTTTGGACTTTTGGTGGAGTTGTTCTCTTATGCTTGTTGCATGTATGCAGTTAGGACCTAATTAAACTCTGCATTCTTTCACTGATTCTTTTCCATTTTTGATCTTTAAAAATAAACCAGAACTAAATGCTGACGTTCAAGATCTTGGTCAGCTATGCAGCTGGAGAGTAAGCGCCGAGTTCATTTGCAATGAAAGTTGAAAGAAGAGTTTTGCTGTATTGTGTCTCCCTAAATGACAGGCAGCAAAAGGTAGGTAGCCAGAAAATATGTACAGACTTCAGGCATTTCTAGGATGACATTTCGAAAAGAGAAAAAATACAAACTTGACATTGGAGACAAGGACATGCGACACTTGTCTGGCTTTGTCATCTGGGATTGATGGGTTGGAAACATGTTACTACCTGCACCTTGCAGAGAGATTTAACCATCTGCACTCTCCTGTTCCTACAGGCAACGTCTGGAGCCTGCAAGACATAGCCGGAGGACAGAGAGAATTCAGGATGATGTCTAACAGTTTTATTTGCAAAGCAAACTTTGGGTGTCACATGGACAAGGTTTTATTTCAGTAGCAGTCCACACCCCATTACAAAATTAGCACTTAGTACTAAGAACTGGCACAGAAATACTACTCACAGTACAGTATTATTGTCAGAGCTGGGAATTATTTTCTAGTGTAGGGGAGAAAAAACACATGAATGGAAGTATTCTGCTAGGTTGTTTCAATTTATTGTTAGTACTTGAGCTACACAGTGGTTTGTTCACTGTGCGATCTGTATTAAGTACTTTGTTAGAAAAGAATTTTTACTGTTAATGACTCAAACCTTGTGGTTACCGGTTCATGTGAGAATTTCTACCCAACTTGGTGAGTAGTGTGGGAGTAAGGACTTTCCTGTGAGTCTGGCTTTGCAGAAGTGAGCTCTTATCTTTTGCAGTCTGTAGCTTTGAGTTTTCTTTCAGTTTACTCAAGTTTTCCTTCAGAATGGTTATTTCCTTGTGGTGCAGGTTCATCTTCATTTTCATTGTTGATGAATATACGTATATTCTTGCTTTTGGAATTGCTGCAGATCTCTCAGACTTTGTGGAAATTATTTTTACAGAGAATATTAATATTTGGTGTTTCAGTGAAGGTAAACAGTCTGAGGTTCTTTAAAATGCAGTTATATAGAAAATGAGATAAGTGCTATACTTGAACAACAGGTAAATCTTTGATGTCATGCTGACATAGAACACCTGCAATTGCAGTGTTACTTCGGAAACTTTGCTGGGAGATAGGTAGGAATAAATTAAAAGCTTAGGAAGAGTGTCTCAAAAGTTTAAGCTTTCTGTGTGATACACTGGGAAAAACTTGGAAAAAAACTGGGGGGGCTGGGATTTTATTTTTTTGCTGAAAAAGGCTTCTCACATACATGACGTGGCAAGCTTGTGAAAAATATGCTTATGCCACTTTGTATTTTATGTATTTTCCTCTAAAGTTACTTATTTTAATTGTTATTTTAGCAAAAATACATGGGGGGGGGGCATACATGTTCTCAGGAGTGACTGTGCCTGTGAAGTGTGATAATGTGCGAACAGTCCTGAACACTTCACTATTTGCATGTTCAAAAATAATGAATTTCCTATGTGAGTTACTGTACATATGCCTCAGCTGTAATGCAGCTTAAACTTGAGGGCAATAAATGCAGTTTCTCTTGTCTAACTGTAGGTTGAGCCAGTATTCATTGCCTACACTTAGATTCAACTGATGTGATGTTTCTCATCCGTGTCTCAAGGATTTGGTTTCATGTTTTTTTAGATGTGGGCTATGCTAGCAGTATTTTTTCTAGACACATTTCCTTTCACCTGAATTATTTTGAAAAACATCATTTAAAACATTCCAGCACACTTAAGAAAAATAAGAAAAACAAAGGAAAGAGAAGGAAACACAGATGTTTTTGTTTGCATTTAGCTACCAAAAATAAATGAAAACAAGTTGCAGTTGTAGATGGTTCTGGCCCTTGTGGCCCTGTGAATATCTGCTGGCATTTGTTGAAATAAGAAGCCTTTGAAAAGTTGAAGAGCAACTTAGTAGAAAGTGGCAGGTTAATTCTTCTGCATTAGTGACCGTGAGATGCTCCAGATGGGGCTGGAGAGGGCTTTGTGGAGCCAGGAGGGGGGGCAGGGAGTTCCCTGCCTCATTTTACCCTTTTTTGTAAACCACAAATCATAGGGGTGCTGCTCATGCTCCCTGGAAGAAATCTCAAGCATCTCAAGGTACTCGGCCTTGCTCAAGTGGCTGGATGCAAGCTGGACTTTGGAGGTGCTGCTGCTCCTGCTGTGTGGAGGCCTTGTGTCACCTGGTGACCAGCTGATATCTGACCTTGAGCTAAACTGCTACAAAAGGCAACAAGAGTTCCCGGGGAAGGGAAGTTCAGCCATCACCTCTAGTGTGAGCCCTCCTGTCCCTGTGACCACTGAGGGGAGCTGTCGGGGTTTGGGCCTCTGCAGGCTCTAGGAGAATTGGGAAATGAGCCAAGAAGGATGGACTAACAAGGTGTCTCTTCCTCCCAAACTATTGTTTGAAGGTACTCCTGCCTTTCCGTAGCCTAGAGCTCAGGAGCAGCTTGCCTGTAGACACCTGCTCTACAGCTAGGACTTCTTTTGCTAAAATTAATTGTTCTAAAATGCCCGAAGGTGGTTAATCCCTCTGGAGACAGCCAGAAAAAAGAGTCTAACTAAGCCATTGACTTTTATATTGCATTACAGTAATGGTGATGCCGATGGCATTTGCATGTGTGCCTTGGCTCAGATTCTTAATTAATTAATTGTGCAAAGGTGTTATGAGGTTGGCTGGGTTTCTTTCCCTTTCCTGCACTTCCTCTGGCATGAGAGCCTTTTCCTTCACATTTCTTAGGGTAAGATACCGTGTTTCCTGCCAATCCTGAGTCAGTAGCAGGGCCCAGGCTGTATTTATGATGTATGTAGCTGGGTTGTGAGCATCTGCCTTTCCTCCCCTGGGTACACGTGACGCATGACACCAGTCTTCTTGAAACAAAGTAACGTAACAAAATCATCTAAATCCTTAAATAGTTTAAGCAAATAATCTCAAAACAATGAGCATACGTGGTGCATATTTAGCTCCCATCTTAATTAGACTGTGCCCTAATTAAGATAAATTAGCTTTTCTCTTTATTTACAGGAATAAGGCTGTGTAAGATTTTATTCTCTCCAGTAAAACCTGGAGGCTTCCAGGCACACGGGGCTGTGCCCAGCTGACCCTGCTCAAGCTGATTTCTCTTTGTCATGCCAGCAGAATAACAATAAGGAGCCTTGTTCTGATGTTAACTAAGCGGAGGCTGAGGATTCACCATTTTGATGTGAGTAGGCTTGCCACTTCTTTTGTGGGGAAGGAGGACCTCCTGCTCTGTGGTGAGATACCAACCTGGTGGTAGATCTAGATACAGCATTAATAATGGCTGAAGGGAGTAGACTGGTTCATGGTATGAAAGCACATGGAATTTTAGAAAAGGCACATCTAACAGCTTTATTTAAGGTGATTCTGTGGGTCTACTTGATTATGTGGGTGACGTGAGGAAAGCTGTTTGCTTGTGAACAAAGCAGCAGAAAGGTTATGAACTACATTTCTCCCTACTGCATACTTGCAGGCATGCAGAAAAGAAACATCTAAGGTGTGGTGAATTAGGGTAGTCTCCATCGTTACATTACTGAAGAAGAGGGAAGTCTTTTGTCTCTCCTTTCGTCCTTCTTATTTTGCTGTTTATTCTTTTCAAAAGGAGAGAATGGGACTGCAGGACTGGGAACAATTTGGGTCACTGTGGCTGTGTTTGCAGCATATTGGGTAGTTAATAAGATTAGATTTGAATTACCTCCTTTCCAGATGCTTGCTGTCTCAAGTCTCATTTCCCTTAGCTTTTCATCAGCCCTTATTTTGCTTTTATTTTTATTTTACCTCAGAAGAGTGCTTCTTACATGAATATTTACATGTGACTGAACATATACCCTGTCCAGAGAAATCAGCTGGGTTAAATTGGTACCATAAAGTTACACTTGGGGAACCATCCTTTTCCAAAACACTTGTGTGTTCTTGTTCTTGATGCTCATCACACAGGAAAGTAACGTCTTTGTTCTAAGCAAATACTACCATCGTTGCATGCTCTTTAGGCTAGGTCCTTAAAACCTTTGACCCTTATTAAGACATGCACACCATAAATTTTAAGAATGCCACAATTAAGATCCCACATTAGGATTAGCCAAGAAAATTTGAACAGAGGACCCCAAAGAAATGCTACTTCTGCAGTCAGCTCACACTTCCAGTAACTGTAACTGCCAGAACATAGGCATACTTGTAAAATTTGAGGTTAATAATGTTTGTAAAACTTCATATTGCTTTGCATCAGTTGCTGACTTGAGCACACAAGTGTTTTTTATGCTGAAGAGAATTTCATGAAAATCTTCTGTTTACACACGTAAATTGAATTTCTTTCTCATGCACACATGAAAAATGACCTGGTCATTGCATCCTTTTTTTGTTGTTGCACATCTTCAACCTCTAATTGTGCTTGAAGGGTGGATTTTCTTCAGGAAAATATATCATTTTTAAACAGCACGAATCTAGATTTCAGTGTGAAATATTGCTGTTTATCAGTTTTTACAATGAAAGCGTGCAGTCTAAAAATAAAATTGCTGGCAAATACTTAACTACAATAGCATAAGGAAGTGTGTCCAGAATAAATATATAAAACAGCCTTTAGTGAAAGCATTGGAGTAAAATGAATGTGCAATTCATCTGGGGAGCCACATGTTTGGAAGGTGGTACGCTATGGCTGGGTTGTCCAATTTATCAAGACTGCATGTTTTGCTGAATGCTGCTTGTAACTGCTCTGAAAACCCTTCTGATTCCACATTTTTCACTTCACAGAGGCTATTAAAACTAAATTACTTGGAAAAACAGTAGCCCCTAAATTATGAGTGAATTACCAAGTGTATTACCATCTAAATATGCACTGGTAAAGAATTTTAATTTTGTAAACAAATTAATACTTTGTACAACAAAACTGAAGATTAACTGTAAGGTATTTGATGTACCAAGACATCTTCAAGTTACCATGACAACAGTTTGGGCTTCATGCTCATTTGCTATATCTGAGCATGTACGTTTTTTCTTAACTGAATAAAGGGTTTGAGGGAGTGCTGTACAGGCACTAGGAGAAGTAACAGTTGTCTTGGTAAGTGAGAATAGAGGTGTGTTATTGCAGGTATATTACTGTGCTTATTGATCAAGTTATTTGTTTTTTCTTTTCCTCTCAGTGTCAGAACTATTTCTTACTCATAATGTTATATGCCACTGACAAAATACAAAATGTATATTCTGTGCAAGTGGATGTTACATCTCCAGAGACCAAGTTAGCAAGAGTGTCAGTGCATACTTTAAATTAAAAAACTGATGTGGCGGCTGAAAGAACCAAAGAAAACTTCCCAGTCAGTTGTGGAGACTGCTGAGATGTGATACAGGATCTACAGCAGACTTGTGCATTCTGTCTGGAAGCTTAAGTTCATAAGGTGTAAGAATCAGTACATTCAATCCCATAAAACTGTTGTTTTGTGGCCTTACAAATGAGCGTGAGAAGCCTTTTGCCATCTTGGCATATTCTGCATAATAAATCTCCAGCTCTGGCTGGCAAATTGTCAAGAACAATGATGTCCTGCAAGTTGAAAAATTCAACAGATTATTCCTTTACTATGATGTGAGGTTTTTCCATTACTAATGAATTAAGTATTAAAATCAAAACAACTCTGAGGACACTGTCCAACCTGGAGTATGTATCTCATTGCAGACAAGCAGCAATAATACATTCTTTTTTTTGGTGGTGGTTGTTTTTATTTTCTTCTTTTTCTCCCCTTCGTGTCTATGTAGGAGGGAATCATTGAAAAGGATGTAAACAGATCACAGTGCAGTAACAAAGGCTGTGTCCTGGTGACAATCTTTTATTTTATGTATTTTAAGGAATTATTGTCACATAGAATAAAAAAATTTCTAGTTAGAGGAAGTGATACAGCTACATATGTAAATGGCTGCATAGCAAAAGAGGTGAGTTTTATACCTCTAACTTGGTGCTTGAAGCTTTGCTTTTCAAAGCAGATCTCTGTTTTGAAAACTGGATTTGTTCCTCTATTTATCCACAAGGAGCTTAAAGATATAACTATCACTGGTCAGGTGTTAATGATTTTTTTATTTTTTTTTTTTAATTCTGTAGAGTAATTACAGATTCTGGTTAATTTCTATATATTGGTTTGCTTCTGCAATTTTTCAAGTCTTGCATACAATACTGCCATTGTGTATCTATGTATTTGTTAAACGTGCTACCTGTGCTGTTTTGTGAAGTTAAAGGTTAATTGTTGAGTGTGTGTGCTCCCTAACCACAGCATTGTAAGTACTGGCTTTAGGGAAGCTAATGCATCCAATATCCTCCCTGAATGGTGTAGTCACACAGCTGTGGCACAGGTGGAGCCCTGTCACTGTGTTATCTTCATTTTATACATCTAGTCCTTTATTGTTCCAGGTGTTTTTGTTCTGCAGTTGCCCAAAAAGAGAAAGCATTGGATGTTTCAATTGTTTAGCTTTGAAATAACTGTCAAAATTTTGCTTCTTTCTCTGACTGAAGAGCCACAAAGATTTTTTCCAGTTGACTCCACAAGAGACAGTCATGCACTGAAACCAGGGTGTGAAACCAAAGCTGTGTAGGATCTGTTCCTCTCCAGCTTATCATTCCCAATTGTAAAGTATCTGCATGAGTAATGCTTTCACACCCTTTATTCTGGTCATTTTTGTAGTGAACATCTTGTTTTGTGGCCTGACTGCTTAACACATGTAATTTAAATGAAACGTACCAACCCACAACAAAATAAAATATGCATATTTTTTTTTTTAATACTTGTAACAACAGAAGCACTTCGCTTCTGGAAGGTATCCTAAAAATGGAAATTAATAAATGGATTAAATTATTGTGAGAGGTCCAATTTTGTCCAGATAAATTGGTGTTAGTAATTACTAATGTCGTATTTGTGTCATACTAACTCTAATTAGGACCTGCTGTGCTGTGTAATACATTCCTATAGTAATAGAAAATGTGATAGAATTTCGTTGCTTCTTGCTTCCTAGTGACACAGACAGTTCCGTGTGTTTGCAGCCAGTTTTACTGTACTTGAGATCTGTGGTAAATAGGGCAGTTTCATCATGGGCAGCATCAGTTTATGTTTCAGATAAGTCTTACTGAGAGAGTTGTATGTTTTTGAGATGTTTATGAACAGTTTTACTCCGGAGCTTAGTTCAGAGGGCTGGGGATTTGCCCTGTCTGTAGTTGTTGGAGAGGGTGCTTTGAAGAGACAACTTTCTGCCATTTGCTGTGTCTCTTTAGTGTGGCCACCTTCCTCCAGCAGCAGTTGGAAAATGAGCAATAACCCCCTCAAATCCTTCTTTCTTATGACATGTTGTGAGAGAGTTTGTCCTATATCCATATGGTATTCCTAGTTAAGACTTATTACTCAGACTATCTAACTTGTAATAGAGCAGACTTATGAACATGATAAACTTGTCCAGCCTAATTGAGCAAGCAATATGGTTCCCCCTAGCTGGGCTTTTCTCACAGATAGGTACTATATGCCCTCCTAGGTTACATAGTTGGGAAGGGTGATAATTACTGCCTTGTATGTCGGCAGTGTTGCAGTGCTCTGATAAAGGCTATTTCTGCTCACAGTCAAATGACAAAGAAGTTATTTTGGGCTTTGTTTATGGGGAAAAAAAAGACATTTTGTGTGATTGTAGTTGGAATCTGTGGAGCAAAAAGAATGAATTGTTTCTTGGAATTGTAACTTAGAAATAAGGAGAACGAGTACTTCTGAGATCTTAAAGCCAGCACGTGGAAATGGTGTTATGATTTTAAGACACGAGCGGCTGTATGCAAATCCTCATTGTGTTTGCATGTAGTTAAGAATTAACTCCTTTTACATGCTGATCTAGATAAGGATGAAGCGACATGTCGGAAATGAAATTCTTCAGTGATTGTTGTTGTTTCGTTGTAGGATTATTCCCTACTTTGTTTCCAACTAGACTGACATAATGCATCATATCAGAAACAAGAACTTCCCATTCTGGATAAAAAATACTGGGATGTTATGAGCAAACTTCAGAAAAAAAAAGAAGCTTGCTTATTCATGCAGAATAGTGCTCAGTTTATTGTCTAGTTAGTAAAGTTTTCCCGCTTATATAATACAGTTTCCTTATGGATACACTGAGTATCACTGCTGATTTTCATGAAATTTTTTGCTATCAGGATCACTACTTTTTTTGTGGTTGATATAAATGTGCATTTATATCTGACTGGAATACAAGACTGTCAAAAATCAGAGAGGTCTTGTTCCAAGAAACAACTCTGCTGTTGGGGCCAGAAGTAGTTGCAGAAATGTGAAGTGATACAAATTCAGATTCTCCTGTTCTCATGTGGGCCAAGACTGGGTACAGAAACTGCTGTCTGGCATGGTGCTTAGTGGTTGTGACCTCATTTGGCCACTTTTGGTTTAGAGTTGTTTTGAAAATGAGATTATTCCTGACACCAGAGACTACAGAGAAGCTGTCCGATGACTTCTCTCTTGTTGAAAGATTCTTGGATTTAATACTGACTGAGACCATGCTGGGAAGTCAGGAAGCTGTAGTACTTGCACTACATACACATTTTTGGGAGAGTGGGTCTGGTGTGTGTACGTGTGTTGTTGTGCAACAATCTGCAGTGGTTTGTCCACTTCATGCAAGACAGGTTTTCCATACATCTTTTTCCTTGTTTAAAATTGTGACATATAAGCTCATATTTACTATGATCTACTATTCATGTTTTATTTCCAAAATATTTAAATGCTACAGATTTTAGAGCCTGTATATTTGAAATAACACCAAAAGTGAAAGTTTCTGGCTTAATCTTTCTGAAGTCACTAGTCTATTCTGTGAATATAGAAATAGTGTTTTCAGTTTTCTACCTAAAGAGATTAACTGAGAAATAAAAAGAAATTGTGTTCTCTTCAGTTTTATGCATTAAAAATAAGTCTCTTTTAATCTTAAATTCCTTCAAGAAGCGATCACCAGGAATGGCAGTTCATTTAGCTGAAAATGCAACTTCCTTTTTATTTGTAGATATTCTTCCTAAACTGTGTTTTAATAATCGTCAGAGTGAAGAGACTGTTTGTGTGTATGAATCCAGAAGCCTAATAAACATGCTTTGTTACTTTTAGAATGTTATTTTCTGCATTTCATGATTCTAGTTTCCATCTGAATGCCATTTGACACAAATTACTAAAAAAATTACCTTTAACTGTTTCATAAATTGAAGTGAAAAACTGCAACATATGAATAAATTTCCTGATCCATAGTTGTGTGTGTACATTTTTACTTATATATAGATTCTGTGTGAAAATATGTATAATTTACAGTTAGCAGTGCCAAAAAGTTGTGTTTAATTGGAAACCAATAAGTTTTATTAGCTAACAATCAAGAAAATAGATATTTCTGTAGGAAACAAAACTAAAGAGTAAATACTCAAGGAAATATTTAATAAACTTAAGTATGTTTCTTATCAATTTTAAATCGTGCTCTTTTCAGTGGTTAAGTTCTGTTTTTTAAATTGATTCGCAGATGTTGCATTACCTTTAGCACTTTAACATGTAGGGAAAACATTCAGATTAAGAGCATTAAATGGGGCATTGAAACTTTTATAATTAGCTTTTTTAAAAAGTTAATTGTTTCAAAAGCATCACAAACAGAACGCATTCTGTTCGGGGATAAGCTCAACTCTTACCAGCTTTTAGGTAAATCCCAACAAGAAGACAAATGTTCTTTCTTCATCTCTGTGCAATTTCACTCAGATCTCTGGAGAGAAAGAGAAGACAGAATATTTCCCTTTTTTGCACAGATTCATTTGTGCCCATAGGCAAGTACCTTGAGAAGGGGAGACCACATTGAATCATATCCAGGCTATTTTCTGAGGAACTTTTGCTTTCTTAGCAGGTCAGCCTTTAAGGAGTAACACTGATAGGTATTCTTAAATTTAAAGGAACAGCAGGAAGCTATTCAGCATAACGTAGAACAAACTTTAAAAGCTGGAAAATAAATAAAAAGGCAGATCAAAGCAACAAATGTTTCCATAAAAAGGAGCCACCTGCCCAATGGGAACTGAAGGTGCCTAGATAGGATTATAATAAGCAGTCTGCTCATTTAATCTAGTAGTTCACCTGGGTAAAAGTTTGCATGAGACTTACCTCTTCATTTAAGTAAGAGTCCAGAACTTGGAGATGTTGTCGTGCCTTTTGTCTGTCTCTGGTGCTGTTTCTGTGGTTGTCCGTTATCAAGCTATTTATCTTCCTAGTGCAGAAACATAGGATCACATAATGGATGGGGTTGGACAGAGCCTTAGTGAATATCTAGTTGCAACCCCCCTACCATGGGCAGGGACATCCACTGGATCAGGCTGCCCAAGGCCCCATCCAAACCAACCTTGAATGCCTCCGGGGATGGGACATCCACAGCTTCTCTGGGAAACCTGTTTCAGTGCCTTACCATCTTCACAGTGAAGAATTACTTCCCTATACCTAATTTAAATCTCCCCTCTTTAAGTTTAAACCCATTATCCCTTGTCCTTTCACTACAGTGCCTGATAGAGTCCCTCCCCATTTTAACTCTAGCCTACTGTTAGGTATTGGAAGGCTGCAGTGAGGACTCCCCAAAGACTTCTCCAGGCTGAACAAACCCAGCTCCCTGAGCCTTTCTTCCTGTGAGAGGTGCTTCAGGCCTCTGACCATCTTCATGGTAGAGTGAGTTTACTTCTGTTCACCTGGCTTTTAATAATTCTGAACGAGTGCAGAGAAGTACTGTCAAGATGATGGCACCTTGTAATGCTTTGTTACTTGTAGCAGAGGCTCCGTCCTGACTGCCATATATTTTGTTAAGGATTATGAAACATAGTGCCTAAGTGATAATCTTGGGATGTCCAGAATTTATAATCAAATTTAAAGAAATATTTACAACATAGATGTGATGCATTGAATAAAAAAAAGTAAGCGAGAATTCATCAATTCTTTTGGTCACTCCGAAAGTAATGCTTCCTATTTATTCCCATGGAAACTACAACACATNGGATCAGGCTGCCCAAGGCCCCATCCAAACCAACCTTGAATGCCTCCGGGGATGGGACATCCACAGCTTCTCTGGGAAACCTGTTTCAGTGCCTTACCATCTTCACAGTGAAGAATTACTTCCCTATACCTAATTTAAATCTCCCCTCTTTAAGTTTAAACCCATTATCCCTTGTCCTTTCACTACAGTGCCTGATAGAGTCCCTCCCCATTTTAACTCTAGCCTACTGTTAGGTATTGGAAGGCTGCAGTGAGGACTCCCCAAAGACTTCTCCAGGCTGAACAAACCCAGCTCCCTGAGCCTTTCTTCCTGTGAGAGGTGCTTCAGGCCTCTGACCATCTTCATGGTAGAGTGAGTTTACTTCTGTTCACCTGGCTTTTAATAATTCTGAACGAGTGCAGAGAAGTACTGTCAAGATGATGGCACCTTGTAATGCTTTGTTACTTGTAGCAGAGGCTCCGTCCTGACTGCCATATATTTTGTTAAGGATTATGAAACATAGTGCCTAAGTGATAATCTTGGGATGTCCAGAATTTATAATCAAATTTAAAGAAATATTTACAACATAGATGTGATGCATTGAATAAAAAAAAGTAAGCGAGAATTCATCAATTCTTTTGGTCACTCCGAAAGTAATGCTTCCTATTTATTCCCATGGAAACTACAACACATACAAAGAGCACAATAATGCTATTTGATAGAGCACATTCTCAGCTACAACACACTAGTTGTCAATGTAGTCACCAACTTCAGCTATGCATTTCTGCCAGAAATGAACAAGAACCTGCATGCCGTGCTCATAAAAATCTGCACCAGCGGAGATGACCCACTGTTTCACAGCTGCTATGACAGCATCGTTGCTAGGAAAATGTTACCCATGCAGTTCATTGGCCCAAACAGATGGGAGTCAGAAGGCACCAAATCCGGATTATAAGATGGATGTTGTAGCACAGTCCAGCCAAGACTGGCAATGTGCTCCATGGTCTTCAAACTGGTATGGGGCCTGGTGTTACTGTGTTGCCAGAGAAAAGTTTGTGCAAGTTCCAGGAAATCCAGAAGGATCACCATTTTCCTATCCCAAAAGACAGCACACATCACTTGATACACTGAAGGCTGCATCTTGAACTTTTTATCTGACGGGGAATTCACATGTTGCCACATGAACTGCTGTTTTGACTTTGGCTGGTAATGATGTGCTCCACTGGTGACTCTGGCCATCACTGGTAATGATGCGATCCACCTTCAGCCTAATGGTTCAATAGGTCCTGACAAATGTGCGTATGGTGTTCTTTCTGTTCCTCTGTGAACATTCATGGGACCTACTTGGTGCAAACTTTGCCATATTCCAACATTGCCACCGTTGTTTCCAACATATTGAAGCCGATATTCAGCTCCATACACAGTTCCCTGGTCATAATCCACCAGATCTCCAAAACAAGCCAGTAGTGGTTTCTTCTTAGAGTACAGAAGCCAAAGTCTTCCTTGACCCCTGCCATAGTAACCTTCTCAGTCTCTAATAAGAAAGAGTTCAGGGCTTTCTGAACTTCAAAGGTGAATTATTTCTGTTGTGCTCACTTTTACGTCCCTAATTTCTGAGCTATGAGAAAATATAAATGTTTTATTTTCACTTCATGATTGTACAGACATTCTCACATCAGTTGCGAGTTTTTTTTCCTGCCCTAAAGAGATGTAGTATATTAATATACAAACTCCACTCTATCATCTTTCTTTGCTCTTTTTCTATGCAAAAAAGAACATGAATCCCTGCATCTGGAATTATAAGGGTGGGTGTCGATTAGGTTCCACTAGGGAAAAGTACACAGGGCTACAAGGGGAATTATTTATTGCAGGTCACAAGTGGGTAGAAATGTAGCTTGCTAATTTTATAGTAATGTACTTGAAAGGGAAGGGATCCAAACACTGAAAATAAAAGCATCACATGCCCTCCATTATTTACTAATGGAAGCAAGACTACGCAGTAGGACAGCATTGCAAACATGAGCTGATCCTTTTTCCATTGAAATCAACGTCAGTTGATTAACTTCAGTAGAAGCATGTTATGCCCAAATGGTAAATGTGCATGTGAATTCTTCCAACAATTGTGAAACAAATGACTGCATGTCCCGAGTATATCTTTATAAATGCAAAGTAAAATGGAAAGCAGCAGTTGATAATTCTGCTGAGCAATATTGACCTATGCATGCTTGGTCAGTAATTGCAATGATGATCACTGACTAAAACTGTGTTCTCGAGGGAGTGCAATTTTAAAATTATACGTGGGCTGCTCTGAAAGTAACACCTCCTATTTTATTATGTTAGCCCACAATGTCAGAGGTGGATGTTGGTGGTATGGCAGTAGAGGCTGAACCTTCCCACCGATATTCTGTTATGTTTTGTTGCCGTGTGACAGATGGCAGCAGAGGGGCACTCTGACACAATGGCATCTGTCATGGAAGTGCGTATGAAGCAAAGGTATGGAACCAAATTCCTCAATGTGAAAAATGACATTCATGTGACATGACAAAATGTGACATTCATCAATGCTTGCTGAACATTTCTGGAGGCTAAACAGTGAATGTGAGCACAGCGAAGTGGTGAGTGGTGTGTTTCAGCAATGGCAACAGCAATGTGAAAGACAAGACATATTCAGGATGGCCATGCACGGCTGTCACACCATGAAATGAAGACCGTCTCGATCAGCTCATCGACGTGAGTTGTCAGATTATGGCCAGGGAACTGTGTACTGAGCTGAATATTGGCTTCAATGCATTGGAAATGATGGTGGTTGGAATATGGCAAAGTTTGCACCACCAGAGTCCCAGGAATGTTCACATAGGAACAGAAAGAACACCATATGCAAGTTTTTCAGGACCTATTGAAACAACATGAGGCTGAAGGTGGCAGTTTCCTGGATTACATCATTACCAGTGACGAGACATGGTGTCACTGCTACTCACCAGAGTCAAAACAGCAGTCCATGGAGTGGCAACATATGAATTTCCTGTTAAAAAAAAGTTCAAGACACAGTCCTCAAAGGGTAAAGTGATGTGCATTGCCATTTGGGATGGAAAACACTTATCCTTCTGGATTTCCTGGAGCCCACACAAACCATCAACTCTGACTGCTACATCACAACACTGACTAAGCTGAAGGCTCAAACTTCCAGGGTCAGGCCAGAGCAGAAGACAGCCTTTCTCTGGCAACACAGTAACACCAGGCCCCATACCAGTTTGAAGACCATGGAGCACATTGCCAGTCTTGGCTGGACTGTGCTACAACATCCATCTTATAATCCAGATTTGGTGCCTTCTGACTCCCATCTGTTTGGGCCAATGAAAGACGGACTGCATGGGTAACATTTTCCTAGCAACGATGCTGTCATAGCAGCTGTGAAACAGTGGGTCATCTCCGCTGGTGCAGATTTTTATGAGCACGGCATGCAGGTTCTTGTTCATTTCTGGCAGAAATGCATAGCTGAAGTTGGTGACTACATTGACAACTAGTGTGTTGTAGCTGAGAATGTGCTCTATCAAATAGCATTATTGTGCTCTTTGTATGTGTTGTAGTTTCCATGGGAATAAATAGGAAGCATTACTTTTGGAGCAACCTACATGTTTTACATGTACTTTTGATAAGTGTAAATAAGAAGCTTCTGTCTTTCAAAAACAAAGCCAGGACAAACTGATGAGTCTGGCAGTTTAATTTCAATTGTTAGACTTGGTTAACTGTATCTAAAATACTTGAAAACAAGAATGAATGTAAATGGTGTTGTGGAGTGTACTTGTTTGGCAATTCTCACATCCCATATTCAAAGAGTCAGAACTGTATTTATGTAATCCTTTTAAGCCATTTGGGCTTTCAACTTAGATTTCAAGGAAATTTCAGAACAGGTAGATGGCAGGCTTTCTGTTTCCTAAGGTCAATGCACGCTTAATCTTGCTTCAAGCTGGGAATTCTCTCACCTGCCATTACATACTGTTAGGCTGTGGAAGTCTGGGTTTGAGCTAGACATCCTATACTCTTGTAATAGCCAGTGGAAAGAAAGAGGTGTTTGGGTGCAGTTCACCTGGCCTGGTTGAGACCTCTACTATTTAGCTAGATGAACTGCCTTCTAAAAGTATCAACTTCTCTACACTGATTGTAAGGGTCAAATGGTGTGGTAGGTAATATCTCTGTTTTGTCAGATGAATCTCGAAGTGCATGCTGCTGTCATGTTGAGTTAGTTCGGCCTCTTCCTTGCTGTCAGCTCTTTCTGCCTTGACAACATTTTCAAGGAAGCCAAGTGCATAACAGATGACAAAAATTAATTGTATCAAAACCACTGTAATCAAAGGAGGGTTTTTTTTGGCCTGATCCTGGGAGACTTTGCTTCAGATAATCAAAACCAATCAAAGGTCCCATTCCCAGCCTTGGCAGAATATAGTCAAAATCTGCTCTACTTTCATGTCTTGTGGAAACTTGCATATTGTGTTTGCAGAAAGGACCGGTATCAGCAGGCCAGACTCAGTCTCAGATAACTCAGATAACCACTGTTGTTTGCCATAGGACCCATTTTTAATTCAAATTTTCTATTGGTTAGTCACCAGACTACTTTGTCTGAACATTCAAAGCAGTGTGCACGTGAGTCTCAGCTGAGGAGAACAGGGAGATAAAAGGTGTGTGTATACCTACATGTCTCAAGGACACTATGTTTAAAAGCTGTTTCAGTTTTCCTGCCTTTTGGAATTGGAATGTGTGGTTTCTTCCCTTTTACTTTAAGTCAATATGCATGTATTATATCCCCAAGGCTTCTTCCATGTGCATATGCTTCTTGAAATGCAACACTGTTGCATCTGCTTTTTTAGTGAGCACCAGCATGTCATTTTTTAGGGGTTTTTCCTCTAGTCATGTGACATAATGATTTAAAAAATAAAAATAAAAAGCTCATCTCTCTTTGACATCTGAATTCTACAAATGCAAGTAGGTCCTTTATTGAGCATTTTTCAGTCTTAAGAGCTGCCTTTGTGCAGTTGCTTTGCAGTTGACCCTTCAGACCTATTTTGAGTTACCAGATGAAAATAAGGTTTCCCTTCAAGAGTTGGTTGCCAGGGGTAACTGGCACTGACGCCAAAAGATGAACACTCTACCTACTTAGGATAATGCCTACTTTGTGAGCTAAATAAAGAGCTAAATTGCAGAGAAGGAAGTTGGATAAATGTGAAATATCAAGGGAGAAAAAACAAGATTACTAGGGACACAGGATTCAGAAAGGATTATTGCCTTTTGCAGCAGCGCACAGCCTGGTGTACAGTTCCTGTGCACTGTTCTGCAGCCAGGCACTGGCTCTCTCAGCCCTGCTGCTCCATGGAACAGCATCCGTGCTTCTGCCTCTGCCCGGATAACAAATAAGCTGTGGAAAGGAGAGGCAGGGAGGGGGAATATTTTGCATGGATTACTTCGAATTTTGCAGAGGAGTGATGGTTACTGTGATTGCAAGAAGTCTAGTATTTTGAGCTTAAGGTTGAGAGACTCAGCTGCTGCTGCTGGGAGAGTTGTTGAAATTCAGAATTTCTCAGCAAAATTCATGCACTGTTGGTGTAAACAATGGATTAAAAACTTCCTTGTATCTGACATTGCATAATGGAAGGAATAAATTGCTGTTGGATTCAAATATGAAAGCAATCTTAGTTCCTTTTCCTCAAAAAAACATACTGGTTGTTTTGTGGAGTATGGCGGAAGGAAGTGATAATAGCAAACAATATGATCAGAACTTGATTGCTACTAATGTTTTATATTTTTGCAAAAGAAGGCAAAAACACATGACCTACATCATTTAGTATCAAAAGATGTAAGCTCTTGGTTTCTTACAGTTAGCTAACACACTGAGTAATTCCTCAGTAGCCAAAAATAACACTGTATAGAGTTACATGCAGTGATGTGATTTTCAGAAAATCTATCATGTGACTTTGCTTTACAAAACATAGCAAAAATTGATGTACAGACCTCTGTCAGTGACTCAGTGGACTGAGCAGTCAAGGCTGTTATAAATCAGTTTCTTAATGTAGTTGTTAGGATTTTTCAGGCAGATACAGTAACTTGTTCATCAGGTATGTTCTGAAGATACAAACCAATTCTCTCCTAGCCAGCGTACTACTAATTTTACCAAAGCAAACAAAAAGAACTGTCTGACTAATCAGAGACCACAAATGCCTAAGATGGTTCAGACTACATTTATGCTTACATTTACATTGTGTATCTCTTTGTTGCTCTCTGCAAATGGCATCTGAGGTTGCCAACACCCATTCTGTGAGGAGAAAGATTTCTGCAGGTTGGCAGGCAGATAGCAAACAACAAGCTGCTGCTTTCACTTTCCATGAACTTTTAATGTTATAAGCCCTTTCCAGTCTCAAGGCAGTAAAGAAATGTTACACCATATTCCTCACAAGTATGACCTAAATGTAACTCCACCAGTTACTTCAGTGAAATGCTATGGGCTGAATGTCCCCACCTAAAAGTCAAAAAAGGGAACAGGAAGAACTCATCATTTCACATGTGCTTTTAGTGTTTTTTAATAGGTTCTGTGACGTTCTGCCCGGTTCTGAGCACTTATTTGGGTAGTAGAATAAGGGTCCAACCTTATGTTCCTGACTCGATGGTGTCATGTAACATGTAGAAATCCACTTAAGATTTGGTCCATGGACCTTGAGCCCAGGTAAGTTCTATTTTTAGTAACTGGGTAATTTTGTGAAGTGGAATTAGTGGAAGAGTCTCTAGCAATGGTTTTCATGGACAACAGAATGGCCAAATGAAAATATAGTTTTTCTCTGTAAACTTCACTTGCATTTTATGCTCACCATAACAGAACTAAATTCTCCATCTGTGAAACCATCTGGTAGATTAGAAATACCTACCTTTAAAAAAATGAAACACACCATTCTGTGCCACACAGAATAGTAGAAGAGAGTCCTGGCTTGATTCCTGCGTAAAACATCCTCAGACACAGAGCCCCCACTGTGGAAGTTAGTACCAGAAGAGACCAGGCAAAGCCTGTGATTGCCTGTTTCTCATTTGTAACTACTACATGATTTTGCGCAGCAGGCTTTCCAGGGAAATTCCAGGAACTGACAGATGAATGTGTGTACTTATGCTTAAAAATACACTAACAAATAGAAGTAAAAGTTCATAATTCACTCAGGACCTTATCACTCATTCATCCAAGTAATGATACAATTTAGGATGATGAAACAAAATTTAGAAGATGAGAGAGTGGTAATTATAGGTAGTCTGTTTTCTGGACTTTGCATGGATGGAGGTGAAATTGTAGCAATCATCCAGAATCCTTTACCGGTCTTTGCAGTACAGGCAATGCTGTAGTCACTGCAGTTTCAACTCTTCTGAAGCTTATATTTTTGCACATGGAAAAGCTGATTTCATTTTTATCTTAATTAGAAACAACTGCAAATGGAGAATGCTTTCAATATATAAGGGTCTTCTCTCGTTTCACATGTCAAAATGCTCAATGTGTTCACATGTTTTCCTGATGTTTTAATTTTGATCTTATCTTTGTAAAGTAATGATCTAAGAAAAATTTCTGAAACTGTTATATCAAATGTCTGTGCATCTCGTGGAAGGACCTTTTTTGATTTCTTACTGTTGTCAGCAGGTTTATAATGAACTGAAATATGAGATGATTACTAGAGTTGAATATGCTGTCAATGTCTAGTGAAAATGAATGCCAAATGGCCTGTTATGTTCTTTAAATCAAGGCAATGTGCTTAAGTTGACTTTCTTATTCAGTGTATATATAAAAAAAATCATAGTTACTTATGATTCTAATTTTGCATTTTTTTCACTTCTTTATTTGACATCAGTGAACACTATTTTTCATGTTAACCTTCACCTAACAGCTTTTTGGAAGGGAAAGATTCCTAAAATAGAAAAAACAAATCTGCATGTAGGAAATATGCATTGTGGAAGTGTTTTACTTCTAGTTTTTACATGCTTTTGTTACAAAGATTTTAAGGTCTAAAGGAACAATTGTGGTTATGTACTTCTCCTGTACCATTAGCAGTGTCCATATATGATGCGTATCTGAAAGAGAGCATATTGCTGACACTTCACACAAGAATGTTCCAAAATCCAGATGTTTTTAAGGTTAGAAACAGATATCTAACTTCTAGAGTGAATTTCTTCAAGCTTGAATTTCTTCAGTGCATTTGCTCCTGTGCCAGCCATGTTCCTTAATCTTGTCTCTCCTCTGCCACTGTCTACAGTGCATCTATACACATGAATCATACTGCCTTTGATTTAGTTTTGCTATGCCAATGCAGCCATTCTCTCTCAGCCTCCTCATGTAGAAGGTCCTCAGTTTTTCTTTGAAAGATTGACTAGAATTCTCCATTACATTCCAGGTAAGCTCTCACCCATGCCCCTTATCACTTACCTCCCAGTCTCTTTGGAGTATACTGCTCAGGCTGTTAGTTTCTCCATCTATAAGGGCATACACAGGGACAAGGTGGTCAGACCAAAGATAGATCACTGTTGGTTTTCAGTATGAAAAGATGATGTCCCACTACACTGCAGTAACCTATGTCTGTGCCTCAGCAGGGACCTACATTTGCATGTACTGTATTCAAAAATTGAAACCCTTCGTACTTTGGCACTGAAATCTCTTTGACCATTAGGTTCTTCAGTTAGATGCTGTTACAGATTTGTTTGTTGTTGGCATTTACATCTCTGAAAATGCTAGAAATTGCATCTTTCAAAGAGTGTCTCTTGCAGATTAGTGGTTAAAAGTTTGAGAACTGAATAAAACAAGTTTAGATTTATTAGATTATAAAAGTGTGTACTTCTGATCATGCTTGAATGTTGATCTCACAGATTCACTCTAGTGATATTAGTGGCAAATTTTGTAGAATAATGCTGATTTAGATTTAAGTTCAAAAGAATTGTGTGTGCATTAGTAAAGTTCAGTGCAGCTTTGCAGTGATGTTAGTTCCAACAGTCTGTGTTAAGACACCAATGTGCTGGTAAAACAGAAGAGGAAAATAACTTGTTTCAAGACTTCCACTACTTCCACTACTAACACAAACTTTGAAATTGGATTCTTTATTTTCTGAGCTGTTTTAGGTGATCAGTAAGGTGGGGTTCATCTCACCGATTAGAAACTAGGTATCTGGTCTTAGAATGCCGAGCTTAGACTCAGCAACTAGATGTTGTCTGTTATCAAATGGAGAGGAAAAAAGGCACCTTGAGCAGCAGAGGCATCATAGCTGTCATCTTTCATATTCATTTTAGGACAAGATAAAGCACTTCAATAAGGTAGGGGACAAATGGATTTCACTGTTCTTTTTACTAGTAAGTGTGTGTGTGTAATAGGAGATGGCAGCAGACAGTGGTTGATGCAAAGAGAAAGGCAGAGTTGTTTTTAAGGACTGATGAAGCATTCAAGAACTAAAAAAAACTGTTGTGAAGTTTATAAAGCACAATTCCACATCTGATGATGGCAACTTCCTTTATGGAACTGTTGACATTTTTATACTGGAGTGTAACAACTTAATTCCTATTAGCTGTCCTATGAGATGACAAAATAATCAGCAAGTCATGGTTATTTATGCAGACATCTTTCAATTCTGAAAATAACAACAGCATCAACTTTTCCTTCTTTTGCAATTCATATGTTCTTTCTATTGATTGTTAATGGAAGGCTTTTTATGTATACTGGAGGTTAACTTTTTGAACATAAATGTTTAAAAGGTTCAAGCCAGGTAACGTGTATGGACTGTAAAGGCAGAAGAAGGCAGTTTCACAACAGTGTGTATTCAGAATTCAGCTAAGTAGCAAGTTGCATGAAAATGTGTTGTCATTATTTTTTCCATTTTAATAGAGTAGCTTTTAAAAATGTTCTAATATTAAAAGCTCAGCAATGAAATGTCTTCTTATCAGTAGTCACGTTTTGCTATCCGCAGTCCAGAGGGAAGAAAGGCTTCTAGAAATGAGTAGTATGTTTTTAGTGAGTTTGTCTGTATTTCTAGGAGTTATGCCACACGAGAAGAAAAAATTCGATTAAATTGTTTGATAAATAAACTACATCCTCATACAGAAAGTCATGTTATTAATATATCTAAATGTATTTGGAAATTGCTGTGCAAAAAAAAATTAAGTATATATTAACAAAGAAAAAGTCTCCATGGAATTATACTTCATTGCCTGTATTTCTGTTTCCTTATCATTATTTTGAGTTACTAGAATTTCATATTTCCTTCTTAGAAAATTGCATTTTGCAATAAGAAAAGAAGAACCAGAAATGCTAAATATAGCATTAAGAAGCCCGGTTTATATGAAAAAAATTGTTAGTACCCTCATCATAATTCTATTATGGTAAATCTGTGTGTTTGCTAATTGCCTTACTGAAGACTCAGTGATCTTTCTCAGTTTGTCTGGCACAAACAGCAGCGTAAAGATAAAATATATAAAGGATTGTGTGTGTTTGAAATACAATTGAGAGGAATTTCTGAATCTTGTACCTTTGTGATTTGGTTTTAATGTAACATGATGGCAAGAACATTTTAGATGCTTAGAATGAATACTGGTCTTTATTTGTTTCTTTGTAATTATTCACCAATTTCCACAAAATGATTGAGAACACCAATTTGTTACATTTTCTCTGTGGCAGTAATGATTCAGCATGCCAAAAGTGGATCCATGAGAGCATTTCCTTGATTCTGTATTCTTTGGCAGGAGCATAATGAGTAATAAAAAATAATCTCTCTAGAAAAACAGGTGCTATCTTTTCACCATGGTTTTGCATGATTGTAATGAGAAGATTACTTGAAGCTTTTTATTGTCATCTCAAGTTGCTAGCTGTTGAAATACAAGGCTGTTGCTACATATTACAGCTAGGAAGCTGAGCATCCTTGTGTGTGGCCTCATGTCTAATGCTGCAGCTTGCCATCTTTTGTCCTTCCTACCACCTATAATTAGCTAATTGGTATGGTAATGTTTTCTTGATTTCTTTAATGTATGAATTAAAATTTATGAAAATATTGATAAAGAAATGCATCCATATTGCTTAAGAATGGCGAAAGTTGTCAGTCTTATACAAATATTTGTAAACATACATATTTCTTTATGGAGCATAGTATAATGTATACTCATATATAAGCAGTATTTCTGTTTTCTAGGTAATTTATTTCTGTCTGACACATCAGCTGTGACCCCAAAACACAGACAGTAATTAGTCTTCGCAGCACTTGGGGGGAGAGGGAAGAGTACTTGCAGCTTGTCAAAAAAACTCTAATAGCCATTATTGCCTTTGTGTGCTGTTCCTTCTCATGTATTCCTTTTGCTGTTGACCTTTTGAGTTACTGTGGTGATGAAATGGACCCTTGGTAGCTTCTTCACCAGGTCTTGTATTACTGCATTCATGCATCATTGTGTTTGTGATCAGAAGACAGGCATCTGAGCCAACAATCTGAAAACATGCCTCAGTTTAATCACCCAAATCATTTTAATTGATTTAATTTAATCATAAGTGTTGGCAATACCCTTTCTGAATTTGTACTTGTCTCCCAACATTGTTTCACAGAAGTTCAAGTCCTGCAGAAGGTTCCAGTTCGCATAAATTTAAAGTGATGGTGGCAACTAGCTTTATCTAGCGCCATAGTGGCCTGCCACAGGAAGGAAATAATATCACCTTTCTTGCTCATTTTTATTTATTAATAGCCCCAAAATAGAATGCACAATGCAATTGTGGTTGAAGGAGCATTTGCAGGATCAGCTACCAAACCTAACAAATTCAGAAGTGGGAGGAACTTTTGTTTTTCTTTCTTATCCATCAGAGTTCATTCTTTTTCTAATTATAATACGTTTAGAGTATTCCACACAGCATCCTAACCCATGCACTTTTCAATGAAGTTGTTACTCTAGAATTAGTTTTTGGAGTCCTGTCTTTTATCTGCTTATTTGCCATGTAAAGCCATGACAATGAAACACCCGTTGTTCCTGAAAGGGCGTGAATCAATGGACACAAACCAAAGCACACAAAATTACACTTAAACATGAGAACACAAGACAAACCATTTTCCTGTGAAGCTCGTCAAACGCTGGCACAGGTTGCCCGGAGAGGCTGTGGAGTCTCTGTCCTTAGAGATAATCACAATCTAATGGGACCCAACCCTGAGCAACTGGCTTTGGGTGACTCTGCTGTAGGCAGGGGTTTGGACTAGATGACCTAGATGACCTCCAGAGGTGCTGCACATCCTCAGCAAGCCTGTGATTCTTTATATGCGTGTGATTGTAAATACGACATTATAAAAATTTAATCAATATATTCTTCCTCTGAAGCACCACCATGCTTCATGATCAAACAAAACTTAACTCTTGCTATTGAGAACACTGATATGTGAAAAGCAAAGTGGGTAGGGTGGGTAAATGGTTTTAGACATTATTCAATGCCCCAGAACATGGGAATTGGCTTCTTTGTGCTTGAAACTTGGAGATCCTGCATTTCTTTAAACATACAAGCAACTAAAAAGACTTGAAGTATTGATTTAAACAAATTGGGGATCTTTCATTGTGTAAATTCTGGCAAGAAATACACTTTTTTTCTAAGCCTGGTTTCAAATGTTTTAATTCCTGTTCCTATGATCTGTGTCTTTTCCTGGTGTGCTCAGATCTTAAAAGCACAGTCTGAAGGGCCAGAGGTTTGGCTTATCATGAGGGTGATGGTGGCCTTTGGAAATACATGTAATATGAATTTAGTGTCCTGAAAATCGGACGTTGAAAACATATTCAGATCTATGATAGAATTGACCATGCAACTTACTAAAGGTAGATTGAGTTGAAAATTGTTTGTGCAGATAGCAATTTCTGTAAGCTGAGAAGGAACCAGGTAATAAATGGCAAAATGAGTATAGAACCAATTGTAAAACCTGGTGTCATTGAATGTATACACAACAGAAATTGAGATGACAGCCTAAAATGCTGGTCGGTAAACCAAATCAAGACATACAACAGAGCTGACATAAACAACCTGAAAGTTGCACACAAGGAAATTACCTGCACAGTAAGATGAGGTTCAGTGTCCTGCTCCCTGCAGCACAGCCACAAGGCTGTACGGTGAGCCGGTGCCCTACCACCCACACGCTGTAAGCAGGCCGATGCTGAAGGAGCAGTCTGAGTGCACCCTGGCAGGATCCCTGTAGAGAAGCCCCTTAGAAACTGCGACTGTGGCTATAGGGACCACACAGGAGCTGCCATCAGCTGCAGGGGATGAGATGGGAGGGTCTGCGTGGTAACTTGCATCATATAAAATCAGTGGCCAATATATGAGGGCATTGCTGCATCTGTCTGGACTCTGCACTACAAATATTCTGTAAGAAACCTGGATTATTTATTGTTGTTACTGTTTTAGGATTTGCTGTCTGAAGAAGTTCTAACTTGTGGCTGGGAACAAGGCTTTGTGGCTTAAGTATTGTGCTGCGCCAAAGCAAATTGAATTCACACTGCCAAATAATCTCTCCTTTCCCAGTAGCTCTGTAAGTAATGTCATTAAGATGTTTGCATAATCTTAAAGTTTCAGTGATTGAACTTCTGTTAGAGTACTATGCAGTTCTCTGTGTATTACGTTTGTTCCTGACTAATACTTTGGTAACATAATTAGAATATCTGGGAGAAAGAGCAGTATTGCACAGCTTGCAGCTACTTTGCCCTGCCGTCAGCTCCCCTCAAATTAATTAGGTTTTACTCTCCTGAATGCTCTGGGAAACCAAGACATCTATAAATGCAGTAGGAAATAATAATGATGAACTATTGGGTGGCTCAGTTAATTAGCAAAATCTTTTGAGTCCAGAGCATTAATAATGAATTTTCAGCTCTAGATGTGACCTGTGCATATACAGCAATGCACTGCTGTGCATTTACCCAAGGTAACTCTGACAATGCCAACTCAGTAGCAGAAGCAGCACAACACTGGTCCAGCCTTTATAGGGATAGTAAAGCAGTGCTCTTCCTACCACTAAGTTATCCTGCTGTAAACTTTAAATCAAAAATACCCCAAATGCAACAAATTGTTTGAATTCCTTGGTATCTGTATTAAAATAGTTAAAGAAAATGTTCTATCAAAGAATCTGCTTCTCATTCATTTACCACTCCGTTTCTATTCCTTCTAATATGTTTGCACCTGGCAGAGTGCCACTACTCCAAGCATTTGGGGGCAGTGCCAGGCCCCCCTCGGGAGTACACAACCTTTAGGATTTGGAAGACTAGCACGAACTGCTCGGTGTTTGTGCTGCGCATATCATGGCTGCCCCCAGAGGGGCTGACAGCTTCCGCATCATGTTGCAGTGCCCCAGTGTCAGTGAAGCGGTATCTGTGGGAGCGGTCACTTTCTCATGGTGATGTCCAAGGGCTCTTCCAGGGGTGAAATAACTTTGCAGACTCCAGAGCTGTTTCAGGTCTGTTTCTTTGATCTTTCCCATACTTTCCTAAATATGTACTAATGTAAATATTTGGATTAATATCGCTGTTAGTAGTAAAACTATTACAGTTGACAGTGTACTGCTGCCACAGGGGATACTAAAATGAGCATGTGAAAGGCAGTAGTGTTCTGTAGTGTGCACTTCCTGAGTGCACTCAGATACCCTTGAGTGGTGGTTGTAGGGGAAGAGTCTTACATGGGATAGACAACTGCAACCAAACAGTAGATGCAAAAATAACTGCTCAAGAACAAATAATTTCTGCCTTTTATTGCCCCTAAGCATCTTTGATTCCTTTCATTCTGAAAATTACAGGGGATGGAACTTCTGCTCTGAATTTCCTCTCCAAATTTCAACATTTTCACAAGGCGTGTGTGTCCTCTTTGGACTTTTGAAAATCTGTTATTTTCTAAAATATGAGTTAAATTGGCCATCAGTAGTGGTCATTTCTGAAACTGGATAATGCTGGTCATTTTATAAGTTATAGCAGGGAAAATTTTCTGTCTCGCTGTTTCTAGAGGAATAGCAAAAGTTTTAAAAAATCATGTTACTGGATAAAAACATTAATGGAAAAAGTAATCTTAAAGACTGCTTTATTCAACTTGAAGCTCTCAGACTCTCACTTTACATGTGTTCTAAGGGCAGTCCATCTAGTTAGTCTGTGCTCGATGCTTACTGCATGACGTTTCAGAATTGTTTGTGTATTTACCACTTATTTGTTAAAACAAAGAGTTATCTTATGGTGACAATACTAAAGAAATGGAAGATACTGGTACATTAACAATTAAACCCTTCCGAGACACTGTATGCTGTCAGTGGTATTCTGGGATTCTTTGATGACCGATAGCTGTACTTCCCACTGTTTTAAATGGTCAGTTGTATCAGAATTTCTCTTCCCTAAACTTGTCCACTTTCTCTTCTAATCCACAGCATAAAAATTAAATTACATACTACGAGAAAAGACTATTCCATAGGGTAACGTTCTTCCAACATGAACTCAGTTCTAGAATATGTATTTTAATGACAGAGAAATTATAGGCTGTCAAATAGTCATTTAGCACAGCTAGAGTATTCTGAGTTTCTGCTGCCATTATTACTGCTTTAATTAAAATGCATGTAATTAGAAAGAAACTCTTACTGAGTACAATTCGGTTAAAATAAAAAAGTGTGTCAAAATCTAAGAATATGAATTATAGAAATTGAAAACAGGATAGTGTGAAACATGGTTTGAGATAGGAAAGCAACTTTAAATGACTGTAAAAATATCATCAATAAATTGAGAGAGGGGATATTTTGAAATCTCTCTCTACCCTCAGAAGTAAACTTGAAGTTTCATGTTATAATAGTAGCTTAGTGGCAGCATACAGCTGATGTATGAAAAAATACAATGCTGAACTTAGTAAAGCATTTGTGCATGCAAAGAATCATGAAGAGATATGATGGCCAGCTCTGCTGGTCTACAAAATGCACTGGCAGCCTTCATAGGGAGTGGCAGCTCATTCTTCTCCTTCAGAAGATTATTTGCTGTCACACAGAAAAGAAGCTGTGAGAAGAGCTATGGAGTTTCTGGATGTGATAAGTAATAGTTTGCATTTTTCAGAATTATTCTATAGATTCTGACAGCTGCCTGTACCTACTGCATTCACCGTATGTCATTACTAATGTCTTCTGTGAGGATGCCAAACCATTCAGTACTAGCATCAGAACATGTAAGCCTGAAATTTGTAGAGGAAACATTAAGACTACATGACATTCAGTTTACATTGCCTGATTGTTCACAGAAACTGAATTCTTACAGCTTTAAGCAACTTGTAGGTATTTCCTTTAGTTCAGTTTGTGTGGGCAAGTGCTGTACCATGGTTCTGCGCTGCAGAGGACAGCCTGGTGCATGTCGTCATGCTGAGATTAAAAGCAAGGAGTAGAGCAGAAAGCTACCTGCAAAACGGGCTTAAAGACTGTGCATATCTGACAAGCTGTGGTGGAAAAAGCATTTTCTCTATTTGTGTGTATGATCTCCCATCATACTTAGTCTCTATAGTCTGGCAGTTTCATGCTAGTGAAATCTAAAAGTTAAAGATTAAGGATTATTTCTAAAGTCAGTTGGGTATTGGTTGAAGTTCTCTCGGTGTTCAAAATAAAGATGTTACTTCTCTTCAGAGAAACATATGCCTTTAACTTACAGACAAGTTTTTAAAACAAAGGAAAAAGCTATTAAGTGATCCCAGTCCTGTGTAGGCCTGTGCATAACACAGGCGTGTAGACTAACAGCCCAGAAGGGTAAGGCTTGACACCTGTAGGATCCTCAGCTGGGCCTTGGAAGTTTCTGCAATGTATCTGGAGATCCTAATGAGACAATAATGGGAAATACTACAAATTTCAGATAATAAAAAGAGTTGGGTAGAATACCTATCTTTTGCACAGAATATCTGCAAATATTCACAGGGAGCTGTATTTGTATTTTTTATACTATTTGCTTTTAGTCTCTACAGAATTATTTTAAATATCATAAATTATTAAAGGAAATAGCAATTGAAGAATTACATGTCTTAAGAAGCTGATAACCGTGACTTTAAGATCATCTGGGGGGTTTTCATTCATCTCAGAAGGGATAGATGGAGCTCTTGCTGTTTTTCTACAGCCTTTGTTGCTTATCTTATTGAATAATTGAAATTCAGATTTCACACATATTTAATTCTTAGATACTTATTTTCATTAAAAACTTGCCAGTTATGTGAGAGCTGTGTGTATTTTTGAGATATTCATTAAATGAGATTTGTAACAGTTTACATGATATTCTGACAGTTTACAAAATCTTTCAGTCAAAAGCAGATGGCCTGTGTTGGTAGGCTTTTTCTGTTATAAGGAATATATTTTCAACGTATGTATTTCATTTATAATATACTTGTTCACAATCTTTATTCTTCAAAATCATTTAAGCAACACGATACCCTCCTACACTTTAACTTGATGCTTAAATGTTCAGATGTCATCTATCTGAAGTTCACTTCAGTAATAGACACGATTATGCAGCAAATTAAATTATTTAAAATACTGATCCTACAATACTGAAAATACAACAGTATACATTTGTTGCTTCTTCATACCTTCCCCTTCATGAATATGTTTTGCAATTAGACATCTAGATGTCTTTAGCTTCAACACTTCACCATTAACTGCTTTTGAATGTGGTTATGTTGGCCGTCTCTCTTCAAGGTGAGGCCATGGAGTGTGGCATAGTCTGGCCAGGAGGGGATGGAGGGGAGGAAGAGCATGGAGAAACAAGTCATAGAGTCACTGAATCATAGAATAGCTTGGATTGGAAGGGACCCCAAGGATCATCTAGTTCCAATTCCCCTGCTGTGGGCAGGATTGCCACCCACTAGATCAGGCTGCCCAGGGCCCCATCCAACCTTGCCTTGAACGCCTTCAGGGATGAGGCATCCATAACTTCTCTGGGCAGCCTGTGAGAGTGCCTCACCACCCTCTCAGTGAAAAACTTCCTCCTGACATCTAATCTAAATCTCCCCTCTTTCAGTTTACAACCATTCCCCCTTGTCCTATCACTATCTACCCCTGTAAAAAGTTGATATCCCTCCTATTTATAAGCTCCCTTTAAGTGCAAGTCAACCCCCAAGGAGGCTGAATTTCCAGTAGCTTGAAGAATGGCCACCTGATAGCCACCAGGACTTCTCCCATGAGTCACTGCACTTGTGAGCTTCGTGCATGGGTTGTCTGTGTCTCAGTTTTCACAGCTATAAAAGCAATGAAATAACTGCTCACCACCCTCAGAGTAAAGAATTTCTTCCTAACATCTAACCTAAATTTCCCCTCTTTTAATTTAATGCCATTCCCCCTTGTCCTGTCTCTACTAGACTGTGTAAAAAGTTGTTTTCCCTCCTGCTTATAAGCTCCCTTCAAGTACTGGAAGGCTGCAATGACTTCTCGCTGGAGCCTTCTCCAGGCTGAACAAGCCCAGCTTGTCTTCATAAGAGCCTGTCTTCATAAGAGAGGTGCTCCAGTACTTTGATCATCTTCATGGCCCTCTGGACCCACTCCAGCAGCTCCACATCCTTCTTGTGCTGGGGGCCCCAGGCCTGGACGCACAACTCCAGATGAGGCCTCACAAGGGCAGAGTAGAGGGGGACAAGCACATTGCATTTTTCATTTGAGCACATCTGACAGTAAAGTTGATCTTAGTATATGCAAAAAACTATGGCATCATTCTCTGATTCTGTAGACTTTCTTGAAGCAAATTTACGTTGAGCTCCTTTTAATTGCTTGTAGCACGCAAATGCTTAATCCAAAATTTCACTTATGAGCTTAACTGTGTTTAGTGAAGAGGTGTTATTGAAGGTTGAGGGCCTGGAGCTGTGTTAGGTAAGGTAATTGGTAATGCTGTGTTTTTCTTCAGCTGGATCTCTGTGGTTAGTCCCCATGCATGCTAGGAGCAAAGGATTTTGTTTATTATTTCCATTATGGTTGACTGTCTGGTTCCTGGTTTTATTTTTATTTTTTTTTTAATTAGATGTAATTTTAAGTATACAAAAGCAACTATTTAAAATTACTATCTATTGAAAACTGAATATGGTTGGATGGCATTCAATATAACAAAAATACAAAATTGTAAGTAACATATATTTATAAGAAATTTTGAGCAATTTATTTGGTACAAGTTGTTCTTGGAGAAAAAAGTATATTTAAAAGATCTAAAATTACACAGATGGATTGTCAATTTTTAATTTGTTAATGAAATGTTGAAACTTTTTTTGTCATTAACAGTAGATTTACTGTAGACTAATAGGGGTTGTTGCCTGACAGCATCTAAATATCAGTTGTCCAAGCAGATTTTAATTTAAAAAAATATGTATATATACAAAGTATTATGTTTTCCATTATGCTGAGGATGATTATTCTGAGAAGAAATTACAGGTTTTGTTTTTAGAAACCATTTCTCATAACACTTAACATGAGAAGTAGCTTGACTTTGAAGCTTTACCTAGAGGAGCACTAGTGACATGCTACCCTGAATATTGATGATATTCGTAATATTTGGGCTAAATAAGGTTTAAGATCAAATCGTGTACAAAGAAAATGCTCTTAGAAGTACTGCTTTTTGTTATTAAGAAGTTCGTAAGAGAAAGAGTGCTTTCAGTGAACACATTTTCTACATTTATACAGAAAATCATAACATTGATGATTTTCAGATTTAAATAATCAGAATGCCCATACTGGACTCACAATAAATATGAAGTAGAAGCAAATGAATGTGAAATTCTAAAGTAATTCAGAGTCATCAAGGGCTTTTTGAGGATTCCCTCATGCCATCTGTGTTTTTACTGTGACTTGTTCTTATGTTGCTGGATGGAAACAGGTGGAAAATTGCGTGGATGTTATGGGGAAGTTCATTAAAGCTGGAGAACCGTCACTTACTGTTCTTGTGCTTTGTTGTCTGTGACAGATCATCAAACTAACGTGATCAACTTCTTAATTAATTACATTTAGAGGGACAAAAATACAGTGTAAAGATACTTCTTGTTTTTCTTTTTCTTTTTTTATAGTTGGATATATATTTTTTTAAGGGACTAATTTATCTTAGATGTAGCTAAAGAAGACAGGAGATAGGAACTTTTTAGATTTGCTCAAAAGAGTGTAAATTCTTAGTTATCTTCTAAGTAGTTTAAGAAAAATTGCTTGAAAATGTTCATGTCTCTTCAGTTACCTGAAGCAGATTGAACTATCTGACTCTATCATAAATCAGGATTCAGGAATCATCAGTTATACAGTTACAGTTTCTAGTAGTTCAAGAGTTTACCTGTTTTCACAAAAGCATTATTCTAAGCATTGGGATAGCACTAGAAATAACATAGATGAAGCAGCTTAGGTTTCATGCAATTTCTGCATAGTTGCTGTAGAGGAAATGCAAGGTCATGGCCTAAATCTGTGATTGAGCACCTGGAGTAAGGGCTGTGGCTGCCTGGGGAGCACAGGCAGGCTGTTTGCACCTGTGCTCCCTATGTGACAGGAAGGGGTGGACCCAGGGTGGGGCTGCACTGGGCTCATTTAAGCGCCAGCCGTAGAGAGGACCCCTTCTCTTGTAGGGATTGGTTACTCTTTGAAGGAGTCTCATCTCAGTGGGAGATTGCTGCTTGTTGGTTGTGTAAGTCAAAATTTTTAGATGATCTTGTAGGTCCTTTCCAACCTAGTGTTTCTATGATTCTGAGTGTTACCTGCTTCTAGTTTTACATTAGCTTTTATCTATTCTTCAGGTACTAACCTTCGAGGTTGATTACTTCTGTTTAGAGCTTTGTTCTCCCCATTAGTTCTCATGATTATATTCTTTACCTGATGTTTTTCTCTTTCATCTTCCTACAGTTCCTTCCCCTTGCAAACAGGAGAGAGGTGATGTCTTTAGCTCAGTATGTTTTAAACTAGGTGCTTTTGGGTTAAGAGTCACACCCTGTGTGACCCCCTGTGGGATGCCCACAGGAGTGTGATAGCCTCAGCGTGACCTGAGGAGGTTCAGGGTCTGCAGCAGAAAGACTGTTGTACCAGTGAGCTCTGCACTGGTGAAGTTATACTGCTGTAAGTCTGATAATAGAAGCAGGAAGGCCAGGCCTGAGATGCTTAAGTCTCTTGGCTTTGAAAGCCAACCAAGAGAGCTACCCTGGAGACTAGGAGCACCTCCTTAGTTCTTGGCAGGCTGCCTACCAGTGATACAGTTTAGCTAGACTTCCAACAACTTTCTTTCCTCAGTATGTCCTTGTTTCCTTTTTCCTTGTGAAGCCAGGGTGTGTGGCTTATCATGCCTGTCCTGATAAAGAGTAGGACTTCAGGAAGCAACAGGTTGTCAGCTCTTTTGTGGTACTTTAGCTTAAGCTTCAGGTGCATACTTCTGCTTCTTCGCTTTGAACTCTGTTGTATCTGGATAGATTTGTGTGTTGCTGGGAACACATTTGCAAGGCAAAGGTGCATAAAAGGAAAAATGCACTTCCTAAGGAAATTCATGTTTTAAGAAAAATTGACAATTTAAGCTCAGCATGGAGTTTTCTGAACTCAAAACCAATTGGAAAAGGAAGTTGCATTTCTTCTAGTGCAACTTCAGTAATTTATAGAAATGTGGAAAAAAGTGAGTTATCAGGTAATGTGAGCTTGAGGGAAACAATGCAAAGATTTTCCTAAGATATACATAATGTAACATTAGCTGTGATGATATTAAAACTTTTTTGCTGTATGGAAAATAGTTCATCTGCTTTGAAATGTTACTAGGTTTCTCCAATTTTGTGAAGTAACAATATAATTATTAAGTAAATGCTTCAGTAAGATGTATCACATTTAGAAATGCAATGCATATGCCTCAGAGCTTCACTAACAACCTACAAACAGACTGTAGGCAACTGCCTTCACTTTAGTCTGAGTCCCCTGGCAGTTGCGTTGCCTCTAATCAATTATGAGTTTGTCCTGTGTGTATCAAAATGCAAAATCTTTTTCTGTCAGACCAAACTTTAATTCTCAGTCATCTGAACTGGCGAGCAAAGTCCTGGTTTCTCTCCATGTGTTCTGCTCCACCAATGCACAAGAGAAAGCAGCTGAATTTATTATCAGAAGATTAACCCTAGGAGTGGTATAGAGCATCCATGCCAAGCTATAGTGTTTATACCCTATCACTCTTTGCATACCAGAAGCGTTAATTCAAGGAGTCCTCTGCTCTGACCCTGGCAGTCTCATTAGCTGTGGGCACAACAGTTTTCCAGCTTTCTCCTGTGATCTGTAGTTAGTGCAGTACATGGACCCTCCCTATTGCTGCCATGCCCTTTCTCCCATGGCACATGATGTTTTTGCGTCTTCTGCAGGGTTTTTTGGGAGATAGCTTTGCCTCTGTATTCTGCAGTGGCCATGGACATTTAAGTTGCTTTAACCCTGTGTCACTTTCAGGGACATCCTTTAAAAGGCTGAGAAGGTATGCTGCTATGAGCTGCACAAATGTACCTGGTATCATCAGGTACACAATCCCCCCTTTCATTCCTGTACATCAGGCATTACTATAATATGGATTGTTATATGCTGCAGAGTTTTTTAAAAAATACCCTGGTTTAGGATAATGCCTGATGATCTCAGAGTAGCAGTAGTATTTTAGGAAGATAACTAGATGAGAAAAGAAGCCCTGACAGGATCAAGTGCAGTGGCTATGCAGCATCAAGATATCCTCGGTGATGCTGGCTCTTCAAAAGCATGGGCACCACAGCTGACAGAAGGCTCTCACCGCTCCTTTGTGCAGAGTGAAAAGGAAAATAAGTTGCTGTAAATAGGTGGGTGTTCTGCACTCAGTTCTTTAACCTCATAGATGTTACTCAAATGATTTTTTTTACTTCCAGTAATCTATCTTACTGAAGATGATTATTTTCCTTCCTGCTCCTACAATATGTAAATGGCCTTAAAAGGAGTGCTAATTATACCAGTCTGCTTCCTGGAGGGTTCTATCCAGTGAAGAAGGCTGTGTCTTCACCCAACTATTAATTTCTGCTTTTCCGGTTGATGATTTATTGTCTTCTCAGCAATTGATCTTTGTACTTAAGGCAGGTATCATTCCTTTTAGCCTACTGTCTACCTAGCCTTAACTGAGTTTAAATCAGCTGCAGCATTAAAAAGCTTGCATTTTGTAGTAAGCTATTTTACATTTTCATAAATTTGGATATGTTGAATGGCAGTTCCTCAATTCCAAATACCTTCCAGTTAATAAACAAAGTAAATATGCAATAAAGTAGTAAACAGGCCATGAATCTGATTCAATTCTTGGCTTTTTTAAGCTTTTTTTTTTTTTTTTTAGGAAATGAGTTTATGAACTAGTTCTTGAAGTCTGAACTCCATCAGTCTAGAGGAGAAAGAGCAGTAATTACATCATCTCTCAATTTATGCTGTGTCTGTACTCCTTTTTTAGAATTTTTCTTTTTAATTCAATTATATTGGACTTAATTTCACATGACAAGTAGCAGAATCATGCAGATAAATAACAAGAAATAAAATATAGTTGTTCCGTAAAGACCCTACTGTTTGCTGTAGAGATGCATGTATACTGTAGTCTCTCTAAGACTGCAGCTTATGAGAATGTATCTAAATTAGCTTTAGCCTCTTGGCTACAGTCCTGGAAACAGGTTTCTCAGTAACCCAAAACCCAGGTGGGCTAAACTATTCTTGGTTGTCAGGATTCAATGGTTTCTTGGATTTTTATTTGCAGCTCACACAGAACAACAAACTACTGCAATAGGTGCCTTGTTTTGAATAGAATTTTGTCACTCTTCTTGTAAATGAGCTTAAGTCGTAGGACCAAGGTTGGTATGGCTCTTAGCAAGAAAAAAAGACCTTCCATGATTCTGTCTATTCAATAACACTCTCTAGAACTTTGAAATATTGAAGTTTTTTTGTTACTTATAAATATATTACAGTCACATATTAATCACAGAATGGCTTGGGTTGGAGGAGACCCCAAAGCCCAGTTCCAACCCTAATGCTGTGGGCAGGGTTGCTACCCACTAGATCAGGCTGCTCAGGAACCCATCCAGGCTGGCCTTGAATGCCTCCAGGGATGGGGCATCCACAGGTTTTCTGGGCAGCCTGTGCCAGTGCCTTACCACCCTCTGAGCAAAGAATTTCCACCGAACACTTAATCCAAATCTTCTCTCTTAGTTTAAAACTGTTCCCCCTGGTCCTATCACTGTCAGTGTAAAAAAGTCAGTCTCCCTCAAGTGCTTGGAGGGCTGCAACAAGCTCTCCCCTGGAGCCTTTCCTTCTCCAGTCTAAACAAGCCCAGCTCCCTCAGCATTTCTGTGTAAGTTCAGTTCTTCCTCTGTCCACCAATGCTGTCACTCCATCGTAGAAGGCCACCAGGTCGGTCAGGCACAGTCTGCCCTTGGTGAGGCCTTGCTGGCTTAATCTGTAGTTACTTTTTGCCCTGATCTGAAGATATGGCTATCTTAGTTCCACTGATAAAATTGTATTTTGTAATCTCAAATATCTAAATATTTTCAAGAGTATGATAACTTAATAGTATATTTGCAGTATGAATGTTTTTTGCTGTACGGTAGGAGCAGGCAAAGAAAATGTTCAATGTATGGAATCTGTTCTCAGTTACTGTGAAACAATATACCAAGCTGTTTATCCCTGATGGAGATCAGTTTATTGTAATAGTAGGCTGGGAGTGTAAAAACCTAGGAATTTTTATCCTAGCAATGGCTTTTCTGCCATTGAATATGCTGGAAATAGGACTTAATTTCAGCATTACATGTTTTTTCTTTCTATTACTGAAATAAGGTTGAAATTGCATGAGTTCTTCTCCTGGCATAGTCCTAGTATAGATATGGTAAAACAACATTGCTCTATTGCTACTAAGCCCCTCCTTACCCCCAGGGAAAAAAGTAGAATTAGTAACAAATAGTACAAGGGGGTCCCCTGGCTTGGGCCCCCCCATTCTCTGTTGCTTGGCCCCACAACCAAAGAAAGGTCTAGGTCTATTCTGTATCTCTGCTAACAGGCATCCCACCATTGTGTTCTTCAGGCTGTATCCAGCAGTGCCAGCACTGTAGACAAAGCCCATGGGTGTCTTTTTTTCTTCTTGGTTCATCTTGAACCTTCCCAGAAGCTTGCCATTTTCATTCAGCTAGAGTGCAGTGCTCCCAACAATGTTCGTAATGCACATGAGCATTGGTGATCGCTAAGTAAAAGGTTTAAGGCGCACAAGAAGAACTTGTCTGGTCTACCTGCAAGGAAAGAGACCTTGATTAATATCAGCTAATGTTATTTTTCACACCATCAAAGAAAATGAACAAAAATGTGAGCTTAATTAAGTTGATCTTATCAATGTAAGACAAATGTTGTTCTTTGTGTGGAGGAGATGCAGTGACATCTCAGCAAATAAGAATTGCAGACAATGTGCCACTTTCAGTACGTGAAAGTCACAGATGGTAACATCTTTTTATTAGTGACCCATAAGGTACATAGCCGAAACACTATTTGTCCTTTACTGGTTACTGATGGAAACATAATATTGATGATCTGCACTTTATGTGAAGCGTGAGGTAGTTTGCTATTAAAGGATCTGATATTCAGTGAAATTAAAGGGAATATTACTCTTGTGAAACAATTTCTTAAATACAAACTGCAGCTCAAAGACTTTAAGTTGCTAAAATGTCATCTCAGAAGTATTAGACTTGAAGGAGGATGAATAGTTTTTAATTACGTGTAAATAGATTCATTAAGAGGAATGTAAAGGTCTGGCAATTATTTGCTGAGATGAGATTAAGAATATTGTGTTTAGAGTCTTGTATCTTAATAGGCCACTTTAATTTCTGTTTATACCTATTATTCTATTTCAAGTGCACGTTAATCTTCTTTTCAATGAAATGTGTCCATTTGTCTAACAAGGGGAAATGTTATATGTTCCTAGCTATTCATACAATTATTCAAAAACAGTGGTGACTTTAATTTTAGGTTGGCAATAAAAAACATTTTACTTTGTACTTGGCATTGTTGCCTCAAGTATCTCTAGACATTGCTGAGCGTGAGGAAATTCTCTGCTGTAGAGAAGAATGACTTTAAAAACGAGGGGGTTATTAATGGCATTTATAGATCTGTTCTCAGTGTTATCTGTTCACATACGATAATCACTATTTTTATAGTGTTTCTGTATGAACTCATTTAGCAGTGCTTTAGTTCATCTTCTGATGTAGACACCATTTGCACATATTTACAAAACACTACTTGTATGTAATGCAAATATGTGTTTTCATATATAGAACCACTTCTAAACCTATACAAGTAATGCCTATAGGTGAGAGACAAGAAGCAACTTAGAAAAAGCTCATTTTTGAGTATTGTGACAACATGTATTTATATTGACAAGAGGTAACAGCAATGCAAAGGCTTTCTCTTCAGTTTGTCATTGTAGACTCATGTAGGTCTAAGTATGATCAGAACCAAGCCTATTACATCCAGCCTTGTTAATCTAGGATAACACTGAAGTCTCACTGGCACTGTAGTTTTAAATAGTTTTCTTACATTCATGGTTGCCTTTTTGTATTTCCCAGTGGTCTTGAATATATCATGGTTACCAAATGACAAAACACAACACAGTGACAGAGAAATAAAAAGTATTTGGTGCCCCCAACTGGCCTCAGTTGAAGTGAGACCATTGTAGGAACGCTATTTTCTCCTATTAGTCAACACAATGTCTGAGTTCGTTCAAAGATTTGTCACATTTAAAAAAAAAAAAAAAAAAAATACTGTTTTGTGTTGCTGGGTTTTTCATGCATCTCTCACTCTGTGCCGACTTGAAGTCCAGGTCTTGGATCAGGATGTAATTACTGCCTGTAAGTGCCAAGTTTCACCTCTGGATACCTGTAGTTTAAATGTACAGAGTGCAGTGGCAGTCAATTGTCAGAAGCCAGCAATAGGTTAGAGGCACCCAGGAAAAAAAAGTCTTTCTTGAATCCTAATTCTCTGCAATAGAACTCTAGTTTTCTATTAGTTTTCTCAGTCAAATTTGAATACCAGCATTCTACTTTTCCTGTTGACCTTCCTGGGATGCTTGAGACAATCAAACATGCATGTCTTATAATTGTTACCTCCCTTAGATCAACTGGCTCCACAGTCACGTTTTTCTGATTTCTGATGATTTTTCTGTCATTGGAAGGTCCTCCCTATGTAGGTCAGCCTTGTGCAGAAGTTCCCCATGTTTTCCTGAACACGTTCAGTCATCTCTGCGCCGATGACTCACAGTTCTGATCCAGACCTACCTTCTCCTGTCCAAATAAATATCTAGGCCCACTTTGCAATCATCTCTTCTTGCCCAGATGTCTCTAACTGAAATCCGAGGTTTTCTCTCTTCCTGACTTACTCAAACGCTGTTGAACACCTCCTTTCTTCGTGTGTGGAGAAGCTTTGTCTCTGTAAAATGGTTAGTGGCCTGAGAGGTGTCTGTGACTCAGTTTTCCCTAGAGCAACTCATTGCCAGACCGTGACAAGTCTTACAGGTCACCTCCCTATGATCTTCAGGAGTCCTCTCACTCACAGAGGTAAATCCCTTATTTGCATCCTCACTGTCTTGTGTTGTGATTACTGCAAAATCATTTTCTCTTGCCTTGACAGGTGCAGTTCTGCCCTTGTGATATCCATGTAAAATGAAGGATGATACAATAGTCTTTCCCTCTAGTCGCTTTGACAGTCTCACCCCTGTGTCTATGAATCACTCCACTGGCTTCTGTTTCTCTCCTGCATTAAACGTAAACACTTGTCTTCACTTTTAAAGCTGTTTCTTAAAGACCCGTAAGGTAGTTCTTCCAACTTGTGCCTAATATGCAGTAATTTAGGCCTTTGATTAATATCTACTAAGACAAATTTCATGCCAAATATCACTATCAGACCCAAATTTTCACTTATGAATCACAAGCTGCCTCTTCACACTGAAGCCTCTCTGATAACAATAGGTATAAAACACTGAAGGTAGTATTTCTTCAAAGTTGAAATTAAAGGTTAATACAGAAAAAAGTAATTTGGTAAAACAATGCTGAAATAGCAGGATCGTGGAAATATTAGCTGGAGGAAACTTCTTGAGGTTGCGCATCCAAGATCACACTCAAAGCACAAGCATCCCTGAAACTGGAACACATCAGCCATGAATTTGCCTAGCCAGATCTTGAAAATTCCTGGGGATGAGATTCCACCATCTCTGGGCAACCTCTTCCAGGCTCCACCACTGTTCTGGGAGAGTGTCCAGCCAGAAACTGCCAAGCCACAACTTGAAGTTATTGTTTCTTATTGTATCATCTGGGACTTTCAGGAACTGTTTGGCCTCGCCATCGTTGTAACTTCTTGTGGCTGCAGGCTGCAATTAGATGACATGCTAGCATCCTTTCTCGCAGACTGAGCAAGCCCGGCTTCCTCAACCCCTTTCCATGGGATCACTTGCTGTAGGGCCTGACCAGCTCCTGGTTGCTATTTGTGATGTTCCTCTGTCTGGAACTGTCCCAAAACTGGATGCTATATTTCAGGTGCAGCCTCAGCAGTGCTAAGTGAAGGGGATTAGGGGATTAAGGAGTTCCCCCTGTGATATCTGTGCTCCTTGGTGTGCAGCATGTTCAGCTCACATACACCCTGGCATTCACTGTGACCTTCATGTCCTTTTCAGTAGAGCTCAGGCACGGATATATTACACCATTGCTTCAAAGCAGCAATTTGCAAACTGGATGTTCGATATCAGCTTGTCTCATCGTCTGTTATGGCATATTTGTGTGTTTGTTTTAGGGTTTTTTCTTTGTTTTAGGTTCTTCAATTCTGAGTTTCTTTGTAACATGAAGCTATAAAAACATAAAAATACCATTCTCCAGTATATTGATTCCTTCCTTTTTTTTTTTTTTTGATAATCTCATTTTTTCCCTATTTTCAAGAAAAACATTTTCATTACAAAGCAAATGGTAAAATTGCCCTTCAAACTGTCTCCTTCTCCTAACCTACTAACCTAGAAATTCAGCTATAACTTGGTAATCCAGTTTCGTTCTACTGTCTAATTTAAAGAATAGAAAATGATTTTTAAATTTTCTTATAGTTTAGTCATAGTACTGGGATCTGTTTTACTCTCAATATTTATTAAATGCTGGTGATGTTGGAACAGTGCAGTGTGTGTGTAATTAGTTCATGCTCAGCAGCGATTTTAGTCACCTGACCTCGCTGACTTGGATGAAGGGACATTCATGCCCTTTCAGTGTTATAAGTCCTAGTAAGCCTGTCAGAGATGTCATACTGCTGCTGTTGCTCCCTTTGCCTTGAACTGTAAGCTGCTTGAAGTTCATACGTGGCAGGGATTGGTACAACAGTGATACCACTGAGCAGTGATAACATAAATACAAGTAGACATTGGTATTAATTTTGCGGCACCACAGTGCCTTCGTACACATTCTTTCTACTTACTTGCTCACCCCAGAATCTCTGCACAGCAAAAACATAACTTCTGGTGCTTCCATGGAAGAGGAGTGTCAAATTCCCATGTTTGGCAGGCACAGTTCAAGGAACCATGGGAAGAGCAGATCCCCAGGTGTCCTTGTGTCTCCTGCAGATGGATTTGCCAGAAGCTGGGAACTGAACACTCACTCCATGCGTGACAAAAAAAAAAAAATTCTGCTTGATCAAAACAAGAATGACTTCAACCCCTGTCTTTTAAATTAGGGGGGTCCATCTGCTGAAGTATTGGAGACTGCAGCAAAGCTTGTGACGTTAGGTACAGACTGTTTGTGTTTCGTATAGCCAAAGGACAGCACAATAATCTGCTCACTGCAACTACTCAATGTTGCATTTAGGACTATGAAAACATTTTTAAATACAGCATTTAAAGGTATTTTTTAAAGTATTTTGGAAGCACTTAAGTTCAGGTCAAATGGTGATAAATTGCCATCTTGAAGGGACTCCTTTTTGAAGACGAGAGTTGAATCTGCCTTCTGTTATTTAGTGATATATTCTCCTACTCTAAGTAATTTTCAGTCTACTGCCATTTTTTCATTTGCTTCAGTGTGAGTTCTTCTGCGTTTTCATCAGTGACTCTGTAACCTGAATTTTCATATAGAGAAGCCTTTTAATTTAGTGGTTCTGACATTACTGTGATAAGTGTGTGTGTCTAAAATAAGGAATGTTTTTATCTGTAGTCACTTTTCTCTAATTCCTCATTTCTGAGTTATGACCATAATATAAAATTTTATAGGCTACATAGAGTACTTAAGAATCATCAACAACAGCTGGAGTCTACCACAAATTATTTCTTTGGTCGTACAATACGATCACTTCTAATTGAAATCTATGTCCTTTGCATATTCTGAAGTAAATAAAATTAGAAAGTATAATGACAGAGAATGTGTGTGTGTGGGGGGGGGATAAACTAAATCATGCTTTTTTTTGTGTTGGGTTTTCTTGAGAGCTCTCTGAAACACCTATCTTTTATGACTGATGTGGAAATTTCTTCCTTCTTTAGCAATTAAGCTTTCCTTCTAGTTCTTATACACAATCATTCCAATGACTTCTTAAGGATTTCAAACTGATTAAATCTTTTCATGCAGGTAGACCTAAATTGAAATAACTTCTTGATGTATTTCAGTGGTGTTTTACATCTTAAAATCCATGTAAGATGAAAAGATTTTTACTGAAAGGATTAAATAAACGGGAAGATGGACCAAATTATTTTTGTCATACCAACCAGCTTCTTACCTTGAATGGCCATTTTCTTAAAATATGTATTTATGATGGTTCCAATACCAAAAAGAAAAGAGTGGCTTTTTCAATCAGAACATGCATATACCTTCTACTTACAGATTAATTTAAAAAACATACTTTGGAAACCTTTTAAAGCTACTCCTCTCACTATATTGCTGTGGAGAGTTGATCTTTTTTTTTTTTTTTNTGAAGGAAGAACTCGTTTTGGGAAAGATATATTTTGGAACATATTTTTGTCAATTGAAAAGATGAGTAACATTTTGCTTCTCTGAAGTGATGATCGTTGTTGCCTGGCTTAGGGCAGACCACGCATTAAGTGACCATATTCATTACTTCTCAGAAAATACATAATCTAAAGAATAAAAGGATTAGAAATAAAGTAGAACTGGTTAGGTACTTGCATTTTACAACCCATATGTTATTACATCAGGCTTTTTTTGTACATGTGGACTTACTGTGGGGAGCTTGTTGTTTTCTCACACTTGCTTATTATTCAGACTAGCTTGTATTTTTGCCACTTTTCTCTCTGTATCTATTCAAAACACTTTAGGGGGAAGCATTCAAATTGAATTCTCTGAATCACTATGGCTGATAGGATGGGAGAATCATATTTATCTAATTTAACAGTGATAACAAGCAAGCCTTTGTGCCACACATCTTGCTCCCGTATTAAAAAATCCTGCTCAGCCTGTCAGTGTCACTCAGTTTTTTGAAAGCTTGTAGTGAACACCAAAGCAAACTTGACTGAAGTGAACACTCCCGAGAATCTCACAGTTTCTTTACAGTATATACCATTTTAGTTTCATTTTTTGAATGTAAGCCACCTCTAGAGATCAGAGCTAGTGCCAAATTACTATTTTGGCTTTAAAATCATTTCCAATTATGTGGGCTGGAATGTCTCCTTAAGTCTCCAAACATAGCGTGTGTAAGCACTACTTTATATTTCAATATAATTTGAAATAGCTTGGATATTAAAAGAGACTTCATAACGGGAATTATGATCACTATTTTGTTAAACACTGAAAATTGTTTCTATGGATCTGAACAGTTCTGCTTGTTGTAGGTAATACCTGTTTTTATTTCCATATATGCTTTAGGAGATGAAGAGCTAGAAAATTCTCACACCACACATCAGTTTTCTGGTTTGGTTTTACATGTCCTTTATTCTACAGTAATTCATCATGTCATATGTTTTTTGTTAATTGCTGTTCTTATCTGTCTACTTTTTTTGATGCAGTGTCGTCTTCCTGTCTTCCCTTCTTGGTAAACCCATGTTTTTAAAATTCTGGAGTCTCTCCCACTTACTAAAATTACTTCTCCAATCTTCTGACTAGTATTCTCTGTTTTAATTTGTGCTTTGCAAAGCAAACCAATGAAATTAGTAACATGGCAAGACAGTTCAGAAATGCTTACTACTTACTCATTTAAAAACTTATGAAATTTAGTTATTTTAAAGGTCTTCATTGTATATTTTACCAAGGGAAAAGAAAACTGATTATTTGTTAACTTTAAATGTTTTTCTTGACTGGCAGTTCTTCTTTTTAAATATATCTAATTCTCATTTACCTCTACAATTTCAGTAATAGAAGCCACTTAAGTGCAAAACATCTTGAATACAAAACGTTTTATTTTGCATCATGGAGAATCCTGTATAGTGTTATTAGATCAGCCTGTTTGGCAGATGTATTCCTAATTTGAAAAAATTACTAAAGAAATGTAGAGAGCCATGTAGGCTTACTTACATAGGGGCTGTCTCTAAACTTGTCCAGGGAAGGAAGTGTCAGATGGCACAGAGAGGGGTGTGAAAAATGCTTGTGGTAAACTCTTTAGTTTGGTGCTTTGCATAATCTACCTATTTGCAAAGTATGTTACTTATTTGCAATGTTTCTGCATCCAAGCAAAGTAGCTATTGGATTTGGCATATCTCCAAAATTATTCCCAGTCTACAAGGTCCCACTGAGGTGTCTGTGTTCTTTCATGGACTTCCACAGAAATGTTTGTGGTTTTCATTTTTAAAAAAAAAAAAAAAAAAAAAACACCTTCATTCTATTTGGAGGAGTCTGTTGGTTGTTTCCAGTTTGTGGCTTTTGAGGCCTAGCTAGACTGGTTACAGTTGGTGAGAGGATGTAAATGCACTTAATCATACGGAACCCATATATTTCTGCAATATTGCAGTTAGAGCTAAAGAGTTTTTAAAAAAAAAAAAAAAAAAAAAGGAAAATAGTAGAAGATAAGGCTCCTGTATGGTCTGTCTTTTTGGGTAATATAAGCATTTGTACATCTTGTCCTTCGCTGTCGCTTTGTCGCTTCTTTCTCTGACAGAAGTTAGTATTTATACCACTTATTAGGCAATAAGACTGAAGTTCTTCTTTAATAGATGGATTTGGCTATTTATCATGTAGTATGTGGAAAAGAGTATTTGGCCATCTGTTGATGCATGTGAACTCTCAGATTGCTGGGTTGCATCTGGCAAGGAAGCACATTCCCCTAAGCAATCTTCTGCCTGCTTGTATGTTTCACCCTGCAAGAAATGAATTGGCCCTTTTGAATTTGAATGTCAACAGGCAGGTGCCATTTATTGAAGTCAGAGAATAAGGCCAAAAAAGATCTTAAATGCTTGTCAGCGCAGCATCCTTCCAGGTCAGGCTGTTTTCAGGCAGCCTGATGATGGCTGTGTTGTATGTGTGCAGTGTATAATTAGGGGACTTTATTTTTCAGACCTGATAATAGCTATTTAGTTCATATTAACACTTTATGCTGGCTTGTTCCCAAGTTCTTTTGATTTTGTTTTTTTCTTCTTACAAAACTTTGTCAGCAGTCAACAGCACAATCTTTTCAGATTTTTCATATTTGTGTGTATTTTAAAATCAGTGTAAAACAAACTTATGCTGTTTTCTTGCTCTTCCATAGGCTTTATCTCCTCTACCTCTTTTGCTCCATCCAACTCTCACAACATCTTAGAAAGTGGGCAGATGTGTGAGGGAAGCAGGTAGGGAAGCGTATTTTAATTTAGATTTTAATTTGTAATGGCTGATTCAACATATTACCAATGCTTGTGTTTTAATTGTCAGTGAGGAATTAACAGGTCATTATGGTAAGGGCTTGACTTATTTTATAAACTGAGAAAGATAATAACTCACGAAGCTGACAAAAGTGCTGCAATCATTCTTCCTTTCAGAATCTGCACAGTGCAAAATAAGCATGTTAATCCTTGGACTAAAAAGGTGACTAAAGGGTATTCTGTGAAGGAAGTAAGAAGTGGAAGTGACTATGTAGAAAATTGGCATCGTCCTTATTCCCTTTAGAAGCTCAAGGTTTGGGCCTCTGTGAAGGAAGACCATCTTTCACACAAACAGCAGAAGAACTCAGATGTCAAATGAAAAAGAACAGTGCTGTGTTATTTTTGAATGTGTCATTTCACTCTCAGGAAACTTTGCCTCTGAAGAGAAAATCAGATTAACCATGTTGATTGTCTGTGCCATATATGTTTGTTTCTAGGTGGGTATTTAAAATGTTAATCCATCCTGTGACTGATGACCGTTTTGGGAGATAAGAATATAAAAATGATTTAGGAACTTCTGTTTCTATGTTTTAGATACTCCAAAACAAGCACATCTAATGCAGCTATGAGGCTCACAAATTTCTCAACTGAAAAATGTCAAATTACGGAAAAAGACATGTAGAATGCGATAACATTTTAATGTTAGTAAGTTCTGCAAGAGAAAGAGTGAATATACTATCTTGTGTAACAGCATAAGAGAGACATCAGGAAGACACCAGCTCTGGCAAATTGGAAGCCAGTTCTAATTCTGTCCATCTGCAATCATTTCTCTTCCTAGCTGGACGTGCAATTACTCGGTGTATTCTGTGGTATCTCACTCTGAGAGCTCTGAATTCTGAGAAATAGTAATGATTAGTCTATACCCTAACTTTTACTACTCTTATCTAGTGCTGCTAGGGTGATTATATCTGGAAGTAATATGAGGATTTTAACTGTAAAACTGTTTTTTAAAACTCAAGTGTTTTTCCCTCATTTGGATGCAGATGTAAAAACAATGAGACCTGCTAGTTTAAACAATTTCATATCTTTGAGAAATTTGTGTACTTTCCTAAGGAGATGTCAAAAGCAGTTCTCATTTTTTCTCATTTTTCAAAATACGCTAGCGTAAAGTGTTACGGTTTGATTCTGATTTCCAAATTTTCTTGTTGTTCATGCTACTTACCACTGCTACTTATTTTCACTGTGATCTGAACTTCTTGTTTATCTGAAATAGCCAGTATGGTAACTGAAATATCATTAACATTTAAACTCGCTTACTCTACCTTTGAAGTGGATAAAGCAAAAAGCATTCTAGCAAGCTTGAACATTATTTGAACTGCTCCATCATTACATTATAGGTATTCTAGGGAGTATGCTTTAGCAGCTTGGACTAGATGATCTCCAGAGGTCCCTTCCAATCCCTATGATTCTGTATCTTAATGGTTCTGTTTGTTGTCCTTTGTTTTCTGTTGTGTACATTTGATTTTTTTTTTTTTTTTTACTATTTTAACTAGTTTATACTCACAGCATCATTAAAAATTACTATGTAGATGTAAACTTACTTTCCTGAAGTTATGCATCTTTTGGATGTATCTGTTCCATTAATCTTTGGATGAAGTTGTAAAATTGCAGGGGTAGACCTTCCCTATTCTAGTACATCTTGTATCTAGTACATCTTCTCCCACAATCCAACATAATTCTTACAGGGCACCTACATTCCTCAAACTGAAAGGGACAAAATGTTCCAGGTCATGTTAACCTGTTAACTTGTCTCCAAGAACCTGCTTTCTAGTGTACAGAGAAGCACTTGAAGATAAGAGCTGAAAAGTTGTAACAAAAGTCCCTGAAGATCCAGATAGTAATGGCACCTATAAAGTTGTCGGCTTGATGGTTTATCACTGACAAGGTAAAGACCAACAGTCATGCACAAATTCAAAGACTGTGAAACAGAAGTAGTAGAAATGTAGTCAACTGCAAAGGGCATCCAGATTGGGAAAGATAAATCTGCTTGGATACAGAAACAAAATGAAACCTGAGATCCTGGGGTCTAACAGAATCATTAATTTTCTAATTACACTGTAAAATGTCATAGCCCTTTCAATTTTGTTTTTAATTCACATTGTGCTTACTTCACAATATCCCACATCATATTGCACATCATATTGCCATAGTAACTAATGTGCTTCTAGCTTTATGGATAAATAATCTGTTGCCTCTTCATGTTATGGTTTCAGACTTTGGTCTCATGAAACCTTAGCATGTTTTGGTACAAGAAAAAGTGTTTAGAGATTTTCAAATCCTGTCTTTTGAATTTATTGGAAAAACATATGTTCTAGTACTTTGCCTGTACAAATCCAAAGATCTGAGACATTTAGTCTTTATTCTAATCTCATAGCCCTTTTTTCCCACTTCAAGATTATAGGAGATTTCTAAGAACTGCAAACTTGCAGACGTTCAGATGTCTCAGTATGAGCATGCTCTGTATCTGGCAATGAGGTTTTTGTTATGTTAAAATATGCCTTCAACATTCAATGCTGAATTTACTTATGAGACTGCTTACAACATGTGTTACCAGATTTAAGAGACGGAGGAGAAGTTAACAGATGGCGTTAGGAATCAGTGAGCGTCCATCAGAATAGAATAGCAAAGTTATAAAGGAAATGAATAAAACCTATAGGTAGGGGTTATCAAGTAACCTGTTTCTGTGTAGAGGAATAGGTTGATGGATCTGAAGTTTTCCATGGGAAGGCCTTTGTATTCATTTATATTACAAAGAAATCAATATTAAAGAATTTACATCAGGATTTCATACACTTGTATGAATGTTGAATAGTTTCTGCAAAGATTTCCATGACCTTCACAATGATTTTTAGGTATTGCTGCAGGAGAGGAGAAGAGGACTAGTGAAGTCAACTCCAGCAGTATTTTTTAAGTCTATAGTTTGCTTCTACTTCTGTCTCTTCTTATACATGGAGTCTCAAAGCTGTCATATACATACTAGCAGACTGTTTTTTTTGCGTTATGTTAGGATGTATCTAATATGAGCTGATGTTTAGATATGCAGCAGAAATGTCTCAGAAATGGAAATACTCAGAAGTGCATAATTTAGAATGTCTCCATTCTTTGCATAATCAAATCAGACAATCATATGCCCTGGAAATATTCTTTCCAAAGGTTGAAAAGACAAGATGTGTGAATGAAATCTTTGCTCATTCTGGATAATTTCATTTTAAGGGGCCTTTTTCTTCAGTAGAGACTTTTCTTCAATAGAGACATGTGGAAAAAACTCATACAAATTTATGGACCCTGAAGAAAATTTAGCTCTATTTAGTCTGTATTAATTGCCTTGATAAATGGTAATTTAGAAAGAATTCAATAGATTAACAAGATTGTAGTTGTCATTATTGTTTGGGCCAAATTTTTTTGTACTTCCTTTTTTCTTCCTATCTTCTGATTTCTTAGGGAAAAAAAAATCAGATTAAAGAAGAGGTGAATTGCAGTTTCTTTTGCCTACCAGTTCTGTTTGTTTTTTCACATCTATTGATGAGCGTGTTGTAGTACATCTTTTACTGCCAAGATAGGCTGCCATATTGGCTTTGAACGTTTGTTCTTCTGTATACAGAAAACTGCAAGGCTTGTTAAAATCCCAAAGAAATACTTACAGTCCAACAAGCAGAGATTGAAGAGAGCAGGAAATGTAGCATCTAATTAGTTGTCATCCTATTTTGCTGCTCAGGTAAATTAAATTATATGTAGCTCAATGACCGGAGTTTATAACTGGGATATTCTGTCAGAAATCACTCTGTGCCATTGATGAAACCTGATTTCTAAAATATTTTTTATTAATGCCATGTATAATTCCCCTTCTAGCAGAAGTTTAGAGTTACACATTTGGTAATGTTCTTTATGTTATCTGGACAACTCCAGCATTTAAGTACAGTTTTGCTGCTCTTAAAGCTGTTTATCTATTTCACTTATAACATTTTTTATAACATAACAAGAACTACTTTCTAAATTAAAACATCACCTAATCTGTTTATCTCCTTTCATATGTTTGTATATGTATATAAGAATGGAGCCATTAACATCCTGAAGAGATCAGAAACATAGTTGAAAACACATGCTTAAAAAACCTTCTGTGACTGTTAATTAAAAGCTTTGAACTCTTTTGAAGAAAGATGCAAAATGCTATGAAGAGGAAATAAAAGAACAATGCCTTTTGCAGGGTTTGTAAAGAGTCTGGGTCCAATATTAATTTACGTGAACTGTAGAATGTCATTTGCAACAGCTGGTTGAATGCTATGTGGCAGCATGTTAAAGTTTTCAGAGGTACATTTTTAGAATATTCAAGTTAATACATATTCTACCCTGCAATAAGTGTGGTAAGGATTACTGTGCTCTTACTTCTGAGGTTGGAATGAATACACCATCTTATATCCAGAGAATGTGTGAGAAAGAAAATCTTGAAAGACAGAACAACTTATTTTCATCTTGTTGGAATTTTTTTTGCCATTAGGATTATAAACCAGTGAGTAAAATGTTCTATTGTACTGTAGGTTTGCGTACATATTCATTATTTTGTATAAGCATGTACAAAGAGGTGGAACTAATGCAGATTGCCTTGCATTGTAGCTGCTGTGTATGCGCCAGCTGCATACTCATTTAGTTGGTATTTATTCTGGTAATGATCGTTTTAATGAAATCACAATCTAAATTGGTGGTATCAGGAGCAAGCCAGAGATAGAAGATTTAGTACCAGTTTAGCAGACAGAGAGGGAAGCACTGAGAAGTTGGCTTGAGTGATTCTCCAACAGACTGTTTTAAGTGCTGCACAAATATTCAGACTTAAGTGGAAACAGTACATGATCTTCCTCATCTGGTACTCTATTCAGAGATGACTCTGGTACTCTATTCAGCAGAATAATACCGAGCACTAAAACATCTGACACGTGGCATAAATTGGAGCTTAAGGCTGCCTCAAACTGACTTGAAAATTAGCTAGACGGAGTTAGGCAACCATTTCAAACCATTGCAAATGAGCAGGAGGTAGAATATATTTTCCTACTTCTACATTTTGCTACATTTCTACATTGCTTTCTACATTTTGCATTAAAACATTTTGCTAGTACACTTGTTTTACAGTGTCCCTTCTAAAATGAATGATAGATCAATGATGTGGAGGCTTTTCAGGAGTTCAGTCAACATTTCCTAGCAGAAAATTTGCTATGGGAGTTTTCTACATAAAGTTAGAAAAATAACCGTTAGTCCACATACATGTGTGTATATATAGTGTATGTTTGTATTTATTGTACTTATTGTACTTACGTGTATTATATTGTGTATGTATATTATATATGTAAAATAGTCAGCCAGACTGTTCTAGGTTATGTTTCATGGCAATGAAACTAATCTAGATCCAACATAACTTTAGGTACATAGCAAAGAAAGGTGACCATCTGCCAAAGCTCTGTCCATAATAATCAAGAACAATAGGTATCTCTTGCATACAGCTCAGATCTTAGCAGGACTCGATCTCTTTAGGAGGTTCCTTCAACTGTAGCAGAGAATGCAAGGCAGCCATGTCCACCAGCCAGAGTGCTATGGTACATGGAATTAATTTTAGATGAATCTGTATTGGGGTTTGTTCCCATGTGGACAAAGCTAAGCTAGGTTTATTTAATGCACCACTGCACACTTGCCAGAGCTTTTGTCTTTAGATAACACTTTGGTATGTCTCTTGGTGTGTCTTGCTCTGAGTTGTTAAATCTTTTTCTTTTGCAAAAAAACTTCCAAAGAATATGCAATAAGCTAAAGAACAGTACTAACTCTGAGCAAGTTTGAGTTGTGGTTTTCCAGTGTTGCTTGTATTGCACAACAGGCTGATAATGATTGCTTTCTGTTGAATTTAGAACAAAAAGAGATAGAGATCTAGCTAGTAAAAATTACCATTGTGTTAAGTATGCATTGATTTTTCACCTTATGTTTCCTGCTGCACGAGTGAACTTACTTGTGTTCTTAGAATAACTAGTCTTGAGTTCTTAGAACCTGGGGAAGAGATAGTAGAATAGATGTTAATTTTTACTGCCTGTATAAATGATTAAAGAATTCTGGTTGGAGTTTGCATCCACTTTTCCTGTCTACTTACACTGCTTTGTGTCTTCTGTATGTCTTTACCCAACAATTTATCTGTATGAAGTGAAATGAAGTGAAGGGACTGGTCTGATATCCCCACGTGACTACTCCTGCCTCTACAGATCCATGTATCTGCTACTTAGAATCAGGTACTGCAAAAAAAGCCAGTGCCCAAAGCATGAATATATGACATCTAGGACACCTGAATGGGGAGAGAAAAAAAAAAAGTGATACTGGGGCTAGATTTCTTAAGGGGGCAAGACCAGCTTCTAGTGCTTTCTTTGAACTTTTATTTCTTTTAAAAGTTCTGTGAAGGGCAATCAGAAACCTGGGCTGGAGTTCCTGTGTAGAGTCTTTAAATATAAATATAGATAAAGGCTTAGCTCTCAAGGGCAATTATGCATTCTGCAGTACTTGTTGCAAATACAGGCCCTTCCATTCAGTCAATATGTTATAGAAATGTTTCAATTTTATCAGTGCAATACAAACATTTCAATGTGCCTGATGTTTTCACTTCCGACTAACTGATCACTGAGGGCTTGGCTGTTTATAGGAAACACCCAACTCCTCCAACCATAAATCTTTGTGATTATAAATGATGCCTTTCTTATTTGATTGTTGAGTACGTTGACATTGAAATAATGGGATGACAATTCAGAAGGTAAAGGTAACACCACAGCTGGGATAGCTGTTCTCTTTCAGGTATTGACATTGTCATGTCTTCTAAGGAGTGTCAAAATGAGGTTCTACGAATCAATTCAGAGAACTGAGCCACAAAAAAAGCACATGCTATAGTTTTGTTTCCCAGAGCTGGAAGTGATTTTTTGCTTTCTTTTCATAGTTTCATGGGCTGGATGGTGAACATGATGATCTTTCACAATTCAGGCTGTAGACTTGTGGCCTTACATCATTGCTAAGCACTGTAACTTTCTTTTATATGAAGTCCATATACTCAGTGATATCTTACTCTAACCTTCCTGATAAAAATAAAAGTTTAACAATTTCCATTTTTCATTCTTTTCTCTTCATCTTCCAGTTCTACAATCTTACTGTACCTTTCTCTCTGAAGAACTGACTATTATCAGAGATCGTTCTTGTTACGATTCTCTGTCTGCCTTCTAGAAAGCTGGTTAGTGTTAGTGTAAACTTCTTCTTAAGGCAGATGATGTAACATTTTTGAATTACTGATGTTTTTAACTGTCCCTGAGATCAGCTGTCTGATATGAAGAGATCAAGTTGCACTTGGCCTTCCAACAGAAAACATAAGGATCTATTCAGCAGAACTGTTATTCAGTTTTTTTAATCTAACAGATGTCATCTGCATGTCACCTCAGAAATGAGGTTATATATTTTGTATGCATTTCCTTTTATTATGAAGTACTCATGTACATTGATTAGTGAAAGAGGTGAGCAACACAGAGCACTAACTAGTTCCTGCAGGGTCAGACTGTCCATAAATTGTTAGCAAGTCTGATGGTTAATTCACTGCTGTGATTGTGGTTGTGTACCATGATTTTATTAATAGTTAGACTGCCGTGCGTTACAAGAGCTTGCATACAGGCTTCTACAGGCCTGTACTTACCTGTGTCAGCTTCTGTGTTCTCTGTAGCTCACCTCCAAATAGCTCACCTCCAGATCCTTGGAACTTGCCCATTTTTTTTGAGGATTTATTGGAAATGAGTATCAACAGCACAAGGTACTGTATTCCTAGTATCTTGCTTTTGTCTCTGAAGAGATACTGTAACAAAAGCAGCTCTTTAGTGGCAAAGTTAAATAATTGTGTTTAGGTACATTCAGTCTTTCCTTAAAATCCTATCCTTTTTCAGGTGAATTTTTGTTTGTTTTTGTTTGCAGAGTTGTTGACAACTAATATTTCTGTTTTCTGATGGGTTTTTGAGTTGCTTGTTTCTTTTAGTAATAATCTGTTTCAGTTTTCTGGAATTGTGATGCTGTAGCAATGTTATGAAAGCAGAACGTTTGCCTGTCAGGGTGTTGGGGTTTCTGAACTGCTGTCTAGACTAAAAGATGCATATCCATAGTAAATGTTTTCTAGCATGATTTATCCAATCAGTCCAACAGAGCTGGGAAAAAGTTTTGTTTTATCAGTATCTTCTAAAACAATCATTACAGAAGCCAAATCATACTCATTTTGTTGTGTATGAGCATTATATACTTACAGACTTGTCAGCTCAAACTGGCATCTTTCTGTGAACATAATGCCAGGAAATAAAGTCAGGTTGACATGTTTCTCATAAACACAGAGATGTCTTTATTTTGAAAATGGGCAATTTATTAATCTGTCTACCTTACTACAGATATCAAAAGAAATAACCCACAAAAACATTGACTGAAAACATATTTCATTTCAGTTTTTGGACACCTCTACAGAGACATGGAATTCTGTTATCTCAATTACTAACAGTTGTTAGCATAGCAAAACATTTATTACAAAAAAAAAAAAAAAACCCTAAACCTTGCATTTTTCATTTAACTTTTTCCAGTTTTCATTGTGAAACTCAATTTTCGTCTGGAAAGCATACGGAGAAGGCACTTTGTGAAATATAGGGAATCTTAGTGGCATGGAAAAAGAAAGCATTGATTTTAAATGTACTTTGTATTGAAGAATTCATTCACCTGTAACTGTTGTATCAAATCTGGGTTTAACTGGATTTATCAGACACTGAAAGTACTTTAGTTGTACAGCATCTGACTTTGGACTTGGAAAACGTCTAGTCTACTCAAAAGTATACTCAAATTACTTAGCTGAAGTCTATTTAAGAATGGAATTATTTGATACAACTTCATAGGAGGGAAAATGTTCCTGTTTACAACCCAATTACCATTTTGATTGCTAAAATTACTCAAATGTTTGTATCATGCTCTCTTCTTCACTGACACTTCAAGTAATTATTAAATTTATTATATAATATGTATTATTATATATTATATTATAATATAATAATATTAAATTATTATTTAAAAAAAAGGAAGAAAGGTAGTAAACTCGTCTAAATATAGTCCAGACTTGTGACATTTTCAAGACCTTTGGAAAATGCTGTACTTCATTGAAGTCTTGAGAATTCACAGCTCATCATGCACACATTTGTGTGCTCATCATGCTGTAGCTTCTTCTGTGAGGATAGAAGTGTTGCTAGTATTAAGTGGAACATCAGTTTAAGAAACTGGGTTGAAGTTTTATCAGGAAGTGAAACTGAAAAAGCATTTTTGCAGATGGTGTGAGTGGATGTACCTTATGAATCTATTATGCAGTTAGCTGCTCTGAAGTCAGACAAATCAGATATAGCCTTCAACTGCTGATTAGACATTAAGATTCAGTGAGAACTAATCCTCCTGACTATCACAGACATTTTTTGTTTAATGTTAAAAGCCTCTATTTAAGGCTGAACAAGTTACTTTTCAATTCCCTGTCATCCTTGTCAAGATAAAAATACAGACAATATATGTGAATTAAAATGAGGCACCTTTAGGGATGCTTCAATTCTCCCAAAATAGTCCAGATTTCTGACCGCAGCTAAATTCTTGTTTATGTCCCTGAGGACTGGATTTGTGTAAAGCATTCCTAACTTTCTCTGTTGTGCTAATCATGCCCCCTTGGAAACGATTTCTGAATTGTTGTTGAATCCTCAAATAGACTTAGCTGAAATACCTTTGGAGAGAGTAGACACCTCTGAAAAGAGAAATCATTCTGTTTCAGTGGTTTCAAAAGGAAATGTTTCAGCTTTTCATTTTGAAAGAATGTATTTTGAAACCAAGTTGTAAAAGCTTTTAAAAGGTGATTAAGTAACCCAAGAATAAAATGAATCATTTTGACTTTCAATAAAAGTAGGACAAACTGTGGGGTTTTCTCATTTAATCAACTGAGTGTGGGAGGGAAGTCAACATTGGAGTCTACCAAAATGGATTTTCTTTCATTCTTGATTTGCTTTGTCTGCCTGCCAATAATGGAGTTTTGTCCTTAAATGTCCTAGTACTACTCTTGAGTTAAGTCTAATCACCAGCTTTTACAGGTAACCACAACATGTCTTCAAAATTGCTTAGTTCTTATTCACTTCCTGTTTGCACTGGCTGTTTCTCCACTTGAGTTAGGAGTCTTATTTTCATAGGTAGTTTTTGAGCTTATTGTTTATACAACATGTGATAGCATTGATTATTATTTTAATACATTATTCCTTCATGATTATCCCACTTATGTTTAGAAAATAGAATGAAAATAAAATTCTATGCACTGTCAACTGTTAGTTTGGGCTGAATTTGGGCTGAACAAGCCAGGTTCTTTCAGTTCCATGTTGTGTTGATTATATTTTCATGAACTAATTGCTCAATTGAGCTTTCTTTGCTCTTGCGTCAGATTAATTTCTCTTTCTTGAATAGTGGCCAATGCCGTACATGGTATACAAGATGTAGTTTCCAGACAGTGCTGCTAATATCCCCCCATCTATACTGGAAATACTTCATCTGTTATAACCCAGGATCATATTTAACATATTTTCCACAGCAACATGACACTGATTTTTAGCCATTCTTGGCCCACCCATATGCCTCTTTTTCCTTCTCCACTATTTCAGTTGAATAGCCTCAGCTTAAAGCCAAAAGTATTAATAGATAGTAATCTTTAAGATCTATATCTAGGTCTGATTCAGTGGTTGAATATTTATGAATGGCACTGACATGCTTCCTCTGTTTAGGAAATTGTCACATTCAAAATTGTTGTACAAGAAACCTCTGGATTTGGTTAGCTTTCACCTGTCTAATTCTAATCACCTTTCACATATTTCCTTTTTCCTAGATTTTTTTCATTTATGCTCTTCAGAGGTATGTTCAGAACGCTTACAAAATACTGAAATCTTTTGCTTCTGCTCACAGTCCCTTCCTCCCTTTTCAGAGGCAGGTAAAGCATTATTCCTTCAACATGACCATCATTATTAAATGTCTGTATTTGAGCATATATCCATTTCAGTGTCAGTTCTCTCAATGTTTTGTAAAGGTTACCAAATGTGCTATGACTTGTGTGTCAAGTTATGCAATTGCTCCCATGTCAGATGTGGTAGTTTCTGAATTATCTCCTATTATTCATGCTTTCACCTTCTGTTCTCCAGCAAAAACTTATTTAGAAGACAAGTCAAATATTAATTTGGGTTTTGGCTCTTCTTAAATTGTTCAACACTGACCTCCTTATCTCAGCTCTTCTCAGTGCTCGTCATCATCCCAGTTTTGTGTGAGCTTATGTTCAGTCCAAAGTAGCTCTGCAATGGTACCACAGAGACAGTCATGTTATGTAGGATACACACTCCAGAAGATGTGCATCTTTCAACTTAAACAAATTACACATCCTTCTGCTGCTTTCTCATCCCTTTCTGAGCAGGGAAGAGCCATGAATAGATCTTCTCACTGATTCCTTACTTATGTTTTCAACTTCAGTTAGAAAATGCTTTCAAAACTTCCAGATCGTATGCTTCAGTTGCAGTGTTTTAATGTGCTCCTTCCATAGCTTTGTAATGTAAAGCAAAATCTTTCCTCATATGTTTGTGGAGTATGTATGATTGATGTGTACTATGAATTTTTGATGATAAGACTGAATAAGACATTTAGGATAGATTTTTGGGTTAATTTGCTCAGGTGTGAATGCCAGCAGTGAGCCTTGTTCCAGATACATATAGCTGAAACTCATCAGTACAGCTGTTCTGACAGGAAGGGGAAAGAATGGGGTGGCAGATTTTTGGTTCTATGTCTGAACTTGCAAAAATTGTTTTGGGAGCTTTTCTCCTCCTTAAAGACTTGAGTCCAGATGTCAGTAGTAGATCTCCCCTATGTCATGTAGGTGACTGCAGCCAAGTGGTATTTAAAGTTTTAATATAAATACCTCAACTTAAATTTTAAGGTGCTTTTCTTCACCATTCCTTATGGTATGTGCAGGTTTTAAAAATAACACTGAATAAATTTTGCATATTGGTTGCTTTGGGAGTAAAATGATATTTAAGGCACTGGACTGGTGCACTAGCTGAAGTCAAAAATGGTGTGCCAGAAAGTAATGGCTCGCAGAAGTGTCTCTAGTAAGTACAATGTCTCTGTAAGTGTTAAAACTGTGGGCACGCTACCTCTTCTATGGAAGAGGCTAAATGGTTCCTTTATCTGTATGTTTACATCTGTTACTTCTATGTATTGTGGCCATGACAAAATGACTTAAGTAATTGGTTTCCATAGTAGTTTGATTAGTACGTGACAGAAAATGGATAAAAATAGATATTTTTCAATTATGTGGAGAGAAGACAGCAGCTGACTTCGTCCCTTCTGTTTAAAATCTGTTTAGTTTTGGTTGCTCTAACTGAACAATTCAGTGAGGATAGGGAACACCACTGCAGTATGTAGTGTTCCTACCTCACCATGGAGAATACTTTCCCTCAACCTGGGACCAGAGGAAATAGTCATTACTGACCTCTCCTGAGTTACAGAGAGATCAAAGGCTGTAAGAAAAAGTTTGAGCATAGGTAGAAGGAATTTTTTGTTTACCTTTCAGTTTTCTTCTTTCTCACTGCATAGTTCTCATGCTGTCTCCCCTTTCCTGCCTGCAGGAAAGCCTTAAGGTTTTTATTTTACTGAGTGTGTCCCTCTTGGGAAGGCTCTTCCCTTCAATAGGCAGGTGTTTCTGCTCACTGTCACGCAGACGATCAGGAAAGTAGCTGTATGGGCACATGAAAGCCTTTCTGGTGTCTTTGTTCTGCTTGCCCAGTCCCCCATGCCATAGAGACTGTCTTGTATATCCATGAGCTGGACCTCACTCTTGGTCTCTGGAGCATCATGTAGCAGCCTCAACTGAGACCTGCAGGTGCCATTGGTACCCTGTTTTCATCTGGGACAGTCCTTCAGCTTTTTCTCTGACCCTTCTGATGGGAACAAAGCATGGTCTGCATTGCACATACCCGTGAACAGCTCTCTGAATGGCTTGGTCTATTTCTGAGCAAGGAGGCCCAAGATAGAGTAATGACATTGTGACTTATATGATACTGCATCCTGCACCCATCCTGGTTTTATTTATGTCTTTGACAGGGTAAGTTGCTATTATATCAGAGAGGGATAGGTTTTTTTGTTTTTTATCGTGTCAGATTTATAGCACCAGAAAGGAAGTTTCATTTGTTTTCCTGAAGGAGTAACAAACTACTTATGTATAAAATTACTTAATGAAGATATGAATTTCGTCCAAAGCATCTCTGAAAGCTAGTTTAAAATTAAAGTGAAGGGATGTAAGTACTGTTCTTGCATTGCTAGTTTCCTGGTTGATGGTTACTGGACACTTACTGGCATAATGACAGTTATCTTGGTTTGTTGCTAAAAGGTGGTTGAGTGGCTACGCGCATTATCTCTGGATTTGTAATTTGATGACAATGGAGTATTCAAAAATTGGATCCCCCACCATAGGGAGGAACTTGAGTAATTCCATAAATAATTTCATGGAAGTCAGTGCAACTGGTCACTGAAGTGCCCACTGCTTGATGCCATGGGTTTATCACCTGGATGAAAACTAGAAGGAATATTCCCAAAGTTTGCTTCAGTTAAGTATTAATGAATATTTTATTCTTTTGTGCACTAGCATAAAATCTGAATTGTGTAACTTAACATATGTTTGCTTTTTCTGTGATGGCACTGACAATTAGGCTGTCAATATTAGCATGACTACAAATGTACCTGCACTTTACTGTAGTACTGTAAGGCATCATGTTAGCGTAATTGGAGGTTTTCTTGCTTTTGCCACTACGCTTATCTCTGAAAATCCTGCTTGTTTTTTGAGTCTGTGAACACAGTTCTCTAAAATGTGCTATTTTGTGGCAATGAAAAACAAGTTTAATGTTTAACCATACTGAGGATGCCTCGGCCTTGAAGGGATGAGGTATTACAAACACTATCACCACAGACAGTTGAAAGAAACAACGTGGGAGTCACAATTATGGGTTCAAGAACCTGTTTTTCTTCTTTCTCCCACGTGCTCATCTCCTGTCATATTCTCTTTTAATAGTTTGCAAATTTCTAATGTTTCCCAGAATGTCCTTCTGTTAAGAAGATTGATACAGATATTGACAACCCAGAATCTGTGTTTAAGGCTCATCCACAAAGCAGTATAGCAATGATGTTTGCAGTGCAGAGAAGAAGAGATCAAGTTAAAGTATAGAACTGAGTGCTGACCAGCATGTAGGGCCACGAATTCTATTTCAAAGAATGCAATGCACTGCCAGAGAACCCAGAGTACCCTTTTGAATCAGTTACTTCATTTCAATATGTTAATATTTAGATTTTTTCACTCATGAGAATGGTATAAGTGCTGGACGGATTGTACTCAGTCATAACAGCAACAAAATGCACCTCTTTATGGGTCCCGTTTCTTTAATCTGTTATTGCCTTCTTCAAGAAAAGGTGAAATTAGCATGTTACAGGCTTTCAAGAGGTTAAGGACGTTCAGTATTTCTTCTCTAGACTCAAACTATGTGGGTATTGATTATTTCAAATAAAGCAACTTAAGAATTTATTAAATGCGTGAATAATTGTATTTTTCCTGCTATGTAGTTTCAGGATGCATGGCTAAAGTCTCATAAATTAAAACAGGAATACCTTCTTGTGGCCTGTCAAAATTAAAACATACCTTCTTGTGACAAATGTTTGACATCCTTGATTATACTTAGTAGTAATTGTCATAAACAGTATTTAAAAGGTCGTTTTCCTGCACTCCGTGGCCTCAGGCACCTAACTTCTCTTTAATGCAATAATCTTGAGAACAAGAGGCAGTACAGAGTTATGTTTCCTCATACTCTAGCTCCAAATAAGCTATTAGCATTAAGCAGCAGATAATTTGACCCCATGAGTTGTGGTTTACTTAGAGAATGTTTGCTAATTAAGCAAAATGAGCCTCACAATTGTCAACAGTACACTGATAATATACCCAGTGTATTCAATGAGGTCATCAGCCCTTCTAGGAAATAATAGGTGTCTGAGGAACGTAATAGGACAAATCAATACTTGGTGTGATTGCATGCAAAGGAGCAAGTCATAAGTTGGAGGTCAGATAATGAATTGGAAGTAAACCTAGTCCATTTTGTACAACATATTCTCATTGTAAGTTCCAGACAGTCTGATGTCTGCAGTCAACACAAGCATACAATACATCTCGAAGAGAATGAGAGCCAGTATTTACTCATACCTGTGGTTTCATTGTTAATCCATGTCATTGATGCTTTGAGGATCAGAGTACAAGATGCTGAAAAGGCATCATAGTCAAAAGTGCTTATCTCTTGGAAGCCATACAAAACCAGGGACCATGTCTGTACTGCCAGTTATGCATCTTATGCTCAGTTTTTAACTACTGAGACAGTAGCTTTAAGAGCAGGTCCCTTCATGTTTTCCTGTTTGACTCTCTCCCTTTCTCTCTCTTCCTTGTTTACCAGCATAAGGAGCTGGAAGCAAAATAACACAGCAGCTCTTGTAGAGGTAGATGAAGAGTAGCTGCTAATTTGATAGAAATGGGAAGGTGGCCAGCGATGTAAAGAAATAATTGCAGCAATTGTTCCGAGAGGCCTTACACTGTCCTCTTTACAGCACAGAAGAAGCCAGTAAGGGGCAGTTAAAACCAAGTCTGAACTTCAGCGGCTATAACCAGTGGAGGAGGGGTGTGTGAAATGTTTCGAGTAAATCAGCAGTGTTGTTTCCAACAGTTTCCAAAAGAACAGAGGAAACTGGAGGATATATCTAGCTTAGCGATTGTTCTTTTATTTTTAGTAGAGTACTATGGCATATTGGAATACATAGTAATCAGAAACAAGTGAAACTGCCACATTGTGATACCATTTAAAAGATCTTAATTTTATACAACTTCTGAAGAAGGCAGAAAGATGTGAAATTACTTACTGTTCTGTATCTTGTAACATATCAGATTTTCTTCAGCTTTGCTGCGAGTTGAGTTCCCTGCTTGTCCATGGTAAAGGAGCAGTTCCCAGTTCATCCAGTGGCTCAGAGGCTGTGGTTTGGTGATACAAATGAATGCTGCCCTCTGGCTGCAAACAGTAGGAGAACTGATAGAGCTGGCACCAGAGGCCACAGTGGTACTTGTGGCCGTAGGGATGGTGAGCTGATGCCTTGGAGGAAGGAAGCAATGGCTGCAAGGGGAAAGCTGATATCCATCTAATATTGGTTCACTTCATCAAGTCAAATCACATCTTCAACATGTTTTAGGAGGAATTGCCACTCAGAGATGTGTCCAAGTATTTACAGGGAGCCTAAACAATGTTAGAAAATGTGGCTAACCTTAAGTTAGATAAAAGCTAACTGAAATGTATACTGCCCTTCTAAATCCTTTTTGATTGGAAAATTTCCATTAAAATTTTATTTTTTCATAAATAATGTCCTTCTATGAAAGACTTCAGGTTTCCATGAAAAATAATTTTCTGAAACCTTCTCAAGGAAAGTTGCTGTGTATCCGCTTGGGTCCTCTGCCATATATCATGGAATTCATAGGTCAGTATATTTCTGATCTCATCCTTTAATCAACATGTCTCTCAGTCCATAGAAGGCATAGTGAGACTGGGTAATCTAGGTTGTAGAAGTGAATGGAAATGAGAAATGTGGGAGTGACACTGACAGGAAACCATTCCTTCAGAATGGTGGTGGCCAGTTTCTGACTAGCTGCTGTTATGCCCCATTGAGGTATATTCATAAACCATCAGTTTATGAATAAGTTTCAAGGACAGAGATTTCCTCCATCATAAAAACCTTTAGATCCACTTCCTTAAAGCAATCAAACTGGTATTCCTGGGAAGAGAAAGCAGATAGGATCTCAGTCCTTTATGGGATACTCCCTGTTTGATTAGTGCTTTGTCTGAACACTATCTAGAGACTGTCATTGCAATTAAAATATTTCATGACATGTACAGCTGGACTGGGGTTTGCGTTCATTCAATTGATGTGAGAGACTTGAATTAGGCAGTTCTCTCTATGGGGGAAAATCAAGCCTGATGTGTTGTGTCCTAGTGGGCTGCCAACAGAAAATGCTCCATGTGATGTTTAAGTACTTACAGTAGGATACTTTAAAAACCTTTACTACTTCTACCATGAGTGCCTTCATTTACAAAGATAAATGTTTACATTTGGATACCTACGGCATCAGTGTGGAAAAACTGAAGAAAGAAAGAAAGCTCTCAGAAGATCGTTTAAAGTTGAACCTAGCACCAAGGACAATAAGACCTTTTAAAGTATCTTTTAAGCCTTATCTGTTATTTTTACAGCAATTTCTGAATAAACTGTGTTTCTTGTAGCTGCCTTTTGGTTTCCATGGATATTGTCTGATATCCTGCTTTGAATAGAAAGAAACTAGAAGATATTACCGCGATCTCTATGAAAACAGAATTAAAGTTTCTATCGCAGTCTTGAGAAATCAGGATTTCAGGGATTCCAAACTGAAGTATATCAAAGATCAAGAGCATTTGCTTATAATTAAAACTTAACAGAATAAAAAATTAAATTACAAACAAAACTTTTTCTGGTATCACATATGGAGCAACACTACCATGGACTTTGATGCTTTGGCAACTGACTGAAACCTGATGAAGCTAAATCTTTCTTTACAAGTGCTACTTGAGTTGTGAGGAGATTTTCAGTTTATCATGAATCCATCATGTAACTATTGCTCTTGAAATTCTTATATACTTGCAAAGGCTCCATTTAAGATCAGGTTCCAGTCATATTTTTTGAACTTACAGAGAGTAGCAGCAGTAATGTCAGCTGTGGAAATACTGTTAAATGGAGGCATACCTTCTAAATAGACTGAGCTCCTAAGCTTACTTTAGAGATACCAATAAAAACTTTGCTACAGTATCTAAAAAGATACTGTAAAAAGTAGGGTATCTTTTTAGATAGTAAAAAGTGTTCATTTTAGTGCCTGGGCCCAGGCATTCGGTGCTGTTTGAGATGCTCTTGCGTCTCCTCCAGGCTTCCAGCTGTGGCTCCTGGAAGATACAGGTCTCCTGCTGATTGTTGTCTGCCAGACCTGTGCCTAGTATGTCTCAAATGGCCATGAGTGCCAATGTTTAGGCAACTGAATTGAGTCCTTAGTTACTATGCATTTGGCCTTAGCGCAAGTGGTTATAATTTTCTGCTGTTTACATTGTCTGTGCTTTTAATATGTCTAGCAATAAATATGGTTCAATGTTTAAGTTAGTGTCACACCTGATAGGAAAATGTACACATAGGTTTACATTGTTTCAATTCTAATGCATATCTCTGGATCACATACATCATCTTATGAAACTGGAATAGCTCTAGAAGTATGCTTTTGTTTATTCCTACAGTGCTTGGCCAGCATGACAGCCACAAAGATTTCCTTCTTCCAGTCTGCTGTGGCTCAATCATAAAGATTATTGGTGTTGTGATTGGGTGTTAATTTTTCAGTTTGCATTCATACACCTCTGTTTCAGAGAGCAATGTGCAAGTAAGCAACGTGCTTTTCTTAATGATTCTGATCATGACTCAATTGTCATTCTTGAAAAAATACACTGTGGAGAACAAAGATAGGCTACCCTGGTAATTTATTGGGGGAGAAAGAGTTTTCAAATGTATAGCCTTGCAAAGAGACTAGTAAGCCCTCTAAATACAAACTTTTGATTCCAAGAGCTACCAATTTAAGGTGGAAAAGCGGGACCATGCTGCCCCACCCAGGTGTCTGATAGACTTCAGATGCACTGGAGTCCTGGTGGCAAGGATGATCCTTGAAAAACTGAAGCGCTTCCTGGGGGTGAGCTTCATCATGAGCACTTGGCTGGTTACTTACTGACAGCAGGTTGTTTTCAAATACATAATTCTCTTTTTAGAAGAGACAATAATTGTAATTGTATTAAGGATCTTAGATACAGAAGGAATCTAGTTAAGTTCTAAAAATACCTCTAAAAACACTTTTCTGATTAAGGCAGTCATCCTGTTACAGTCAAACAAGCCAGGAAGAATAAAGTAAGATTTCTTGAAAAGTGTATAGGGAAATAACATTTGTTATTATGGGTTTCTTTGATTTTATTTGTTCCTTTTTGGCAATATGTTGGAGGAAAAACATCACCAGGACTCTTATGTCAGCAGCTTGTCATTCTGAGCTCTTTTGTAGGGCCATTTCTTCCTGTGCATGTATGGCTGCCATCCATGCTAATCAAACTCAATTAGTAGGAGTCAATTACTTTGTATTAACTATTGTTCTCTTGACTGCAGCGTTTTATAATAGATTTTTAAGATTTGCACTGACTCATACAATACATATCTAATCAAAAGCAAATTAAACGGCATATTCTGACTTGGCATTAATGGCAGAGTAGCATTTACGACAACAGAATAGTGACGCTTTTCATTACGTAAGATCAAAAATGGAAAAAAAAAAACTCATTCTTTGTTTGTTTTCTCGGTGTATACGGTTGTTTGTCCTTAGACTGAACTTTTAATTACTGCTTTTGTTCTGGTAATTTAATATACATATCAGATACTTTTCCTTTTTTAACCTAACTCCTTAAAATTTTCTATTTGATGTAGCTAAGTGGAATAGGGGTTCATTGACAGTACATATTCAGAGTTTTATGAATTATACTAAAATTCTTTGTATTTTGCAGGGAGTTGATCCATTTTCATGAACACTTTAAACTTACTATATAACATGTTTATAAAATTGTTTTTAGTTGTCTGCCTGGTCATCATTCTAATACAGCTGTCTCTACTCTTTGCGTAGTTTCATTGATAATGTGTGTCAGCATTTTTTTTCAGGAATTTGCAGTTTAACTGTAAACAAGGGCGGTTAATTACTGTCTACAGAGTTAATACCAATGCCAAGGTAGAACCTAGGTAGGTTAAACTAGATTGTGTGGACGTTGTACCTCGTGCAGTACATTGTACCCTACATTGACCAAAAACTGTTCAAGAAGCCACTTAATTTACCTTAGCACAGTGTAGCAAGCTCCTCTGAGCTGTTGAGTTTCAAGGTAGCTTCTGGCCACTTCAGTCACTGTGGCTTCAGACCAAGGTTTTGGGCAAGCAGAGGCATGGCATGTATTTAGCAAGTGCTTTCTACCTCTGACAGACTCAGAGGGCCTAATTTTGAATAGAGTGTCCTGCAGTGTTTCAGGAGGCATCAGCTCTTGTCTCATGATAGAATTTCTTCCTTTCCAAAGAGGCTGAAGCACATTGCCTTTTTACAAAATCAATTGCTCTTCAGTCCCTACTTGCCATCCCTGTGAGGATTTGAACGTGCATTCAGGTACTGCCAACCTAGATTGCACCGATCCCTAATCTTTGCACCTTTGAGAGACACAGCTCCCTATCTCTACCCGAGGTCGTTTTTGTACTAGATGGCTCTTGTCAAACATAACAAGATAACATAATCTTTTCATTGACTGCATTAGGAGTGCTGAGGGTGTAACTCCTTTTCACCTTCAAGAAGGTTCTCCTAATCTGTTAAAATGAAGTGTTTATCAGAATTTTGTCAGACTGTTAGTTCTCATAGTAGCCCCAGAAGTAGGTAACATTTCCCCCATTGTTTATATTTGAAGAAGTCGACCTTTAAACTTCTTGCAGCAGCATTCCAGACAAGATTAGAGCTGAGGGTCCTGGGCTGCCAATTCTTCCTCTTCTCTTGCAGAAGCCCTGCCCTCTGCCATGCAGTGCAGAGAGGTCTGCCTAGGATGTGCAGATTTAGTGCAATCAGAACAATGAAAGGTAGGAAGCCTGCAGATGGAAATACTGTTGCAAACATTTCCTATTGTTCATTTTCTTCATGGCTCTAGGAGTAGACCATTATCCCTTTTATCATAATCAGAAGTGACTCATGACTTAATGGCCTGGATAACTTGTAGAGTTCCCTTGAGTCAGCATTTGGGCCAAGTTAGCTGGTTTGTCTCTATTTGGGATTCTCTTCTTTCTTTTGAAACTATTCAGGAAGGAAAGATCTAGAAAGCTCATGGTGTCAAAAAGACAACCAAGAGGTAGGAAATTAATCAAGACTATCTTAAGAATTCAATACTTTTATTACTAAACTATATAGGAGCTTTAATGAGAAAGAAAACTGGTATGTTTAATAGCCACTAAAGAAAGCAAATCATTAGGAGATATTAGTATCTTCTTTATATTAGAATATCTAAAGCAGATCATTGTTTGAAGGAAATAACATATCGTTTGCTCCTTCAGTGGGTAATAGCTTGCATTATTTGTCTTCAATCCGTCTACATTCCTGGAAGTAGTGGATTTTTTTCCATGGATTTACCAACCTAAGACTGAAAGAAATAGCAAGACTGTCACTGTATGGCTTATGTTGCAGCATAGTGACTTCGGAAAAAATATAAAGCATAAAGTAGTTTTAAAATTCCCATTGCATCTGAGCATGACTTTTCTCAAAGAAAACTCTCTAATTCTTGAGGTAGAAGTTTATATATAAAATCAATTACATATATAATTGATTATATAAGTGAATACTATTTTCTGCACGTGGGAAGTCCTACAGCCAGTTTGTTCTTGCACCCTCTGATTGTGCCGCTGGTTGGCTATCCTCCTAGGCCCAAACATGTTCTTGACGAGCTATTAGACCCTCAAAACTGGTAGCAAAATTGCATATGTTATAGCGTGATTGAACAAAAATGTATCTTTAACCATGCAGATGTGGTCTTCATTTTCCTGTGATTTGTCTCCACTTACGACTGTGATGAATTCACAGTTATACTAATCAATAGTAACAATACAAATATGTTTTCAATAAGCTTTAAAATTATGCTGCATTGAACAGAAACCACTTAGGCCAATTTAGTAGAAAAGGCTTACTTTATATTGACATTTCTGAATATGATCTGAATGTTACTGTAGTAGAACACCAGAAACATATCACCATTAGTCTGGAGGTTTTCATGTAAATTTGGCTAAAAAGTATCTCATCTTCAAAGAAACAACAGTGCCTTCTTTATTTTATCATATTCCAATTTAAAGAAAAAAAGTCTTTTTTTTTTTTTTTTAATATTCTACTTTGTGATAGGCTACAAAATAAACAACAACACTTCCTCCTTGGCTGCTAAAAGCTTATTTAAGAACATTATTCTGTATGCAATACACCTGGAGATGAAAAGCTTTTTCATTCCATATTGAGAGAGACATTAAATTGCTATTGTTTATCTCCTGTGTTTTCAGAAGTGGTGCTCAATGATTATTTATTATTATGTCAACACACATGTACATGAATAATATTTATTGTACCTTTTTAGGCCTTATTAGTGCTGTTTAAACAACTCAAATCAGAGTAGTTTTGGAGGAAAAAAAAGAAAAAAGGAAAAAAAACAAAAAGTATGTTCATGCTGATCTAATTTGGATGTGATAATGAAGAAGCTTTTGTGCCTCCACCAGGGAATTTAGATGATAATTTTACATGCCTGTTAAATATTCCAGACTAACATGCAGGGCAGGTCAAATGAATGCATTTCCTTGAGAAAAGTATCTGTACTGTACAATCATTTTTAAATGTGCTGGTTTAGAAGCTACAGAATTTTAGAAATAAAAGAATCTCTAACTATGAAGTAAATGTTAATGGGATTCACAGCTCATGCAACACGTAACAGTAGGAAAGATCTAATTCCAGAGTGGACAAATCTGTAAGATCTAAAAGTACTTATTTTGCTGTATTCTCTCTCTTAAAAATTCTGCCCCTAGTTCGCAAACTCCACTTCTGCCAGTAACCCAGAAATGGAAACATAGTTCTCTGCCTTTTGCCTGGGAGTGAATAAATTTTACTTGGATGTAGTTTTATTTCTCTAGTACATTTTTAAACTGACTTTCATTTTTGTAGACCAAGGCAGTGAGGAGGAGACCAAGACTAGAATTTCTCCAAACACAGTGCTTCCTTCAGCTGCGTGTTGGCTGTGAGAGCCTTACATAAAGAAATCATTCACACATGCCCTGGTAAGCCTGAGTTCACTGAAATGACACTGTGCTGCCCGTAGCAGCTCTACCCCGCAGGCAAAACATTCTTTTCCTGGCAAAATGCTATCAAACTCCCACTGTTTTGGTTCACTTAAAGAGCAATATATCAGTGCCTTGTTTTTTAAAAAGCAGAGAAGCTGTGTGTTCTTGACACTAGGAGATGCCCGGCCTTGGATAGGAGAATGTCATTTCCTCTCACAATACGAAGTCAAGTGCAGGTTACTTTAGAGTATTTTGATATTTTTGTATATAAATTAAAATATGCTATGGTATGTGTGCTCTGCATGACAAGATTGCGCTGCGTTAAATATAAGCTGTCCTTGATGTGTATGACATATAAGGGACAGGGCAATACAAGGTATTCTCATACTGCATTTTACATTGGTATTCACCCAGCTGTGAGCGTTAAAGAGGGAGGTGAAGAATTCAGTGCTTCCTCTGTTTTGGATTTTCAGTTGCAATGTGTAGACCTCAAAATTTCATTTTGTGTGATTGGAACATAAAATTAAAGCATTCAGTAATATAATTTGTATTCCAAAATTGATGCAAATATAGGATTTATTGAGAAAAGCTCTGATATGTAAAAAGTAACAAATTCTGCCTGTGCTGTTCACATGTCTTACCAAACATTTAGTTTCAGAAACCTTGTATATTAACAGGTTGAAACCTACCTACTGGACAAGTATTAGGTTATCATTCTGTATTAACATTTTAAAATCAGATGGATCATTTTGATTTGAGTTTACATATACCCTTACTTCACTAAATATATTTAAGCACATCCTGAGCAGCTTTGTATCTTCTTTAGCCTTCACTATATACTAAGATACATTGTACATGTATCATGTACAAGATAAAATGTACATTGTATGTTTTAAGATGCACTGTTCTGCAGTGGTCTCCTGTTCCTGTTATCTCTCACTTGTGTGCAGTTGCACTGGTCATTAAAATTTATGGGTTTGTTTTATTATAAGTGAAAGAGGAAGTTGATACAGGTGTTTGGGTTCTTTCTTTTAAACTTTATTAAACAATTCCAAAAACTACATTGTTTCCCACATACAATTGCATATGGAAAAAAAAAGTGGTGTTTCCCAACAGATGGTATCTGGCATTCCCACTGTGGTTGGGATCCAGATGCGGGAACTGGCACTTCACTGCAGTATATTTGCAATCATTTATTAGGTGTGGTTTTTTGCTTCTGAAACAGTAGAGAATTTACTGTTTAGTTACTTGTGCTGTCAGCTCTCTTGCCTGGTCACACTGCTACTGGTGAGACTGGCTAGAACAGCTGCATGAAGACTCACAAGATTTCAGCTGTGTGTTTCCTGTCGGTAAGGTGGATCCAGACACTTTTCTTTCTATGCAAATCCATAACTGCATGTACCAATGTTTTTCTCATCTTTTGTTGTTACTGAAAGAAGTTGTTTGAAAGAAACAGTAAAAAAAAAGTTAAGCACAAAACATGAGAGTAGTGGATAGAGATCTGCCAAAAGATTATTCTCAGCTGTATCATCTTTTTAATATATGTTGGATTGTAAGGTATGGTTCTGTAATACTGATAGACTCTCTTAATTCACTGTTTGTTATTTCTGAATTTTGCTTGAGCAATGATGAGAAAACTCCATGCCACAGTTGTGTGACAAGCTATGGAAGCATGGTGGCTTCCAGGTGGTACCAGTACTGGAGTCCAACATCAGTCTGCAGACCACATGAGTGTTTGAAGTCCCTGAAGTTTTGTATTTCATAAGATAATTTGATGAGAGATTGTGGTAGGGCCATGAGATAAATAGCATATGAATTAAAAGCTGATATTTCTCATCATGCCAATGTAGTATTATGTAGACAGTGAATTTTCTATGTCTTCTAGTCCAAGGCTGTCACCTTCCCTGTGCCTGCTGCGTGGCTGACTTCATTCTCTACTGTCATCTTCCCCGGGTTTCTCCTTATCTCTCATCGCTGTTATCTTGTGATGTTTTATTGTCTTTATCCTTCATTTGAACTTCATTAACTCTCTTTTCTCAGCACACTCTCTTGCAGGTTCTCGACTGAGCTTCATCTCCACCACTGCTTTCTTTGCTCTCTCTAACTTAGATACATCACGGATTATTTTCTTTAAGATTTTTTTTGTTGGTTTCTAAAAAAGTAAAGCAAATGTAAAAGAGGGCATTTATTATTATTTAAAGCATCTTCTCACTGAATGCCATGGTGAATATCAGTCAGGAACCCCGCTGTGCCTGTAGATCATGCAATTTGGTGCAGCCTGGCACTGGCAGGATACCTTGCCAGCTTGGCACCTGGGGTTCCCACTGGTGCTGTGCATTCAACTTTGTCCTAAGCCATTCCCACAGATGGAGTCACTTCCCGTCCATGTTCCCTGTGTATGAGGACAGCTTCATGCCCTGAATGTCCAGCAAGCACAACTGCCCAGGCATGCTCAGCATCTCTGTCTCAGGGCACAAGCTCTCACTTGCTTTGGCAGCAGGCACTGGCAGTATCGGGTGTTAAACAGCTGTCCTGTGGCGGATATCCGAAGTGCTGCTGTCCTGTAGTGCTGCGTAAGCCCTCACCCTGGCAGTAGCAATGGGAAAGGGTTTATGTTGCAGGACCAGCAACCTGCTGCACGCTTTTAGCCTGGCAGTGCTGTCGCCAAGTGGACAGGTGGTCATGGAGAGGCAGGCACAAATGCTGAGCTGAATTTCTCACGGTTCACAGGCAATGTTCCTCGTAGTTCTGCAGGCCAGGGGTGGGCTGGGGATAGAAGCTACAGCGGCAAGTGCTCCTCTCCCACTGTGTTCCATGCTGGGTTTGCTGTGTTTGATCCCATGCCACTGGAATTGAGTTTCGTTTGTCACCATCTAATACTGCTTGTTTCGAAATGGGAGAACCAGATGCCGTTCTTTCTGATGTGACTCCCTTTGCAGAAGGATCCACAATGGAGTTGGGAAAGGCCGAGTTCTGTGCATAGTTATTGTTAAAAATTCCTATAGGTGCCGGAGTTTAGTAATTTTACTGTCTTAAATTTTACACTGCTGAGTTCCTAACAGTTACCAATGTACTTTTTCAGACCACAAAACCAGGTGATTTTTTGTTGGTTTAATGCATCTGTTGGCTTTCTCAGTGAGTTTTGTCTCCATTGCTGTTTGAGGCTTACAAGTATGCTATTACATGGCAGTAAGAAAGGAGGAACATGGGAGGAACTGACTTAATTGTGCTTAGCCATACACTGGAGTTGTCAGTGTGACTCTAGGAGAAATTAGTAAGTTTGTCATCATCATCTTTAGTACATTAGCTTATTAGTTCGTAACTCATTCTCTTTTTGAAATGGGATACCCTTCTGAGCGATACAATCTGAAAGGGACATATTATATTTGTCCAAGCTCATAGCTCTTTTACCAGCTCAAATCTCTGATGATGTGTATTCACTAACCCTTGTAGCTGTAAATTAATTATGAAAGTATATTGAGTGCCACAAAGCTAGGATCAACATCACAGTGGGTGAACTTGCCCACTTCAGTTGTCTAAGTGGTAACTTCTCATTATTTGTTTCAAAAAAAAAATGGTATAATGTCTTACAACTTAGAAAAAAAATGATGGCTTAGTAATGCCTAAGTATTCCATAAAGTGAAATGATTAATGCTCTTTTTACTAGATCTGCTGATGGAAGTAGTCTTATTCAATTCCCCTGTGGAGATAGTGAACTAATATCGTCTGCAATAATTTTTAAGCAGAAAGCTTTCTGCTTATCTCAGCTGTATTGTATAGTGATTTCAGAATGCACATTAAATAGCTGGAGTTTATAATGTGAGTGGATTTTCCCTAATGCACTGAGACGTCTTTTGCTGAATGTAGGTTGCAATGGAGCTCATTCCTTTTCCACCATCTGAGATCATTTAGGCTTCTTCAACTTTGTTATTGTTTAGTATAACTAATGCCAGATAATATGACACTTCCTTAATTGAGTGTAAGTCATTCTGTGTTCTTCATGCCTTTTATTGTTTTTGGCCAACCACCTACCACAGACAGTTGTTGTATCTGCTACAAGCATCAGCTCAGATATCTGGCAAGACCCACAACACTTCATTAACTTGTTATTGTAAGCTAGCTTCTCAATTCCTTTGGTTCTTTTTTTCGATGAGAAATCATAAAGAAACATTGAACAACTCTTGTAAGTATCTTTAGTTTAAATATGTACCACAAGATAAAGCATTAAGGTAGAAAACTTTTTTTCATATTTGGAAATTAGCCATGGAATGCAATATAAACCTTATGCCATTGAATAAGCATTGCAGTTCCTGTTGGCTCCTACTGGGGCAGTTAATATTCTGGAGAATGGTCAGTCAGTGGCAAGAGTATCATCCCCCTGTACTCAGCTCTGGTGAGGCCACACCTCGAGTACTGTGTTCAGTTTTGGGCCCCTCACTACAAGAAAGACATTTGAGGCCCTGGAACATGCCCAGAGAAGGGCAACAAAACTGGTGAGGGGTCTAGAGCACAAGTCTTATGAGGAGCGGCTGAGGGAGCTGGGATTGCTTAGTCTGGAGAAGAGGAGGCTCAGGGGAGACCTCCTCACACTCTACAATTCCCTAAAGGGAGGTTGTGATGAGGTGTGAGTCGGTCCCTTCTCCTGGGTGACTAATGACAGGACAAGAGGGAATGGCCACAGGTTGTGCCAGGGGAGATTTAGATTAGATATAAGGAAAAGCTTTTTCTCCGAAAGAGTGGTCAAGCACTGGAATGGCCTGCCCAGGAAAGTGGTGGAGTCACCGTCCCTGGCAGTGTTCAAGAAGTGTCTGGATGAGGTGCTATGGGATATGGCTTAGTACTTTAGTGGGTAGTGATCGTGATAGGAGGATGGTTGGACTAGATGATCTTGCAGGTCCTTTTCAACCTGGTGTTTCTATGATTCTAAGAGTGAGCAGCAGATCCAGGCCACCTTCTAGCATTGCATGCTGGACTCCCATGCGGCAGATGGTCATGCCCAGAGTCCCACTCAGTGGCTTCCCCCTCCTTGCCTTACCTATCTGGATTTCTCCAGGCTGTTGACTAAAATCACAGTGTTAAACCTAAAAGACCTGTTCTTCTTCCTCTCTTTTTCATTTACTATAGTGGGAGTCACAAATGTAGGTGAAGCTATTGCATGTGGCATTTTGGGGAAAAAAAAATATCGGCAAAGAGAAGTCGTTACTAATCTCTTGCACACTGGAAAGAAGTCAAACAGACACAGGGTGGAAACATAGTATATGTCTGGCGATCTCTTGGAAATAATGGAATCAGTCAGCTTTTGGACAGACGTTCACCACAACTTGCAAAAATTTAGTTACTTGGAGACAAATCTGTGTGGTGCAAAGCAGCATACAGTGCTCCAGCATGTGGTAATATCTATTTTATTTGTACCTTTCCTGAACCTTCCCTTCTCCATACAGCAAGGCCTGTAACTGAGTCTTTTAAGGTTCAGTCCTATATATTATAAGCAGCTGGAAAATTTCACACACCCACTGAAGGTTCCAATGAGCACAAAATACCACAGGACAGATGCCAATAAGAGGTATTTTTAGCGGCTCATGTCACAGTTGCTGTTTGCCTCTGCTGTGACAGCTAATGAGCTTTGAATGGCTGGGAGAAATAGCACATACTCCAGTAAAAGCCTGAGAATGCCTCTCCGTTCTTTAACATAGGCAGTAAATGTTTACTTGAGGTCTCTCTGAAGCTTTATAACAAATCATTACAACATATCCTACGTTGGTTGAATAGATTACTGTAGAACTCCATTTCATGTATTTATTTCCATAAGAATCTGGCATGACAATTTATTGTTTGCTCTGTAAGATCGGCTGCAAGAGGTAACATTATTGTAAACAGAGCTTGACTGAGTGAACATTTGTTTCTAGTAGTTAATATCAGTTGGTTATATCTTCATGGCTTTGGACAAGGAGTGCTTAAAATGTAAGGAAATCTATTCTGTACATTTTCAACTGAAGCTGTTTATCATTACATAATGGAAAAATTCTAAAAATGTCGTAGACTGAGCAAAAGAAAGTCATCCTTATGTTGGAGTTTCTCACTCTTTCTCCCTTCCTTTACACCATTATATTACACAGAACATAGCATGTTACCTTCCCAGGAGAAAGGAAGATTAACACAGTGTGTGTAACCAGCTGGGTGTTTACTCTTCATTATTCATACTGACAAGGCATGAGAGGAAGAAAGAGCAAGAAGGAAATCTGAAGTTGTCGGAGTAGTTGTTCCTTTTTGTTTCAAAAAATGCCAATCTGAAAATGTGGTTCAAGTAACCTAGGAGGAAAGCTTCTGTATGCTACTATCTCAACTTGCCTGCTGTTTTTATGATATATATTCATAGAAATAATCTACTGATGTACTGAGGTGTGTTGGAATAAGCTATTTTTCTTTAGAAAGAGGTTTGTTATTCTGCTTCACACACCAAGTGTTATTCTGGAATAGACAGCAAGTGTGCAGTTCCCGAGAGCATTGGATGGATGGTTCTAATTTCAGTAGTCCATAGTGAGTGGGGTGAAACAGTTTTTAGCCAGGTGTAAAAACCTGTGTAAACCCAGAGAGCACTGTTTCAGAAGATATCAGTGAAAGGCTGGAAATGAATCAGAGCAGAACTGAATCTCAGAGGATCAGATTGTGATACCTTTTTATATACATATATGCAAGAGGCTGCTATAGAATTAGAAGCACACATCCTGTAGAGGGGCTGCCCAGCATATGACATGGTCTTATGTACACGCTACTTATTCTGTCTTGGATGGCACAGAAACGATGTCCATTTCTTGACAGGCATTTTTCAGTTCAAGAGATGTGTAAGTTTTTCATAAGTAGCTTATATCCTTTTCAAGTCTAGTGTTGAAATTATCAGTGAGAAATGTAAATAGGGCTGGTTTCTCACATTTTCTAGTCAGTATATTCAAGCTAGGGGATTCTCTTGCTACAAATGCATTTCTGCATACTGTTCAATCTGAGACTTGTTACTTCAAGAATGACAGTGAATGGTTTAGAAAACTTATTCAGAACTTCTGATTTTTTGTTTGTGCATGTATCTTAATTTCCCGTCTTTCGTTTGTGATTTCAGAAACCGGACTTCTCAGTTTTCAGATGATTTCAGGGATCATAAGCTCATATGCATTGCATTTTGAACTGATTGGTTAGTGAGTTCTCTCAAAGTTGTTTTTTGTGGCTGCTAACACAGAGTTGGAGAGTCCGAGTACTATTGAAGATACACCTATAGAAATAAACTAAAATGGCCAGGACAGAGGGCAACCATTGTTTACTGATCATCCAATAATTAAATGCTTGAATGTCTTTATGGATCCAGGGATGTTTTTGGCCAACTGTATCTCTTGCAGACATGCCAACATGAACCCCATACAATGCTACCTTTGGCTAAAGATGTGGAGTTGGTCAGGCATCTTAAGTGGAGGGTGAGATTGGGATATAGCTGTGGGTCCTTCCCACATTAAATCCAATAATTAAATGCTTGAATGTCTTTATGGATCCAGGGATGTTTTTGGCCAACTGTATCTCTTGCAGACATGCCGACATGAACCCCATACAATGCTACCTTTGGCTAAAGATGTGGAGTTGGTCAGGCATCTTAAGTGGAGGGTGATTGGGATATAGCTGTGGGTCCTTCCCACTGTGTGACAGGACAGAGAGGTACAACAGGCACATTCAGCTGCGGTTCAGTTTTTGGCCCAGGCATTTGGAGGTTCATTCACAGGGAGCATGTTCACCGTGATGACCTCATGTAGGCAGTGGCCTGATTTTGGAAGTGGTGATCTGTTACTGTCTGACCACAGGACATGAACGCATGTAAAGTAGAAGATGAAAATGGTAACTAATCCCTTATGTCTCACTAGTAAATGCATCACTAATACCTAGAAGCATCGTATTCTTCTCTTTGTTCAGAGTTGTGAGCAAGAAGCTTCAAAAGCTTGGCTTTTGCTGTCTGTTGTGCTGATTTTAGTTGTTCACAGTTACACCAAATTATCTTTTGGTCATTGTTGTTGAACAGCAGCATGTGGTGCCTTCAGTTAATATCCACTTTGTCCAAGATTGTATGTCATCAGTGCAAATCAACTCTTCTCTTTTTTGTCTGTTTTGGTATCTCTAGTGTTTCTTTTTGCTCTCATTCCCCTTTGTTACTCTGTTGCCTTTTAAAATATATTCAGTCCTTTGCCATCTATGATATTCAGCATTTATGCTCTTCTTTTGCTCTTCTTTCTGTATTATTTACAATATTCTATGATGAAGTCTCTATACTTACTGCATGTTACCAGTGAAATATGCCATATTAGTGGCACTCTTCGTATAGATATTTCAGTAATTTCAACAGTATTTTCAAAAAAAAAAAAAAAAGTTTAGGTGTTTGCTGTCACTGCTGACAATTTTCTTTTTTTGGTTAGGGATTTTAACTATTGTGAATGGTTAACTACTACATAAAAAGGCATACCTTGAGATTTTTAATGAACACTGGAAATTGCTCCTCTGTCTACAGCAACCTGGTCTTTTGGTCTTCTGTCAGGATCTTTGGATTTTTCATAGTTCTTCAGCTGCCAATTGTTGACTGGAAAGTGAGTTTTCTAAGAATTTACTCTTGGCCTGTGTGATGAAGATAAATCTACCAGATTTCCATCTCTCTCTAAAGAATAATTTAAAAAAAAATGCAGATTCTGGTGAATTCTACTTGAATCAAATATGAATGACTAATCATTTGGTAACATTTCAATTTACCAAAACAGATGCAAATTTTTCAAAGAGGAAAAAAGGAAGCAAGTTAACCTTAAAAATTGCCTTTATTTGAATAAATCCAGTTAAATAGCAGATACATAAACAATTCACTGTAACTTATCATATATAGTCTTTTTAAAGGGTAAAGTAGTTCATACTGGCAGATGTGAGTGTTTAATGAAAAAGTCTTTAGTGCTGTCAATGGCCTTGTTGATCACTCTCATTTCTAACAGTCTTTGTCAAACTGCTTTTCACATTCTACATTTCTGAATGTCTTTAACAGGGCTAGCTTATGAAGTCATGTGTGCTTTAGTGCTAGACTGTAACTATGATGATGACTGAGACTTTTGTGGAAACCATTTTTGTTCCCAGAGAATGAGCTTTTAATTTAAAAAATGAGTTGTGAAACAGCAGAATGCATCCATATGTCAGTGTAATACTTACTGACTGCACGCATACAGGATCACGTATTGACCAGTGTTTTCTAAGAGTTAAACCAAAACAGTAATACCTGTCCAAGCTCATTTTCATGACAAGCTCTTGAGATGAGAATATTACCTTTCTTTTTGTGCTAGCTTTATTTAAGAGTTGTAATCTAAGTAAGGTTTCTGAAATGCAGAGAATGCGATTAAATATATCAGGGCTTCAGCATTTTCATGCGTTTCTTTCTTCAACAGCAGACTGTCTTCTCTTTATATTCCTGGGCAAATGTGGGGTGAGACTGTTGCCCACATTGAAAAGTTTTTAGTTTTAGGTATTTTTTTCAACCTGTACAACCAAGGCCTTATGTCTACTTATTTCTATAAAGTGAGACTGAAATTTATCTTCTCTACTAGCAATAAACATGAATGCTCTCAGGAAGAGGATGTATTGTAACAGTAATGCCATCGAGACATCGTTCTTTAAAAAGAAGGAACATCAGTGGCTGAATTTACTTTGTACAGGGAGAAAATTGATTTGCCTGAATTAGTTTTCAGAGTAACTTTATGAAGTGTAAAGAGAAGCAAAAGTAGTCAGGATATCAGGATATTTAGATATCTACAGGAAAAAAACTACATTCGTAAGTATTATAATAGAAGCACTGGATAGAAAAAGTAGAAGATAAAAGCCTTATTTTTGTGTTCAGTGGAAACGTGGCAGCACATTTTTGCAAAGGAGGCTCCAGTACCTTGTATCTGAGGATTTGTTAGTGATTGTATTTTATATACTTTCAGTGGGAGCTGAAAACTCTTCTCTGTCATTAGCAACTTATAAAATGAGTAACAGATGCTTTGAGTGTGTGTGGCTGAAACAGAATGAGCTTGGATTGCTCCACTTTTGTATTCCTGTAGCCCCTGCTACAGGGTTGTTTTAGTAAATACTGGCTGATCTGCATAGACACAAGGTATGTTCTGTACCCAGAATGTCTGAACAATGACTTGAAGATAAAAGGAGGTATATGCATTTTTCTTAAGATTAGGTGCATTTTGAAGAAAGTGTTTGGAGAAACAATTGGATTTGCACAGGGAAACATTGAGGTGAGGAGGTAAGGTGATAGCTAACTTGACTGTGGCATCTTGGGAATGGTGTTTTTTATTAAAAAAAAAAAAAAAAGATCAAATTTTAAAAAAACTAGATTCATAAAAGCAAAAACACACTCCTTGGATACTGTATAAATGAGTAACTCTAAATAGAGTAAAGGCTTTATATATAATAAATGCTTCCAATTTTTATTACATGGAATTTCTTCTAGAAATAATAAAAACAGATGTAAAGATAAATTTTGTTATTCCAATATGAATAAAAATATCTTTGTTACAATCTATTAGTAAGTAATAAGTTAATAATAGTAATAAGTTAAAATATTTCACTTATAATATCAGTGGCAAAATTATTCTTGTACATCTTCTCAACATTGATTTGTAAATGATGAAATCAGAAATAGCAAAATACATTTGAGTGAAAAATCTTACTATTTAAAAGCTGGAATATTTATGAAAATATGTGGATTTCCTTTCAGTTTTCATTTATTGCTTTCGTGTGTGGTTTTGCTTTTCTTTTTTGCCATGATAGTATTGATGAGTTGGACTGGCTAGTTTGTAGGGCTTTCTGAAATTACTCAACATGTTGTAAAATTAAAGCAGTTGCGGAAAACATCAGAATCAAAATTAAGAATTTAGCAATGAACAGGGAAATAAAGATTTGATTCTTATTCCTAGTCTGATAAGCTCTAATTTTTCAATATCTCTCTATTTCCACTTTGCCAGCAGACTCTACTTAATGTTTAAATATACAGTAGAAATGATTCATAGAGTACCTAAAAGTGATATGCAGTCTTGGCACAAAGATGTCAAATATCTAATTAACTGGTAATATTGACACGGTACAGATCTCCACATCACAGAAATAAGGAAAAGGATGAACAAGTAGGAAGCCTGGTGTTTTGTGTTTTATTGCTTTTCCATCTGTACTTGGTCTTGTGAGAACACGACAGCACCACAGCGCTGCGGCCTTGGGATAACACTAGGGCCCATTATGATGGTACAATCGTGCAGTGGAATTGCTCTGTTCTCTGGGAAGTTGTTTAAGTGCAAGACATGAGGAGAATAACTCGATGAAAACACATCTTTCACATACCTGTTCTTGGGATGAAAAGCTTAGAGTTTGTAGGCTATCTTCCCACTGACAGCTTTCATTTATAATGAGGCTCTCTATAATTATAATGAGCTTCTGTATTTGTAATGAAAAAGACATTTTCATGCAATAAGTATTGATAGCATAGACCAAATTTTTTTGCAACACAGGGAATGTAAAGGAAAAAAAGAGGTGTACAAAGGCAGTGTAAAGAAAGGGCTTTTTGCCTGTGCTTTGGCAGTACCAATGGATTCATCCTGACAAAGTCTATGCTAAGTAAGCGTAGTTTCTTTTGGGAAGGATAGGTAAATGTATGCAGAGAGGAGAAATGCCTGTTCTTTCAAAAGCAGTCTTTGAGAGCTGCTGCCTGGTTTAGAGCATGTTAGACTTGATTCTGAGAAACCAGGGCAGTCACAATTCCCACTGAAGTTTTGCCAAGCTGAGGAGTGATTATTACAGCAATAAATCAAAGGAGGCTGCTAGGAGCTGGTAAAACACAACTCGATTGGATTGTAGCAACAGGAGAGGTACTGGCACCGCAGGAAGGAATATCTATGATAACTTACAGTTTTACCGAATTCCTGGAGAGTGACTCTATCTATTACACATTTTCAATCTATCTGCTCAGGTGTCGGTGTTACCTAGGTCTCAGGATAAGGTGTTCGGAGCGGAGATGTCTGAACACTTAGGGGAGGTTCAGATTGAATATTAGGAAAAATTACTTCTCTGAAAGAGTGGTCAGGCACTGGAACAGGCTTCCCAGGGAGGTGGCGGAGTCACCGTCTCTGGAGCTGTTCAAGAAATGTCTGGATGAGGTACTAAGGGACATGATTTAGTAGTTTAATGGGAAATCTTGATAGTAGGTGGACAGTTGGACTAGATGATCTTGGAGATCTTTTCCAACCTTGATGATTCTGTGATCTGCCTGTTTTAAAACTTCTGTCATTTCAGACACTCCATTGCATTTTAGTTGCACGGAGTGGATAAGCACATTTTCTTTAAAATGAAGAATTACTAATAAGAATACTGCTCATCAGACTTGTCTACACAATTCTTCTTTCTGTGATTGTGGCACTACCACAAATATGACTGTGATCAGAGAGATGCTCTGATACAGCTTTGAAACTTGTTTTGCTGTAAAATGTAGGAGTAGGATTGAGTGAGCAATTAATTTCCTTCTGGTGTTTTGGCAGTAGTGTATTATGGAAGTTATGTTTTGGAAGATAGCTCTTCTACTGCTGCTGAATGTCTGGGAGGCCAACCACTGGAAGGGACAGTCTTTTCTAAAGGGCTGTTTGGATTATTTGAATTCCAGTAGGCACAGCCCTGGAAAGTAGTATTACCACTTAGTCTTTCACCATGGAGAACCTGTAAAGCTGCTAAAGTTATGGCACTGCTATTTGGGACTTAGAAAGAGAGGGCAAAGGTCTGCCTGTAAATTGCTGAACGCCATGTGTGATTTTTTGGAGTTTACAAGGTGTGAAGGTCCAAACTAGTGAAAGAGCTGAGGAGGGCCCCTAGACACACGCACTGGTAGGGTATGTCCCACTGCCAACAGGAAGAGAAGCAGTGATAGAACAGAAATGGCTGAGGATATAAGTGGCCTTCAGACATTTATCTTCCTTCCCCCTGGCCTGTGCTCTCTAGGTACTGAAGGGTAGCCTAAAGGAAGAACCTAGGAAGAAAAGATTAATTTGGAAAATGTTTAGAGCAAAAACTAATAAAACAGTTCCCTGCAGATGACATTTTGTGTCTGCTTATTAAAATACTGTTAAACATAAATTGCATACTTTGAGACTTAATATCCTTTATAGTGGGTAGGTGAGAATACAATGTAATTTAACAAGTGATCTTTGCCAGGCAGTTAAATGCAAACAAAAATCTCTCTAAACTAAATGGAAACTTAATGAGAGATGAGATGTAAATACATGATCTTTCGCTCTGTCTCATCAGAATTAAGAATTTAATTTAACTTATGAAGAATATGGAAATGGTTTCTCTGTGTTGTCACTTATATTGCCTCCTAATGGGAAGCTAATTAAAAGAAACTGAAAAGACAGAAATTAAAAAAATATCAAAGGTAACTGTAACTTAAAATACAGTTTTTGCATATAAAGTTTACGGAGTGTAAGAGTGTTTCCATGTTTAAAGTAAATAGTGCAGCATTAACAGAACTCAAAATTCAACTGACAGACAAACTGATTACAAATGATAGGAATTAAATATGTTGTTTTTAGTTACCAAGGACAGAATTCTAAAACAAAACTAATAACACAAGAAAAAAGAGTAATATATGTGATACTTAGTTACTTAACTTTTACTTATTAAACATGAATAACAGATTTTTTTGTTTTAAGATATATTTTGTGTAATTGTATTAATTAATCTAGTCACATCCATGCTAGATTTACATTGTAAAGCTGTAGTATTCTATAACGGCTGTCTCTATCTGAAAACCAAAGGATAATGCAAGACATCCCTTATTTTTAGAAATAAACAACTTTTTTCCTAACTCATCTTTATCTTTTCCATAAGCTAACCAGAGTCATTCAAATCAAATGTTTCATGTCTGCTTCCACCTGTCACATGTAACACCGGTAGCTTCTGACTCAAAGTCTGAGCCAAAAAGAAAAAAAAAAGACATTTCCATCTGCAGAACGAGTAGTCATTAATTAAATTTTTTTCATTTTCATGAGTTGAACTAAGAAGCATTATGTTTTGGCTAGTATTTAATAGCAGCATTATTCCATTACATGTACAGGATTTTTGTTGCATGAGTCAATAACCTGTTTGAGACTAAGTGCATTGGTTATAGGAACAAATCAATATGCCACACATAGCATGGATTAAAAAAATGGCTAAATGGCAGGCCTCAAAGTTAGTGTTAACTAGCCAACAATCATCATGGGTTCTGACAAGAAAGTTATATGATTTTATGGCATGAATCTACGATACCGTTAATTTCTTAGAGGCAGGTAATTTGGTAAATCCATGGATACTTTGCTAGCTCACACTGCAGGTACATCTCTTTCTGTAGCTTTATTGCCATCTCAAAAAGATATGGACTTTTTGGCTGTTGCACTGCTACTCAAAAATACATGTTAACTAGTTTTTGAAATTTTTTGCCAAAATGAAAATCAGCAAGAGTAAAATAAATCTTAAAAGACTGGGCCCTTGCCATAAGGCTTACTGTCTAATGATTAACCCCTTGTTATGTTCAAAGGGTGCGGAGGGGAAGAATGGAAAGAATTCCCCTAGGTTCCTCTAATATACTGGGTTTCTGCAACTGAAGCACATTACATTTTCAGAATGAATGAACTACTTCAGTCAAAAGTGTGCAGCCTTTCTATGAAAAACTGGTTTACAGAAATGTTATTTGGTGGTTGTTTTGAAAAGAATATAAGTTCTGAGTCTGAGCTTGTTTAGTCAGAGTACTTTATTCAGTGGAACCATGCATATGTGTATGCTGGTATGGACAGCTGGAGAGATTAATAGCGATGAATCCTGAGGCTTATAAAGGTGCATTAGAAAACTAAGGTGTATATGCGCATGCACATGAAAATAAATGAAAAAGAGACCCCAGCTTGCAATAACCAGGTGGGCTGCAAGGTGTGGAAGAACTGCATGTTGCCCCTGCTCATCTGGCTGGGTAATGGCCCATCTGTGAGATATAGGGACATCTGACAAGTGGGCTGTTGAGTCAGGTTCTCTCCTGCCTGATAACTGTTGAGTTCTTTGGATGGAGCTGAACAACTTCAGGACTGAGATTGAATCACACTAATGCCATACGTGCCCAAGACAGAAGCAGTTGGAGCAGAGGTTTGAATCTGCTTGCCCTCCATTATCTTGGGCAAATAAACTGTTCTGGAGTGAACTTTCTTGCTTGCTTCCTTCCTTTTCTTCCTCTTCTCTCACTCACATTCTTTTTCCTCCTATCTGTTCTCTGTTGCTGAGCTTGGAGAATCTTTCCAGTATATCATAAATCCTAAATGTTTTGGAAATATTGTTTTGATTTTTTTTTTGTCTGTAACAAGTATGCTTTGCATCCAGGTCCCAGTGTCCGCATGCCTGGGCCCCTTACGTGGGTGCCTTAGGTGTGCTTTCCTATTTACGTTGATTATATTAATCCCTCTGGGAGTTGGCAGTTAATCCATGTTGTGTATTTTGGAGGGGAACTGAAGTGTTAGTTAGTTTTTGTTTTAACATTGTCTTCATAGCTACATTTTTCTTTCTGTCTTAAAGGAGATACACATGAAATGAACTCTGACCAAGAAATTTTCTATGAATCATGTTGCAGTGTAATTTTTTCTAAATTTGACAGGCAGGAAAATCAAGGGAACTTGTTTTATGTGTGTGTGTTGATTACTTTGAAAACTAATTAAATTTGTCATGATTAAGCATATTTTCCATTTCACTCCATTACTTTTTACTATATATGTCATGTTAAGCATCCTAGTATGAGGAATTTCACTGGTTTAATCATATTTTTTCTGGAAATGCTTTACTAGCAAGTAAATATAAAGGTAAGCAATATTCCTTCTCATCGGTCCTCTGTTTAGGACCGGTCTACTATTTCAAGCATCTTTAGTGAGCAATGAGATGTGAAACAGAAGGTTGTGACTTACTTAGATCAGTTTTTAAGGAAAACTTCTTTCATAATTTCTTCGTAATTAGATCTACTTCAATTTTATGATTCATAGTACTTGATTGCTGCTTTTCTGCTTGATTTTGTAACAGAATATCAAATTTTCACTCAGTGGCATTTTTGGAACCAGACAGCTCCATTTAGCAGACTCTGAAACACCAAGAGTGGAGAGAGAGAAAAACAAGTTTTCTTTTTTCAAGTGCACATAAGAAACCTTCAATATTATCAAGCTACTCTTACTTTTCAAAACCCTTCTTTTTTCTTTTTCTTTTTCTTTTTTTTCTTTTTAGTTTTCCCTCAGCTTTCACTGTATTTCTTGAAACTGGGAAACCCACCAGTTTGGCAGCCTCAGAGCACTTCTGAGTTAATGGTTAATGGTCAGAACCTGACTGACCTGACTGTATGACCATCTGTCTCCAGTAATTGGGAGGTTAGCACTGCTGGGCTGAAGTTTGCTTTTGGAAATCCCCTACAATGAGTCCTAGCTAACAGACTAAATTAGGTAACTGTGCATTGAAACAAGTGGTATACGATTGACTCAATTTATGCATCCAGTTACATGTGCATTAATGAAACAACTTCGTATTCTGTCATTTGCTATTGATTATGTATTTTAAAAGATGTTCTCCTGTTTTAAAATTGATACTGAACCATCGTTTTACAGTAGAATTAAACTGGCTAGGTAAAGAATCAAGACAGTGTCTGGTAAGTGGCTGAGGAAGTTTTAAGCAGACATTCCTGGAGACATTTGAGGTCAGACTGGACCAGGCTCTGCGTAACCTGATCTAGCTGTAGCTGTCCCTGTTCATTGCAGGGGAGTTGGACCAGATCACTTTTAAAAGTCCCTTCCAACTCAAGCAGTTCTGTGATTCTATACACAAAATACAGCCAAAAGTACAGAAAAGAAATGGGGAGAGTGGATATGGACCAGAAAGGAAAGGAAACCAGTTCTGGCAAAATAGAAAGTATTACCTGGAGTGATTAAGTGAGAACATTCAGAAGCACAGGAAAAAGTAGTGGCATCAAGTGCAAGAAGCAATGTATCAGAGGTGCAAGATCTTTCTTGGGAACTCACATCAAGCTTCAGGGAAAACATGTGATTTCCATTGCTGATTCTTCTCCCAGTGGTGTTTCAAACTGGAGCTTTGTGGTAGAGTCACCAGTATGGAATGTGTCTTGCAAAAGAAGATACAGAGATTGTTTGGTAGGAAGATCTGAAATAGGTCCTTTGACTGAGGTTTTGTGAGTTGGGTAGGTTTGGGGTTTTTTTGGTTGGTTGTGGGTTTTTTGCCTCATTTAATAAGTTTACAATTCAGACTCTCTGTAGCTTGGTAATGGTGTAGTCTGTTCTTTTATTCTGAAGGAATTTAAAGGTAAAGTTGGTGAATTATCAGCTATCATCTCCGGCCACTTTTCTAGAAACACTTGAGTACCAGAGGATAGGAAAGTGATTTACAGGGTGCGTATTTTTCAAAGGACTCCAGAGAAGATCTATAACATCACAGATAGACAAAACTGTAGTCTGCAATTAGTACAAAAAAATTAGAAATAATAGAGTAAAATTAGTGCATACGTGTATAATGTGATTGTGTTGGGGCAAAGTCAGCACAGCTTTGCAAAGGGGAATTGAGCCGCGCAACCCACTGGCACACTTTGAGGGTTTCCACAAGCAAACAAGGGATAATGAGTAATACAGTCCTTCACTAGAGACTCTTAAAGTTACCTTGGGATAAAAGGGCAGTTCCCCACAAGAGAAAGCTGCTGATTAAAATACGGTGTAAAAGTACAGGAATGTATTTCTATTTCTTGCAGTATAGGTGGATCAAGGGAATAGTCCTACATATGTCTGTGCTGACCAGAATATTTATAAGTGATTTGTGAAGGGATGGAAGAAGAAATGACAAATGGCATGTTGTCTAGAGTAAGGGTTGTTGTGAAGAACTGCAGAAGGATCATGTGATACTGAATGACCAGATGTTAAAATGATAGATGAAATTCAGATGTGAAGTGATGCACATGGGGAAAAAGAAGCAATCCTTCCTTTAGACGTTGAGTGATTGGCTATTAGCTAATGAATACCACATAGGAATGAGATAATGGAGTTAGAACAGTCTGTTCTGTGAAAAGGTGAACTCAAAGTTCAGGATCGCCAAATTAAAAAAAAAAAAAAAAAAAAGCAAATGCAATGTTTGGAATTATTAGAAAGAAGAAAGCAAAATAGAAAACATTATGCAGCTGGGCAAATGTGTCAGTGTCATGAATGCTGTGTACTATTGTGGTTCCTTGTGTCTCCAAAAGGAGATTCTAACCCTGGAGAAGATTCAGAGGTGGTCATGAAGTATGATAAACATTCTGTGAGTGGCTTGTATGTGGGGAATATTAAAGTGGACTAGGACTCCTTAAGCTGGAAAAGGTATGAGGGTGATGGCACAGCAGACATGGTCTCTGCAACTAAAAGAAGTAGGGGATGTGAAGTAAAAGCAAGGACAAGCAAGTCAACCCAAGCAGAGGTGGCAGTTCTTTACTTGAAGTGAAGCTGAGCTGGAGAGCTCTGTTGCTCACTGTTGTGGATACGAACAGTTTAGATGGATTGAAAAAGTTGCTGGACTAACTCATGAAAGAAAAAGCATAGGCTGTCAGCTGCAAAGGTGCCATGTTTGGCTGTGCCCGGGACAGTTTTCCAAGGAAATGCCATAATGCATTTTGTTGTTACACATTTGCTGAGGCTTCTTCTGTTGTACACTGGCAGATATTGTGCTTGAGCTATTGGTATGACTCAGTCTGGTCATCATGTTCTTACATCAGTATTATTTGATGTCTGCTGTGCAGCTGCATTTAACCTCTGAGCATGGAGGGCATTATTCACTTGGCTGCTGTATATCGAACAGTACAGAAATGGTCCTACTCAGTGTCTGTAAAAACAGTGTATAACATACAGAAGACTGCAAATTGATTTAGAAACCTACCCAAGGCACAGAAGACCTTTCCTTCTTTTGCTATTCAAGAGACTTTGTATTATGCAGCATTTATTGGCAAACATTTGTTTGTATGTGGAATACCCACTACATCACCACACACTAAAATCTACATTTTAAAAAATACACATGCTAGATTAAGATTTTTAGTTTTCCAGCATGTGTATATAATTAGCATTCATGTGCATGTAGATATATACTCCTTGACATGGTATGCAGAAAATGTGTATATTAAATAACTGTAGATATTTTAATATGAAAATACTGTAATCTTATATCCTATGCAATTGTAAGCAGTATCATTCATAGAATGAAGGTGAATTTGATTAATCAATTTTAGAAAATTAATATATAAATATGAAAATATATCATTATGTCACTGTGTAGTTTGCTTGCAGATTGTGGCTGAATTAAAGAATCAATCATTAAGGTTGGAAAAGACTTCTAAGGTCACCAAGTCCAACCATCAGCCCAACACCACCATGCCCACAAACCATGTCCCTCAGTGCCACATCTATGCGTTTCATGAACACCTCCGAGGAGGGTGACTTCACTACCTCCCTGGGCAGCCTGTTCTAATGCCTGACCACTCTTTTGGAGAATAAATTTCTCCTAATATCAACCTGAACATCTCCAGCACAGAAGATCAGGTTGATCAAGCAGGACTTGCCTTTCATGAACCCATGTTGGCTAGGCCTGATCCACTGGTTGTCCAGCCCATGCTGTGTGATCACAGACAAAACGATCTGCTCCATGACTTTCCCTGATACCGAGGTCAGGTTGATATGCGTGTACTACCCTGGATCCTCCTTCCAGCCCTTCCTGTAGGTGAGTGTCACATTGGCAAGTCTCCAGTCATCTCTGACCTCCTCAGTTGACCAGGAACGATGGAAAGTGGCTTAGTGAACACTTCCACCAGCTCCCTCAGTACCCTTAGGTGGATCCGATTTGGCCCCGGGGATTTGTGACAGTCCATGTAGATTAGCAGGTATCTGTTTCCTCATGAATTGGGGGAAGAGGAGGGGTTGTTCTGCTCCCCATCACTGTCTTCCAGCTCAGGGGGCTGAGTACCCTGAGGATAAACGATCTGACAAAGACAGAAGCAAAGAAGGCATTAGGTACCTTGGCCTTTTCCTCATCCATAGTGGAATGTCAAATGAATGAAGAATTTTATTACTTCACTGACGCTTTTATCTTTGGTAAAGATAAAGTAATTAATCAAATGACTTAATTAAACTGTTGTTCCACGTAATAAGGCCTTAGGAGATAATTTAAGTGTAATTCAGTTTTTCCTGTCAAACTGAATCTCCTGATATGGTCAGCATTTTGAGTGTCATAGAAAACAGAAAATGATCATATGCTAAAGTTTTTCAGAGGTTACTAGCTGTTGAGTCTAGAGAAACCCCATGCAGAAAATATCTAAAAAGCTGAATTGTACTGAATTAAGGCCCTATTGAAATCATGTCAGTGGAAAGAGTGACTAAATTCAGCTTAATGTGGTATGGACAAGCTCAATCTGTATGTGTTGCATTGCTGTCAGGGGCAGTGCCCCTGGGATGAACTGAGCTCTGTGGGCATGTGCAATACTATCATCCAGTTCAGAGTTTGGAAAGACCAGTTGAGTGCTGTGGTAACACAACCCTGTTATTCTTGCTTTAAAGAGAACAGGAGCAATAATGCTGTATGCTGAAAACGTACACAGCTTTACTTTACTTTTACAGCCAAAGAAGCCAGCCCTGAGTCCTAACCGAGCCTGACTCCCTTTGTGCCCTTGACTTATGCAGCTCTGGGGCTCACCAGTTTCCCAGAGGTGTGCAGAGACTGCAGGTAATGCATCAGTGTGGAAAGCAAGGTTTTCATACACTTCCCAGCCTTATCATGAAGTAATAGGAAAAATCATAAATACATTTATGAAGTTTGTATTCCATTTTGTGGGAGTTCCTTGGACCTGCTAGCTCAGCACTGTATCTGGCCATCCCTGGGCACAAGGTACTTATCCATTTATGTTTTAAAATATTTAACAGAGCGCTTATGAATATTGATGTATTAAGATCATAAGGCAGCCTGGGTGTTACCTCTGTCTGTGGTGTTACAATAGTTATTTAACAGGTTGCTTATATGCTTTTTGTTAATCTAGAGAATGTTTGAAGTTCTTTCATTTAAGAAGTGAAAGAGAAGGTAAATCTGTTATATGTAAATGAACAATTAAAAAAGAGTGGAGAACGGGCGCATACCTCACACTTTGTACCACTACCAGCAGGGCAAAAGCTATGGTTTTGCTACAATAGCTTTTAACATTTAGAAACAGCTGTTCTGCTCCTCTGCTGTTTTTTCAAGTCTGAGCTGCTGCCAATCAAGAGCAGAGCAGCGATAAGAGGGTTTTGAACATAGTCATAGCTGGCAGCTCAAGTCTCTTTGCTAATAAAGCTCACAGCCACCCTTATGCATTTTTCTGTCAGTTTAAATAAAATGTCACTCTCAGACTGGCAATGTCCATTATTCTCAACGGCTGTCTATGCCAGTGCAAACTAAATGCAGTGTAGTTTCCAGCACTGCACACACAGCAGCTGTTGCAGAGTGTTTAACATCATCTGTGGTGAGGAGCTCATGGTAAGCAATGATGATAAAATGTGGAAGAGGGATGTGTTGGAACTGAACAGAGGGGCAGGATGACATGTATTTCTCTAAACGCTGCAGTTTCTGTTTCCCCTAGTGCTGTGACAGGAGGTGGCCACAGTGCAGTAATTCACTTCAAAGACATTCAGAACACAACAGATAGCTGAAGCCAAAGTTCAATTTTGTCAGCCTTGTTTTACAGTCTTCTGCTTCTCTCCTTCTTCCTTCACCTCATGTTCAAGGTGTTAAGTCCTCCCAGATGTCTCTTCTGGTATTGTGCTCTTTGTCCTGCAGTGCTTTACATGATTTCTGTGTTTCTCTTCATGTTTGGTATCTGTTGAAGATGATGAGAGATCTGTATGTGTAGAAAATTGTCACTTATCTGTATATAGGTTGCGCTGAAAGCAATGCCTCCTATTTATTTCCTGGGAAACTACAACAGCTGCAAAAAGCACAGTAACGGGATTTGACAGAGCATCTGCACCAGAGGAAGTTACCCACTGTTGTTGCCATTGCTGAAACACACCACCACTGCCTCGCTGTGCTCACATCCACTGTTTGGTCTCCAGAAATGTTCAGCAAGCATTGATGCATGTCAATGGCTGTCATTTTTTCTTCATGGAGGAATTCCTTTTGCTTCACCTTTTGCTTCATCTGCACGTCTGTGTCAGACGCATTTGTGCCAGACTGCCCCTCTGCTGCCATCTGTCACATGGCAACAAAATGTAACAGAATATTGGTGGGAAGGTTCTACCTCTACTGCCATACCACCATCTGCCTCTGACACTTTGGGCCAACATAATGAAATAGGAGGCATTACTTTCAGAGCAGCCCTCATAGTTAAAAATGTATCCAATATTTTTTCTCATTACTATCTTTGACTCACAGAATTTTTCTATTTTAGATACTCATTCTGATACTCATCAAATATTCTTCTCATAAGCAATGAAGGCAAGTCAAAGAATCATAGAATGGCTTGGGTTGGTAAGGACCTTAAAGGCTGTGTAGTTCCAACCCTCCTGCCATGGGCAGGGCTGCCACCCACCAGAACAGGCTGCCCAGGGCCCCATCCAACCTGGTCTTGAACGCATTCGGGGATGAGGCATCCACAGCTTCTCTGGGCAGCCCGTGCCAGTGCCTCACCACTCTCTGAGTTAGAGTAGACGTTAGTGTCTTTTCCATAGGGATTAAACCATCTCTGTCTCTATCCAACGCATCTGCTAGAAATCCACATAACTCAAGCTATGTTCAGTGGGCTTGATCTGCTGTTGATTTCAAAGTAGATGCCTCACAATTTTCAATAGCAATTTTTGCTTTTGAATCAAAAGGAGAAAACTACAGTAGAGATGTTTAAAATGAAAAGCATTTTTTCTTCTATGAATCTGTGTTAGACAAAAGCACTGTGTGTGAGAGGATAAAGGGCAGTATTTCCAAAATTACCTAAGCATTATTGCAGCCTTAGATCCATTTTCAAAGCAATGTAAGCACTTTGGAACTAAAGGCTGCAACATTTTCAGATAATATCCTTATTGCAGTCCGAAATTGACAAAGTATTCTAGGTGCCTAATTCACACTAATTCTAAGTGCTCTCATCTTCTCTTCTGATAGATACATCTCTGAATCAATACAAACCTAAAGTCTGCTGAAAATTAGACCCTCAGTCCCACCAAAATGAAGTGGGACATGAGTGCTAATGTCACTTCTTAAAGCAGGATTTAAAATCCTGAGCTGCATAGGGCCTAATTTTTAAGAGCATGAAGTCACTGACAGATGCAGAAAAGAGACAAGAAATTTGAAAGGAAAGGGGAAAAGGCAAGGAAGGAAAGCAAGGGAAAAAGAAGACAGCCAGCTGGCATATCAAATACCTATCAAATAATAGAATATTTTCAGATATTCAAAAAAAAATGCAGATGACATCCAAGCCATTCAGGCAATCTTTTCTGGACCAAAGCTTTAATATTTTAAGTTGCTTTGATCTTTAAAGCTGTGTGAGTGCCTGGACATGCAAGAAGATGTTACTTGCAGAACCCTTTGAGTAATTAATTTCATAAGGGTCTGAAAAATAAACTTCCTATACCAAAAATCATTTGCTTTTGTCTTTATGAGAGGGACATAGGAGCTTAATTTAGACTTAGTGGTGGTGAACAGGTCCTGATTAGCACGTTCCATTGGAGAACTGGAAGTAATGCACTTGGGAGTACAAATGTTGCATCTCTCTTAACACATTAAGCAGTGCCAATCAGTGGTCCTGGGTGCTGGTGTGGCTTCTGCCACAGCTGTGGGCTGTGAGGAAGAGCCTGCTCATGAACGGTTCCTGGGCCCTGTAGGGTCAGGGAAGTACAAGTCAGAGTACTTTGCCAATAAGCAGTTTGGATTTTACTTGGTAGGATTCGCTTTACTGCCATGAGCCAAGCTGTGACGTTTGGTCTGGAAGTTGTTGGAGGCATGGTCTCTGGACCATTGATGTACCACATAGGCACGGCCAGAGTACAGCAAAGGATGCTGTGTTACGGGAGTGATTGTGAGAGGGAGCTTCAAGTATGGGACACAGCTGTGAGGACATCACTAGTTCTGCTGCTCATAGGCTTACTTCTTTATAATTTATCCTTAAAAACAATTTGACATCCTACTTTTGTCTAGGATCAGGAATGTGACAGTCTCTAACAGTACAAAGTAAAGTACTGCTGTAAATGTTTCTGCTTTGCTTGTCCTTTTTTTTTTTTTTTTTTAAAGTCCATTCCCCTTCCTGGCAATGTGATGCTGCAGTATGACGTTAATTCTTTCCAGTGCTGTTAGATGGCATATAAACAAGCAGTGTTGCTGTCTTTATGCTACTCACTAGGAAATTGACTTGCTGCTGAGCTGTAACAACAGTCAATATCATGGATATCTGCTACTGTTTTAGGAAGTAGGAGTTAGTTCTACGTGTGTACTTATTTTTTTCCCCACTTTGACCTTATTGTGTAAGGATAGAAGATGAAGTCCAGGTTGCTAAGACTCAGGACATGGCTGATGTCCAGGTGGTAATTTCCAGTCACTGCTTGGTGCTCTGATAGGGTGGAACTGGAAACAGAGTTTTGAGAACTTAACTTTGTAATAAAGAGGAGCATGAGCAAACGGAGCATCGAGATGGGCGCAGAATCCCCATGCGTCACACTCTGTCCTGATTTCAGCCAAGATGGTGTTAATAGCACACTCATGTTTCAGTCATTGCGGTGGTGAGATGTCGCATTGCTGAGAGTCAGTTGGTGGACAGTTGTGTTGTTGCTGGGCATCAGTCAGCAGGTGGCAAGTAATTGTGTTGTGAATGCATATATATATTGTTATCGCATTTTTGTTTCTCCTTTCCTTTTCTTAGTAAATGGTTTTTTTATCTCAACCCACAAGTTCAATTTTGTTTCCAAATCTCTCCCTTATCCCACACTTAGTGGGAGAGTGAGTGAATGGCTGTGTGGTGCTGAGCTGCTGCGGGGTTAACCCACAGCACACTCTTTACCTTCATCTCAAAAGTTGAGGCAGGGTCCCAGCAATGTGTTTTCACAAGCTGAGAGATATGTGGCACTAGCAACCACACAGACACTTTTGTTTAGTATATAAAGTTAGACCAATATAAGAAAAACATTTCCATCCTTTCTATAGAATTAAAAGACAAACCTTCTGAGTGTCTTAATCAGGGGGCAAAAGTTCATTGGCCTATGAGTAACTTTGTTACTCAAAGCAGATCTGAGTTTATGGCGTTTGTGGTTGGAAACAGTTTAGCACTGTATACATCTACTTACCCTGCACAGACTACAGAAAACTAATGAGAACCTCCTGTTGGTTATAATCCAAGTCCCAATTTAAAGGTTTTTTTCCAGTGCAAGATTAAACATGTTTCTTCCTACTGATTAATATGGTGCCAAAATAATTTATGCCAGACTCGTACGATGATAAGACTAAAGGGAGCTCCAGTGGTAATATGTTCCTGTTGCAGTGTCATTGCTCAATGATATGGACTCTAAAACATCCTTGGCTTAAAGTTTTTCTGCTCTAGCCTTTATCTGCAGTGCTCAGCCATATTACAGAGAAGGCTATATGAAAGGATTCTATATTCTGTTCAGAAATGCTAAGTTTATGGGAACAAAGGGCCAGAAGGAACACCAAAGTCTTGCACTGTATTATGCTGAACTTACAAACCATTTACATGAAATCAGTAATTGATATATTTTTATTATATTTGTTACAGATAAATCAGTTCAGCAGGTTGCTTAGGAAAATAATTTAACTCTATAAAACCTTTAACTGATGTGTGCATAAAGCCATTAAGGAAAACAATATCTCCACCTGTCTTCAACAGGCTTGTAACTTCTGTCAGTCATTTATGAACATTTATATATTATATATCATCAGCATACAGCTTATTTGTGAAATAATTAATAACATGTCACAATATGATCCTGGGATATACAGCTTGTGCAAGTACTGCTAAGTCAACAGAGTTAGCTTTGCTGATTTTTTAATCAGACTAACTGTGCACTTAAATTTTTATACAGTAAATTCCTTACTATGGTCATAAAATCAGCATTAAAAATACCTAGATGTGCAAGGAGGCTCTTTGAAGGTTTGACTCCCTGAAAATTAATGGAATGAAAAGGACTGGTACACCCAATTCAGCAGCTGCTTACAATGGTGCTGCTTCTGTTGCTCCTGTAATGACACAAAACAATTACCTTGTTTTTCCAGTGCATTGAAATTCATATAGAATTTTGTACTTCTGCACAAAGCAGAACAATGTTTTTCATCTGATAACAACATATGCTGAATTGGTAAAGTTAAAAAGCTCATGCAAACAGTGGGGAATCTGTTATTTGTTACAACGAAAGTTATTCTATTTTATTTTTCTTCTATGAGGTTAGGCTTATTCTATTTTGTATGATATTTAAATTGTTGAATATTTTGATGCTGACATTAAAATAAAAATGAGAAGAGCACTTTTAGCTAAAATCTGGGAGTTCAAAATACTAAGTAAAACCTATCAAACATTACCCTTCTTATGCTTGTACATTGAGTACACTCAAAGTGTAAAATTAACTTCCAGAAAATAGATATTAGAATTCTGCATTTCTGATATTTTACTATTAATGAAATTTAAATTTTTACTTCAAAGTATTTCATTTGGCTGTTGTCAGGTAGTTGATATCAAATGGGCAATTAACAGGAGTGATTTGGAGAATTTTGACATTTACGATAATTTTTACTTTCCATGACCTTAATGTTTTGACTTCTAAGATGTTTTTTTCAGATGCTTCATTATTCTGACTAATAGAACAATACAATAGGCATGGTATCTAGGCACAAATCTTAGTTCCCAAAATAATGAATGTGGAATAGAAACATATTTATTTTTCACAGCAAAAACGGATACACATTGTTATAACAATACCAGCCTTTGTAGGTTAATAGCAAAAAGAAAAAGAAAAAATAGGCAAACAGGTCATTTGACATTATGAAGTAAAGTAGATTCAGGAAACCTAGAAAACTGAGGATTTGGGGACAAGAAAATACCAAGTGAGGGATGCAACTATTAAAAGTAAGGTGAGAAAGAAGGACAGTTACTAAAGTCAAAAGAAAATATCAAACATCATTTGAGGTATCTTGCTTAACAATGTATGCTTTTATTTTCTTGCAAGAGTACACATACGTAGGAAATGGTGGAGAAGAAGTCAATGTTTTTTTTTTTAAGTAATACTTGCTCAAAAAGTGGTTTTCATACCCTTTGGCCACACATTTGTTTGCATATAAGGAATGCTCTTTTCTAGAGAATTCTAATATTTTATCTGGATGTTACATTAAAGGATTCCTTCCCCTTGGTCCATTAGTTTGGCGATGTGATAAATTTAGCTGTTACACAAATGGCAAACACTATATGCTCTCCTTTACTTTTTTTTTCCTAAGGAAGATGGAGTTGGATAAATGTGTATTTTGTGCCTCAGGCTCATCATCTGCTCAGTGTAGTAATCCATTTTATGTTTTTACATTAGTAATTGTTCTTACACAGAATATAAAATGTGATGTAGCGTCAAGCTATACAAATAGAGCTGTTTTCTATTATTATTACCTTGAAATGCTGTACAATGGATATTTCATAGTGTTTCATTGTGATTTGGTTAAAAAAATGTACAAATTATGAGCAAAACAATCTGATTTCTTTGTAGTCAGCTAACTCCTGCAATACTTTTAAGAGAAATTAAAATGGAAGAGGGTGATTTTGGTGATGAAACTTCTAACTGTGTTCCTTGGAGCATTCCTGGGCAGAAATGCCTGTGCTAGCTGTGGCATGAGCTGGTGTGGTCCAGCCAGCATCCTTCCCAGCAAGATGCCAGTATGGTTTGCCATTAAGTGGTCAGGAGACAGTTTCCAGCAGGCAGTTTTCATACAACTGGGATCAAGCTGGAGACAAAAGTGTTTTACTAGCACAGATGCAAGTATGCCAGCTGCTCTCAGCTTCCCTGGGCTGCTACAGACATGAGAACCAGATGTGCCTCCCTTCCTGTGGTAGCAACAAGGAGCTTTGGTGAAGCTGTGGGCTCATTTTCTTCCAGCAGATTGGAAACGCACAATAATTAATGGGCCAGCTCATTTAATACAAATTTCCTATCTTAATCTCTGTGCTTCAATTATGTCTTTAAAATGGGAACCAACATGCCTCCTACCTCATCTGCATACTCTTAAATAGTTTTATTAATATTTGTGATATCACCACAATAAGCAACTCAGAGGAATATGAGATAAAACTCTTCAGAGGATTATAGAATCATAGAATTGTTTGAGCTGGAAGGGACCTTTAAAGGTCATCTCTTCAACCAGAAAGTGTGTTTTCTTGTAAGGCAGACATGGGTCACATGGTGAGAACAAAACAAAATACTCAATAGCTGTTTGTTAAGTGATTATTGTCTGTGCTGTGGGTTGAAAAAATGGGGATCCCATCAGAAATCAAAGAGCACGTGCTAACAGGTTTACGCAATTAATGCCAGTAACATGATGCATTCAAACAAAGGTTGCCCAAGGAGTCCTAACTCCTCTGTTTCCTAAGACAGTGTTCAACTTTGAAACCTGAACTCTTTGTGTGTGTGTGTGTGTGTGTGTACAAGTGTTCAGAGAAAGGAAGTTTCCACTTTTAAGGAAACCAGATCTCTCAGCAGAGGAGAGTTTGTGGAATAATGACATGCCTATCGACAGTAATTAAGAAGAGTCGGTGCTTACTACTTGTCTAGTGTCTTCATTAGAATTTCATAGTGAATGGGAATACCTGGCTCTCCTTAGAGCCCCACAACTCTGTGTAACACCAGTCCTAATAAGCAGTGCAAATATGTTCCTTGCTCATTTATTAGGAAATTGCATGAGTGTCATTCAGCAGGTTGAGCACTGAGTAGCAGCACGTGCTCATCTCTTCTGAAGAGGTCCAAAACCAAACAATATATTCCCTTTGTGTCCAGGAAGATTTTGAGAAGTGGTCTTAGATGGAAGAATAAATCATTAGGTAAAATAAGGATTTATGAAAGTAATGAATTTCAGAACATACTGGATATTGTACTGTTATCTTAGTGGACAAAGAAAGCAGAAATAAAGATACCTATTAGTGCAGTATAATGAGATAATTAGTTGGATCTGTTGTTCCTGGAGTGCTAAATATAGCTTTACTTATAGCTATCTTAACGAAAACTGAGCTTCAGCTTAGTTGATATCACAATGACATAAATAGATTTTTTTGTGTGTACGTCAGTGCTATTGTTATGAATATTTTGCGCTATGTCTGTTATCATTACTGATATGATTTATTAGGTGTGAAGCTTCACCATTTCTTTCAGATTTAGTCCTGCTGAATCTCACATCTCTGTATCATTAAAATAGAAATGTCACTATCTTCTTTGATGTTTAATTCAGAAGATTCTAAAAACATATGCCATAAACATATACAATTTTGATAACTTTTTTCCAAATGCAGACTTTCTGACTCATTATTTCATACCTTCTATCCTTTTAGCATTCCTCTTTTAACTGTCTGCTGTCACACTTAACAAAATGAAGAGGACTCCCTAGGTCATATTTAAAATAACTTCTAAGAATATCAACTTCCAGTTCTTATAAGCAAAGGGTATTTCCTTTGTGAAGCAGTACTGTAGATGGCTTCACCTCTCTGCAATTTGGCAAGAATTATCCATTATATGACATACATTTCTTAGATTTCAGTGCATTTGATTTGGTTTTAAGAGCTTTTTGGTTACATATATACAATGATCAGTATCTTCTTTGCACCTCAAATTCTGCATATGATAAGGAAAACAAACAGAGCTCTACATCTCAGTGCAATGTCATTTTCACAAATGCTGGCTCAGCACTCAGCAAGTGCAGCACAGAATCACAGAATTGCAGGGGTTGGAAGGGACCTCGAGAGATCATCGAGTCCAACATCCCTGCCAGAGCAGGTTCCCTACAGCAGGTTGCACAGGTAGGCGTCCGGGCGGGTCTTGAATATCTCCAGGGAAGGAGACTCCACAACCTCCCTGGGCAGCCTGTTCCAGTGCTCCGTCACCCGCACCGTGAAGAAGTTCTTCCGCATGTTGGTGCGGAACTTCCTGTGCTCCAGCTTAAGGCCGTTGCCCCTTGTCCTGTCCCCACTGACCACCGAAAAGAGGTTCCCCACCTCCATTTGCCTCCCGCAACTAAGATACTTATAAACATGGATCAGGTCCCCTCTCAGCCTTCTTTTCTCCAGGCTGAACAGACCCAGCTTACTGAGCCTCTCCTCATAGGGGAGATGCTCCAGGCCCTTGATCATCTTTGTGGCCCTCCGCTGGACCCTTTCCAGGAGGTCCCTGTCTTTCTTATACAGGGGAGCCCAGAACTGGATACAGTACTCCAGCTGAGGCCTGACCAGGGCAGAGTAGAGGGGGAGGATCACCTCCCTCGACCTGCTGGCAATACTCTTTTTAATGCACCCTAGGATCCCATTGGCCTTCTTAGCCACCAGGGCACACTGCTGGCTCATGGCCAACCTGTCATCTACCAGGACCCCCAGGTCCCTCTCTGTAGAGCTCCTCTCCAGCAGGTCATCCCCCAGCCTGTACTGGTACATGCGGTTATTCCTCCCCAGGTGCAAGACTCTACACTTGCTTTTGTTGAACCTCATCAGGTTCCTCTCTGCCCATCTCTCCAGCCTGTCCAGGTCTTGCTGAATGGCAGCACAGCCTTCTGGCGTGTCAGCCACTCCCCCCAGCTTTGTGTCATCAGCAAACTTGCTGAGGGTGGACACTATCCCCTCATCAAGGTCGTTGATGAAGATATTGAACAAGACCGGACCCAGCACCGACCCCTGGGGAACACCGCTAGTTACAGGCCTCCAACTGGACTCTGTGCCGCTGATCACTACCCTCTGAGCTCGGCCAGTCAGCCAGTTCTCAACCCACCTCACAGTCCACTCATCTATCCCGCATTTTCTCAGCTTTGCTATCAGGATGTCATGGGAGACAGTGTCAAAAGCCTTGTTGAAATCAAGGTAGATGACATCCACTGCTCTCCCCCCATCTACCCAGCCAGTGATGTTATCATAGAAGGCTACCAGGTTGGTCAAACATGATTTCCCCTTGGTGAATCCATGCTGACTACTCCTGATAACCTTCTTCTCTTCCAATTGCTTGGAGATGGCATCCAGAACAAGCTGTTCTATCACCTTTCCAGGGACAGAGGTGAGGCTGACTGGCCTGTAGTTTCCTGGATCCTCCTTCTTGAAGACCGGAGTGACATTGGCTATCCTCCAGTCTTCAGGCACTTCTCCCGTTCTCCAAGACCTGTCGAAGATGATGGAGAGCGGTTGGGCAATCACATCCGCCAGCTCCCTCAGCACACACGGATGCATCCACAGGAGGATGGGCTGCTGATTGTAGGCTGGCTTCATGCTAAAAATGTTTTACCATGCTTTGGTGCTCCAGCAGTTAGCAGTGGGAAGCCAGTGCTGTGAGAAGTGAAGGCTGAGGGCGTTACTGGTATCAAATGGTACTTACAGATTGAGTTGAAGAATGGAAGAATATCACCAGAGTGGACTGTTTTCAAAGGCATATAGTCTCCTCACTGAGGACTGATCTGTAACACATTGAAAGCAATAGGAAAACTTCTTCTGATAAGCCCTCAAATCTGCTAATATCAGGTATAAAAGGCAATGATGCTGAGATGTTCCTCAGAAGCCTCTCTTTCACTCCATTAGATGAGCTGGTGAAGGTGCTTGGGTCCCTGTAGACCCCTAGGACGCAACAGGGCTCATAACAGTTCTCAGTGCAGTCATGTTGTGGCTCACCATCTTTTAGTGAATGTTACCACATCACAAAAATATGGTCTTACTTTTTAATATTTCTACATCGTCTTGTCAGCAGGACAGAGAGCTTCAGAATTTTAATCAAGGAAAGGCCAAAGTGTGACTATCAATTTTGTCTTAACTGCCCTTTTTCATTTTGTATTGCTTCAGGGAATACACAGACAGCAGGTGAAAGGACAGTGATGACTTCAGTTTATTGCACATCCCAACTCAGAAGCATTTTGGTTATACAGCTCAAAATCAAAATTAGCTTTTCTGTGTTGCAAGTGTAGGTTCCCCACTAACATATCATTCAGAGCCTGTTCCAGTTATGCTATTTCAGATTGATAGCTGCTAACAGGAATGTGGAGTAGTAGCCAGGAATTTGGTATTTTCACTGGATTCCAAGTTCACTTTATATAACTTTTCAGCTGCAGTGAACCCATCACATTATACCGTAAGAAGTACTGCTATATTAGGAATGCATATACTATCTGATTTAGGAAATGGTTTGTTCTTTTATATTTCCACGGCAATAATGCTTAACATTACATATTTTAGTAGGCCCATCTAATAAATTTTCTAACAGCTCACAGAGTAATTAGATCCCCACAAAGAAAACCCTGAAAAGAAATACAATATCTTGTTCTTACCTTCCTTTAATGCCACCTGCCTGTGAAATAAAGAACTGGTTTTAAAATTCTGAGCAAATATCCACTTAAATTAGGATCTGGATTTTTAAATGGTTCATAATCATTGGTAAAGTCCTTCACATTTATCCTGAATCTTATTTTGTTTTCCTCAAAATCTAGAAAGACAGCCTTTGACAAGCCATCCTTTAGGAGATTCTTGTGTATAAACTTATGCTGACATGGAAGTGAACTTTTTTTGCCTTTTAAATCTCCTACTAGAACAAAAAGTAGGTTTTTTCAATACTGTTTCACTAAGGAACTTGTAATATTTTACTGATTGACAACTTAAAAATTGAAATTTCATGGAGTACATTATTTAATATTATTGAAATACTCTGGATACAGCTGATGCTCTGCAAAGAAGATTATCAGAATTATTATTTATTACAATTATTGTGAGGATTTTGATTAAGGTAGTAAGCAAGATGAATATCAATTATGACTGCAGTAGAAGCTGTTGTATGGTTCATGTCTAGAAGTGCTTTGTAACGCAAAGAACTTTTGAGATGAAACAGAACAGGCAAAAAATAATTTTAGCCTATTTATTTCAGAAGATTAGACGAAAAAAGGAGGAAGATCCAGACACTTGAGAATAATTGGAGTATTGAATCAATTTCTGGGCATCTCATCACAGACATTAGTTATCCTTCTAAGACATGTGCATATTCCTTATGAGAGAATAGTTTGGGCTTTGATTTAGAGCAGGGCCATATTCTCATTAAACATTCACATTTGTGTTTTGGCTAAAAATGAATATGCCATTTGGACATCATTGAAAAATTATGCAAACAAACATTATTTGTGTGTTTAAATTCCAGTGAGAATGTTTAGCTGACCCTTGGTCCTATTTGACTCTCTCCCATTTTTATTCTGGAGTCACTTTTTACACCAAAAAAATCCACTTGATTGCAAACTAGTGCTTTCCAGTTGTAAGTTTCACATAACTAATGATATTTTTTTCTTAATTTCCAGAAGAGAGACAGAAAAACTCTAAGTATAATCCCTCTTCCATAAGTTTGATCTTGGTGCCTTATCTAAAATACAGACAGTGTACAGACAGCGTCACTTGCAAAATATTAACAGGGTAACTTTGCCATTCGAGGTAGGTCTGAATGAGTTTAATGTTTATTACTTTTAGTAAATACTTAATATAGTAATACGAATTAAATATTAATATAGTGCTATAGTAGTAATATAGAAATATCTGCTGTATTAAGCAAATAGAGGCAATAACAAATTTAACTTTATTGAGCTGTCTGTCTGGTCTTTTCCATTACACTTTTAGCAGTATGAAAATTTGAAAATTTTAAACTTGGGAAAAAATGACTTTCTTAGACATAAAGTTCATCAAATGGATCATCACTGTCACTCTTAGCAGAAATTATACTTTGTGTAGCTCTGTAAAGAATCCTATTTGATCTTATTATATCTGAAAAAACTTATCTCCCATAATACTACTCTGTGGAGGAAGTAAGAGCTGTCGGGACTCTGCTTTGAGCACTTAGGTATGTGAACTGACACTAAAAATGTAAAACTAAAAATAATAAAAATCCTTACAGAGCCAATAATCTGAAGTCTATTTTTGTATTTAAAAATAAATAAGTGTCCATTGCATTTTTGAATGGTCTCATGGGATGTAACAACAGCAGTTAGAATTGGTCAAGAACACTGAATAACTAAATATTGCTCATGCAATTAACAACAGGCCCAATACTAAGTACAGTTACTTAAGTACAATTTTTACTTATTCTGTGTATTGTTATAAGGGTGATTACCCTCTCTATTCTTCGATCAGGGCCTCTTTGGCTAGGTGGCCTTTGCAAGGCAGGTATGCTTGTCCCTCAACTGACACATTTCATTGATTTCTGATGGATACTAACACATTTCATGAAGTGTACCAGAAAACAAACTGAATTTTGCCTTTGTCAGTTAAACTTCTGTACCTAACTCATTTATTTTTTGTTACTATGATAAATGAAAAATGTATTTTGTAACACTCTATAAGCTTCAGAGCAGTATTGCTCTCAAAATAATTTTCCTATAATGGCTGTATGACAATGAAGAAAGATGTGCAAACTTTAACAAAAAATCCCTAGTCTTGTTTCCTTTCACTCACACTGACTTTCTGAAATCAAGTTCCTACTGCCATTGATCAGTGAGAGACACACACATTACTCAAGGCAAACTCTTGACTATCACTGATTTTCAATGCATATGAAGGGAATGAGACATACCTGTGCAAAAAAAAAAATAAAATAAAAGGCCATTCTAGGCCATTCTTGCCACCATCTCCGTACTCCCAGCTGCTCCATTTCCCACGTACAAACCAGAACATATGACATCTTTTGTTGCACAGCCATGCATGGGACAAGGGGATGGAAAGAGCGAGAACAAACTTCTTAAGCCAGATTTGCAGCCAAAACTGGCGTGTCCTGGCACTATGGTCTTTCAGACATTATATCTTCGTAGTGCTCATATCAAGATGCTCCATGTAAATCCAGGGCATAAAAAAGCATCTCCTAAAAAGTCAAATAATTAAATTCACATAGTCCAGGAGATCAAGATTTGTCCACAGACATTGCCATGCCAAATCAGAAGGCTGAATTTGAATAAAAGTAATGTTTGCAGTGAAGTTCTGTGGCATTTTCCGAAGTTTACACACTTTTTAAACAAGTATGAGCACAAAGTTTGGCAGCTCCTGTAGAATATACATTTTTGTTTTAAATTTAACAGAATGTTTTTATTTCTTTTTGACTTGGATATAACGCTCTGGAGAAATAGGAAATATCATGTTGTAAAGGACTGGTTCCTCAAAAGGGAGGGAAGGTGGATAACTAGCATTCCCAAAGTGTAAGAGCAAAGTTGAGGTGGGTAAATTCCTAGTTTATTTGGTATACAGGGCAAGTAACACGCAAGTTTCCCTAATCCAGGGATGTCCTTGTCATTGTCGTGACGCATACACTGCCTATGCAAAAGGACAGATCACCATCAGGCTGAGGCAGGAGTTCAGTAGCAATTTTTTCAAAGTAATTCTGATGTAAATAAAATATTCAAAAGTAGAAAGCTGCATGGATTGCAAAAAAATTAATTTGATGAAGGCTTGATGGTTTTCTTTTGGTTTTAAATTCCATCAGTATTCCATTCAGTTACCTTAATCGTGTGGTGAAACTGCATGAAGTTCTTATAATAAAGTATCAGAAATGTTAATGTTTAGCTGAACCTTGTTCTGGTTTCAGCAGGCAGGCCTGGAAACCCCACACAGCCTTTCGCTCAACCCCCCCTCCTCCCAGCTGGGATGGGGGAGAGAATCGAGAAATAAGGTAGAACTCGGGGGTTGAGATAAAAACTATTTACTAACAGAAAGAAGAAAATAGAGTACAATAACAGTAATGATAATTATATACAAAATAAGTGATTGTACAAAGCAATCGCTCACCGACCGCGACCGATGCTCAGCCAATCCCCAAGCAAACGGGCCCTCCCCGCTCACTTCCCTTCCTTATATTACATGATGTCATATGGTATGGAATATCCCTTTTGGTCAGTTTGGGTCAGCTGCCCCATTCTTGTCCCCTCCTAGCTCCCTGCGGCCCCTCCCCAGCCTCTTTACTCTCCTGGCAGAGACATACAAATGTCCTTGGTTCTGTTCAGCGCTGCCGGGTGTTATCAGCCATGTTTTCTTTCTAGAACCAAAACACAGCTTTGTAGCAGACACTGAGAGAAAGTTTCAGTTAGAAACTAAGACAACCTGAAACACAGAAAGCCAATAGTTCTCTTTTCTCTCTCAGGCCTGTATTACTGTAGACCACTAAAGTACTAACATTATTGGCATGAGTACTTAAATCATGAATATAAAATAGAAAACTGAATGGAATGTAAAATTCCCATGGGTATCATTACAGAGGATAAAGTATGCTGTAGATTGTCTGCTAGAATGAGCCTTTTAAACCATAATTCCAGAGTATGTAGTACACAAATTAGCCATATATCTTAAGATAATGGATCTTAATGTGTTTACATTTTAAATAAACCACATTTCTGTATCAAGACTGTTATGAATTTAACTTTGGTGTTACTGCTTAGCCATCCAGAGTTTGAAACAGAACATACCTGAAAATATTTGGGCAGAGCACAAGTCAGAAAACTGTAGAATTTGTTGTCAAGAAGAAAAAACTCAAATACAGAGAAGGGTTGAGTGTAACAGTGTTAATATAGTAGGTAAGATCTAACGTGTGAGAAATTGTTTGAGACTACTTTTTCCTGACTAAATTGGCTAGGGTGTTGCGTGACTCTGACTCCTTATTTTTCATTTTATCTCACATCCATACCCATCAGAAACAAGGACAGAATAGATTTTTTCTGCAGAGGCTGTAGGAGTACTTTCTTAGCAGTCAAACCTGTATGAGCCAACTTCTCTGTGAGAGGAGAAAAAGCTTTGTAAAGAGATTCCTAGCGTATCACTTCCTTTAGATGTGCCCATTGCTGAATTTGTGAGGAACTCTGTACGTATTCCCATTTTTTAATAACCTCTTCCAGATAATCTCCAAAGACATGGCCAAATGATGATCTACCCATGGAGTGCAAGGATCAAACAATTCCGATCAAGAGGTCTACGTTTTATTTGAAACAGGCAGTTTAGATCTAGTCAGATAATGAATTAATTTGGGGTAAGTTTTCTTCCAATGTCCACGCTGTCAGAAGTTTTCCTGGAACTCTTAAAGACCCTGTGACAACCACTGTAATCCGCAAGGTGCTCTGGATTTTCTCACTGGACAGAAATTGGTACCCGAGTGTAAATGTTATATCCACTTCTGCTTTTTTTTTTTCTTATATTTATTTTGCTAGTGTCTGTCTCTTAGCAGCCACAATTGCAACCTGTAATCATGCCTTATTTCAAGAGTGCTGGCCTTACTCTCTGGTTGCCTGGTGCAGCAGATTTCCTTGGTGAGCAGACATATGCTTATAGCTGTATTAGTTGGATGCAGATAGAATTTTTCCGTCAGTTGCAAGCTGTGAACCATGATCCTCCAAGGACAGGAAAAGCTGCTGTAATAGAAGAGCACTGTTCAGTTGATTTAACTCAATTGGTTTTCTTATTTTTCTTGTTTTGTTTTACTTTAAGGTTAGGCAAGGCTTTAGTAAATTTCAAATTATCAAAATTGTCCATCAACAGATGCTTACCCTTTATAACTGACGCATAAGACAAAATAATTATTTGACAGGTAACGCTGTGTGTGTCTTAATATGCATTAAAAGCAATAGTTGGCTATAAGAAAAGAAAAAACACTTGAAATTATTGAAATGCCATTTCTGATAAATCTCAATGAAAGTGAAAAATCTCACTGAAAGTATATAATTTGTCAATATACTTTTAAAATCATTTTATGTAACGTCATACTCTACCCATTTAATGTATATGATCAGTTAGCAATATTATGTAAAATTCCCTGTTAATATTCAGCCTTTCTGTCCAATTATAGTGTAATTTTTTCAAACCCTGGCATGTAAAGTTTGGCAAGGAGGTCTGTGTTGCAGCTGTTGCTGTTTTCTCTGTTTTCTCTATATTACAATCTGTACGTGTACTTTTTTTTTTTTGCTGTTATTGCACATTAGTTTTCATACTTTTGAAATGATAGAGCTGTGAAATATATGAGGAGCTCAGAGTGTAGCTTTGAGTTTCACATAAAAAGGTAACTCTGTTTAGGGAATACAAGTGAAAATAGTGTAAGCGCCACTTTAGAAGTCTGCTTGGCCTGTAAAGTGCTACTCATTGTTGGACACAATCCTCCAGGCTGGCATCTGCTTTGTGGGTAAACTGCATCCACCTGGGGACTTAGCAACAGGAGATAAGCAGAGGAGCATGTCCTGCTTGTAGAAACTTTAAAAAGCCTTCAGTGGGTTCAGCAACACAGTGCAACACTTCTCCACATTTTTAGTGTAGCACTTTTCTTGTGAAAGGCACTTAGAAAACAATCTGCTCTTCATTTAATTTTATTTTTCCATAAAATTGGTTTAAAGCTGTAGTTTTAACAATATCCATTAAAATTTTTACTGAAAAATCAGAGGTCTCCTAGAAGTAAATTCCTTTTTCAAATGAAATATACACACTTTTTTTTTTAAAAAACATTAATATGTATATGTCTATTTGAAAATATTAAGATTGTGTCTGGAAGTCTGCTGGAAGGAGTTCTGTCTTGTTTTCATGCAAATAAGAAGCCAGAAGGCAGAATTCCACTTCTAATGTTTCGACCTTTTAGCAGAAATTCATCTGTGAATAAACTTTCATGCAAGAAAAGGTGCATCCTGAAGCTGAAGCCAAGAGTTGGATCAGACCCCAGACTGTTCATTTAGAAAAAGAATTATTTATTTTTTTTATGATAAATACTTCTGTAGGCCCTTAATTGATGTCAGCAAAACTGATCTTGGTGGTCTGGTAAGATGGTGAAATATAGTATCAGCTGTGTGATAGTAAGCAGAAATGCAGATGACATAATCCTCCACTGAATTGTAGAGCCAAAATCAATTTGTTTAAGAATATGGAACATGTTAGGCTGCAGAAACAAGCAAAGCCACAGCAGAAGATAACAATCTGCCACTTCATTCTCTGGCTGCAACATCCTTCTTCACAGAAGAGGTTACACAAATCTTTTATTCAGAAAGATAAGAGCACTATCTTCTCAATAGAAGCTTATTTTGTAACTTTGTTCTTCTAAACGTGCTTCTGAAGCTTGGAGTATCTTTTTCTGGAAGCTGCCATCTTGTTTTATGGGTATAGCACAGTTACAGGCCCACTTCTGTCACCTAGACGTTCTAGATTTCTAGAGTGAACTATTGTCCAGACGTATGCCTTCAGAAGGTGGAAGATGCAGAATTAATACAAGTTTTTTCTTACACTGTAGGTGCTTGTTATAACTAAAAGGAAAAAAAGATAGTAAAGAAGAAACATGCACTGTGATATTGTTGACGCACCTGAATTGAAACCAAAAAAAGGGTTTGCGTTGCCTTTCAATGTATGCCATGGTACACTTAAAACATCACTTGGAAGCAGCAGCAGCCTACCTGTCCCAGCAGCACGTGTTGTTCAGCCACACTCCTTGCTGGCTAGGAAAAACCCAGCCTGCCAAAAAATGAAATAGGAAGACAGTCCCACAGGCTCCAAAGTAGAAAATATGTCCCAAAGTGATTGATGAGGTCAATGGGGCAGCCTAGGGCAGTTTCCCGCACTGGGTGACAGGAGGAGACACCAGTTTTGGGTGGAGGATTCACCAAGCAGGTCTGCACCTTAAACGTGTTCATTGCTTTCTGTTGGAAGAGAATAGCATGATTTATGAAAAATATAATACTAGGAAACAGTCATACTGCCTTTTACAATAACCTTGGCATGATTGTTGCGAGCAGCATTTTATTTTCTTAAAGGAACAGACCCAGAGTGTTAACACCAACTAGATTAGACAATTCCATTCTGCTTTATATATCTTGAAATGATAATAACTGAAACTTGTCAAATAACAACTATAATGGGAAATAAAGCACAGTAGACTGCATTTGTTTATAATTATTGTAAGTCAGAGCAATTGTGGATAAAAATTGTCCTTATTGTTCTGTGGAGTGAAATCCATCCCCATGTGAGTATGCTGGAGAAAATGGATAGGATTTTAAATGTATACCTTGTATGTTTGGCACTTACCGTGTATTTTCATCACTTAAAGGGATGCCCTAATTTTTTGTATTTGTAGGAAGTAATCGCCTTTATTGTGCTTATAAACGTAGTTAGTCAAAGCATTCTTCTAATTTACCAAAAGCAGCACTTGTGTCTTGCTTCAGGTGCATACTGGACGTTTCTTTTGGACTTCTATCTTAGACAAGCCTGAAAGTTTCAGAATTCACGAACACTCAACGACATTTTTTTGGAACTGCTGGACAGTGCAGGGCCCTATGGCAGTCCGTCAGAGCAGGGCCTGGCACTGAGGCCCCTCCCAATGCCTCAGCCAGGAGCAGGGTGCCTGAGGCACCGGGCCAGCCCTGGCACCAGGCACCTCCCTGGGAATGGGGGCAGGCCTAGATCAGGCCAGGATGCCTACACCACCAAGGCTTTGCCAGTGTGTGTATCTGTGCTAATAGAGCTGTGTACCCAAATGCTAGGCTATCATAATGTACTCCACTCCAACATACCGCATTTCTAGAAAACTATTATTTCCCTGATTTTCATTTTTTATGCTATGATTCGTGAAAGCTACACAGGGAATTGTGGGTAAAGGCAATAGCTGCTTAAGGTATTGCATACAATTTGTGTTAATTTAACTGGAGACAAGAGAGTTGCTTTGTAAAGCTAAGGAGCCACTTTGTTCGGGGCAAAAGGTCTTTGATGAAAGTGATGACTTCTTTCCCTTGAGAGCTGTTGTAAATTAAAGCAAAAGGGATGTGTGGCCCATGTCACCTGAAGTGATTGGATCTTATTTAAAAAGGGAATGACACGGAAGCTTTTAGCTTAAAGAGTGCGCCATGGTCTTATTCTGTCATTTAGGTGAGAGAGAAACCAAGCCAGCCAACAGCCTTTCAATGGCTTTTTTGTTGTTGAAACTTCTCTCAGAAGTATGCTGGTATTTGAAAACTTTCATTGGAGCAGCTCCCTTTGACCTGCCTCCTTATTCTGCCCGTGCTGTGTCCTTGAGAGTTGCAGATGGCAGCCTGCTGACTTCTGCTGCACTCCATACAAACACATCAATATGATTGTTGCTCGGAAGGAAAAAGCTCCACTGCCTCCTGATTAAAGTAGTTACTGAGGCATTGAGATCAAAGGGACTGACCCGTGACTTTCGCTGTCCTGACCTTGCTTCGTAATGTGCCCGCAGTCAACAGCACATCTTTTACTATGGAAGTACCATCAAAGGAGATGATTCAGGACATTTACTGAAGGTAAATAAGACAAATGTGAAGGTGTTTAAATTCAGCCTCATATCCAAATGTCTTTTATGAAAGAAGGGAATGAGCATGGGTATGAGATGCTGGGGCAGAAAGCTTGAGACAGCAGTAGTGGGCCTGGTTCGGTGAATGTGCTGCAAAACAAGAAATACCAGTATTTGCCCATGTTCAACTGCACAGGTAGGATGGACATTTCATGGTTAGTGAACCAGAAGAAAGTACATTTTTCCCTGAATGAATTTGCTCTCAGGATTTACGTGTTAGACGGTTAAGTGATGGAGGAACAGGTTCAAAGTCACTTATCATCTTCCTAGTTCTGTAAACTGCAAATAGACGTGCATGGTCAGATACTTGGGAGCTAGAAGAGCTTGACTGCAGGCATAAAGCAAAAAACAAGCTACACAACTGAAAATATAAGCTCTAGGAAAGGGCAGAAAGCCTCTTAAAGATCCTTTTATAAACTGGCAGTGATCCTGTAATCTTTTACAAATATTTTGAAAGCGTGATGGTATCTAAAACACCATTTGTCTCTAGGCCAAAGGCCCAGAAATCACAGCTTTAGTCAGGCTTTGCACTTTCCTAACTCTGGCCTGTCCTTTATTTTTGTAAAGCACAAACTCACACACATGCATTTTCATTGCTTCTGCTTGACAATGCCTACTTCTGCTGCAGGGGCTTTGTCGCTTTTGACCCTGAAGTCCAGCCTTAGCTTTGGTTTATTTGTTTACTTTAAAGTTTGGAGGTGTTAACAGCTGTGCCTACTGAATCCAAAATCAGATAAAACCCAAAACTACCTATCTGAAGCATTTCTTTAACTCTTTGTGCAAGTGCTTGCTCTGAAGAGTTGCAGAGCACTGTTAAGCAAGCACTACTTCTCAGCACCTGGAGAAGCTATCCACATGGATGACTTCAGTGTCTTGTAAAGCTCTTCAGCTTTTATGAATCAAAGAAAACTTCTAAATATAGTTCTACTGCTAGTTGTCTTTGCTGAGAAAACAAATCTGAAAGTCTTCATCTAAACGTGGCTGGCTCATTTTGCCAGCCAGTGTAAAACCCCAAACCCTTGCAATTAATTTGGCCAATACTTAATTTCACCTACTGCACATCACAAAGAACTGCACAGTAGCTCCTAGAACACGTTCTTCCTACTGAAAGCATTAAATGTGAGTACCTTTTGTAAGAAAATCTGCTCTTTCTGGAGCAGTTGTCCCTGCCTGTTCCTGAGATGGCTGATGGCAGCAGGAAGCCCCCAAATGACCTCCTGGGTCCTCCTGAGACTTCTCCAGTGCTTCCTGACCACAGTCATTCCAGCAGCCGAATCTCCATCTAATGAGAGTCAGGAAAAGCCTGCTAATTGATTTAATGAAGGGCATTGATTTACTTCAGATGAGAATCTACTTCTATAAATCTAGAACCACTTGTAATAGCAAAAATATCTGATTATGTATTTGTCATTTGACCTAAGATACGTATTTCAAGTGCTTTTCTCCTCTTGGTTGACATCCTGGCTACAGGGAATTTCTTCTGTGTTCTGTAAACTACTTTATCGTCCGAAGGTGGATGGGGGCAGTCAGCTGTCTTTGTGATTTATGTGGCTTGATATTAGTAAGTTAATGTTATCTTCTCTGGACGGATCATGTAGTATCTCAGTGCAAATCCCTTTTATAAGTCCAGGCTGTTCCTGTCATATCTGCAAAATACTCTCATAGAATGGGGATGTGCAGTGGTTACAAAGCTGTCACAGTCATGGCCTTCTCATGCCTAAGCATCCTAGGAATCTGGAAGCCTGTTAGCCCAGGGAGATCATAGATGAGATCTTGGGAAACATTTACAAATTGATTTGATGCATCTGTTGGATTATAGCTTTCAGTGTTCCCCAAGAATATTTTCCACTATTACATCTTGTAGTGAGCAACTTTCCGTGTGATGCTTGTACTGATGAGATGTCTCTTGGTAATGCTGAGGGCCACTGGGGAATTGGGTTCCAGTTGTTGGAGTGGGCAGTGTTAACATCCCTGTGCTTTGTCACATGCTGTTGGACACGGGCATGTGTATCACATTCTGACTATAGTCAGGTTTCTCTGTCTGAAAGCATATTCAGTCATAACGGAAAGAGGAAAGCACATGTGAAAGTGAAACTGAATTTCACAAAGAACTGTAAAGTCTAAAGTTTTTTGCAATATAATTTTTATCTCAAGCCTTCTTCTTTTTCATGGTATTGGCTCTGCCATTCGTCTGCTGAGTGGTTTTCAAAAATCCCTTCTTTCTCCTGGATGCCAGTTCTTACCTTAAGTAAAATGACATCCTACATTATACTAACAGTCCATTAAATGATCTAAGTTTTCCTAATGGAAAAGCTCAACATAAGATTTTGACTATTTTTCAAGAGGAAAATTCTTGCTAGTTTTATTCATCTTTCTATGGAAAAGGCAATGAAATTTGTAGCTTACCTTCTAATTAAATCTTTATTTTTGTTTTCTGTTGTGATTAATGCTGTGAAATTAGTGTCAGTTCGGCAAACTCCATGTTTATTTTGATTTTAATTTAACTAAGCACAAGCATTAAGCTATGCTGAAAAGATGAGCTATAAAATTTGAGATTATATGGCTTGACATTTTAACATCTACTGCATTCTCTTCTTACTCTGGTTGTGCTACTGCTTCTGAAGAAAGTAGGAATACTGCAATGGACAGTAAAGGACTGGCTGGAAATTAGGAATATTTCTGTTAAACTTGAGCCAATAGTTAGCTTATACTCTGACCAGTGGGATGTCCTTATCTTTTCTCAGCAGCTTTTCTTCTCTAAATATGAATATTCCTGAGGAATCTACCTGATATCAGACATGTTAAATCTAGTTTTGACTCGGGTTTAAGAATATAGGACTGAACAGGCTCAGTTTTGTCCCTGAGTCATTTCTCTGCTATTGCAGACACCGTATGCCATATGACTTTAAAAAAAGAGGACTGTGAAGTCTCCTTCCTTGGAGGTCTTCGGAAGCCACCTGAATGTGGTCCTGGGCAGCCTGATCTGAGTGTCCCTACTGGAGCAGGGGTTGGACCAGATGGGCCCATAGGTTCCCTTACAACCCCAACCATTCTGAGATTCTGTGATTTTGTGATTGACAGTGAGCATATGCAAAGAATGAATTTCACAGATCATGGAATTATAGAATCAAAGAGTCATTTGAGTTGGAAGGGACCTTTAAAGGTCATCTAGTCCAACTCCACCGCGATGAACAGGGACACCTACAGCTAGATCAGGTTTCTCAGAGCTCTGTGCAGCCTCACCTTGAATGTGTCCAGGGACTGGGCATTCACCTAGTCTCTGGGCAACCTGTTCCAGTGCTTCACCACCCTGCTTCCTTAAATCTAACCTAAATCTCCTCTCTTTGAGTTTGAAACCATTCCCCCTTGTCTTCTTCCCACAGACCCTGCTAAAGAGTCTGTCCCCCTCTTTCTTGTAGCCCCTGTTTAGACCCTGATAGGCTGCTATCAGGTCACCTCAGAGCCTTATCATCTCCAGGCTGAACGGTCCCACCTCACTCAGCCTGTCTTCATAGGGGAGGTGTTCCATCCCCTGGATCATTTTTGTGGCCCTCCTCTGGACGTGCTCTAACAGGTCCACGTCTCTCCTGTACTGAGGACTCCACATCTGGATGCAGTACTCCAGGTAAGGTCTCAGCAGCACAGAGCAGAGGGGCAGGATCACCTCCCTCGACCTGCTGGCCATGCTTCTTTTGATGCAGCCCAGGATTCAGTTGCCTTTCTGGGCTGCAAGGGGACATTGCTGGCTCATGTCCAGCTTGCCATCCACTAGTACCCTCAAGTCCTTTTTGGCAGGGCTGTGCTCTATCCTTTCATCCCCCAGCTTGTATTGATAGTGGAGGTTGATAATGGAGATGTCCTAACAGTGCCATTGATCTGAAATATCATTTTCTGTACACCTTGACTTTTAACACATCCTAAATGCCTGAGGCTGTGCATCTTGTTGAAAAAGCATTAGCATTCTTGCTTAATCGTGCCTTCAGCTGATACAGACATAATTTATCATGGGGGGACTTAATAAGAATAAATGACAATATAAGTGTATGCAAGCCATTGACTATATAAGGATTCATATAATCTACTTGAGCACTACATTATTATCCATGCAAGTTAAAACAATTATGTTGAATAATTATTACAAAAGGCAAGGTCTATCAAGATAAATAATGACTATAATGAGCCTGCTTATCACAGGTACTTCAGCTTTACAAATGTATGTTTTTACATCTTTGGCTTTCTAATCTTTAAAATTAGGTCTTTTCTGGTAATATTACAGTTTTCGTTGGAACAAATGTAATCTGTCCCCTTTATGAATGTTATTTAAAAGTATTACTATGCAGCTGCAGTGCTAAGATTGCAAAGATAAAAGCTGGTTATATTAGTGATAGAGATTAACAGAATACAGTCTGTTTGCTGAGGATAAAGGTGTTGCTGTAGGGATACAATTCACAGTGTGCTTTGTTTCTGGATTGGGAGTTTCACTTAACGGTGAAAAAGGAATACTTTTTTTTTTCTTTTTTTTTACATTTTCTATGCAGTCAGAACTATTGTTCTCTAGTCTTCAAGCAAAAGTAGATGAAGAGTGGTTGATTCTAAGGTACTAAACATGGATTAATTGTGGTATTGTCTAGTATTGTAGTGTTGCTTTTTATAACATTCTTTTTAAAATCTACTCAAAATCACTTTTTTGATTTGTTTATTCTTTCTTTATGGAGCCAATGTGTACATTTCATAGACACAGGAGGATTAGCTATTTATATGGCAAAATAAGTATTTGTTAAGATTTATAATCTCAATTCATTTAGCAATTTGCCATTAAAAGATGGTACTGTCTCTGAAGGTTGTCCCGATGTTCTGCTCCTTATTTGCCATTTTATCAAAACTGCCCTTGATGTAAATCTAATTGATGGCCAATTTTGAAATTTTCATGTTATCCAAAAAGGCTGCATATGTTAGAAGGTCACATTCTGCCACGGATACATTTCTGAAACTCCCACTGACAACAGTGGGAGTTCTGCACATAGAACATGAGACACAGGCTGGCCCTTGATCTTTAAACCATTAATACTGAAACATAAAAAAAAAAAAAAGACAGCATTCCAAATCCTGGGTTTCTTACTGCAATTTTCACTCAGGCTGAACCGTCACTGTGAGTCATGATAATCTGATTGCAGTGAGAACTTCACAAAATAGTCGCCATCTGATGAAGCGTTGCTGCTGGATGTGTGCCATTGAGCCTGTTCTCTTCTGGGATAACTTTAAGTAGGAATAACCATAGACAATTTGCCAGTGTAAGTAACTTGGGACCTGTTCTAAATCCCATTTTAAAAATTAGACACTGAATCTGAGACTTAGTGGAAGGAGATGTGCTACTAAATGTCTAAGCCATCCTTTAGCACTGCTAAGTAATGTCTTTTTAAAGGTTAACCTTACTTGTCATTTTCAGTATTTTGGGGATCTTTGCTTACAAGTACTGTTTAAAACAACAATTATTACTTCTGCTGTAATATATCTATTATGCTTACTGCGGTTTCTAGATAGCATCTTGTGTGACTTCTAAGAATTTTAGGATGTTTAATACCTCAAATGATTGGTCGTTATTTTTTTCTGTGTTTCTTACTAAAAGACTGTCGGAGTACAACTAGTTTTAACCGATCTCTCTGGATCTTGAGGAATTGTGCTCTTCCCCAACGTCCTGCACAAAATTCAGTGAAGGTTTCAGGTTAGAAAGTCACGGTGACTAGAGCTGAAGTAAAACTAGACGAGTGATTTTTCAGTCTGCAAGCTTAAACCAGAATATAGTATTGCAATATTTTTTGACATAAATCTTTTAAAAACATTTTGGACATCTATAACGAGTGCAAAGATGCAAGGCTATACTTTACAGACTATATTTTACAACCACAAAAAGATGGAAGTGTGAATTTATGCCTGTAGGACATTACATGTGCAAAACTGAAAGCTGAAAGAAGAGTTGGCAGCCTTGTCTGCAGAAAGCTGACTGTATTAGTGCTTCTGATAAGCTGTACAGGAGTTAACCCCACTTGTTTAATGGTGCACTTCTGCTCCTTAAAGGATGAAATCTGAACTCCACTTGGAGATTTGCCTTTGACTTGAATAGGACCAGAATTTCACCAGCTGCTTTGAAGTCCATCACTATTCAGGACGCATTTTCTGCTGGGCAAGGAAAGCAGCTGCTGTCATTAACTTTGATGGTACCTGCTTTTTGTGAGTGAAGTCTCTTTGAGCAAGACATGGCAGCACTTTTATTTTTCTGCATGTTAACTCACTTTGCAGAACTGTAAATGGCAAGTTCTCTTTTAAATTGTTTTAGAACAAGTCAGGGGAGGAGCTCCAATAGAGCTCTGATTTAGAAAAAAAAAATCCTCTGCCACCCAAAAAGAGTTTACAGTCTAGCCAAAACTCTAAAACATTTGATTGCACAGAATCAGTGATAAAATATTGGTTTTTAAAAGGGAACCAGAGAGCTGTCACAGTAGCAAAGGTACAAAGACAGGAGCTGAGAGGTCAGGAAGCTGTGTCAGGGAGTGGTTGCACAGACCTTTGCTCCATCTTTCTGTCATCTTCTCCAGCTTGTCTGCCAAATGAGACCAGAGGACATCAGGCATTATCAGCAAGGTTCAGAAAAAACTTTGAAGAGTCTTGAGCAAAAAATCAATGTGTCCCAGAAATATAAACACCTACACTGCAAATGCAGATGTATTGGAAAGAGAAGGGAGAAAAAAAAAAAAAAAAGAATGTGGAAACTTTTAAATTTCTTGAGGCAAATAAAAACATACTTGGGTTATAATGTTGATTATGCTTTATCTGGAAGTAAGGAATTAATTTAAAAAGTTATAGTATCTAGTAAAAAATTGAAAGATTGAAATGTTCCATTAGTTGTATTGTACTTATGAGGATTTTCAAAGAAGATTGTTTTCTGTAATATAAATTATGTAATATAAGATACACATTTACTCCCTGATATTTTTCAGACAGGAGAAAATTAAACATAAACAAACAAACAATTATTTTTATCTCTCAGTCCCCCTCATAGATAATGACAACAATAAGAGGAACCCCGTTCGTTAACAGATACTGATGCTAAATTACGTCCTCAGGCTCCTTTCTGATTTTAAACATGTAAACGCTCCCTGGAAGCCTTGAAGATGTTTCACGAGGTAGCATACTTTGTAAATGAGAAGGGACAGACGGGAACAAATGTAATAAGTGCCCTGCCAGCCTGCTAAATCTGTTGTTTGTCAGAAATCTGTTTTGTGATGATTAATCAACAACAAAAGATAGAAGTGCTGTGCCAATTTGTGGTTCCTGGGCTTTTGATTTTGGGTTGTAACACAGCAGGAAAATGACATAGTTATAGTGGATGTAGTCTTTAGAACTGAATTAGCCCTAAAATCAAAGCATGACAAGATTCAGGACAGTATCTGAAAGTTCATATGTATGTACGTTTTAAGCTGTCATTTTACAGTACTTCTGTATTCATCTCAATACAACTGGACATCCTTTGTGTTTCCTTGCTGTAGTTCCTTCTGATAAGTTTCAGTTTTTTTCTGTTCAGTGGTACTTCTGACATATGAAACAAAGCTTCTCTCTCCTTGACAAATACACAGTTTGTTTGTATCCAGCAGTACACCATAGGAAAGAGAACATTACACTTAATTTTAGGCTTTCTGAATGCTGATGAGGGGAGGAAATGGCTTGATGTGCCTTTCCAGACTGAAAAATGACTGCAAATATCCCTTTGGAATTCTGTGTGTATTATCGCTCAGTGACTTCCATATCACATTTTTTCATTTTACAAGTAAGAAATGTTTATTATTAACCGCCAACACTATGCACATGACCTACAAACCTAAAGTCAAGCTGGATTCTTTCACCAAAAGCCATCATTTCTCATTATCTTTGAATCCTTACTAATAAAGTTAGTGGGAGTTCATGATATAAGAGGGCAGAATTTGTAATTTAGAACTTAGATAAATAAATTCTCTTGATGATATGTGTGCATCCTGAGAGAGTCCAGCTCCCTTTTCCAGGCACAGACACTGAAAAAAAATTGGTGAGGCCAGCAGATGCAGATAAGTACTCAGAAGGAATAATTCTGTTGAGAATTTTGAAATAGAGGCTCATCTCACAAGGACTGTTGTGATGAAGGTGCAGGGTTGTTTGATAGTAACTTCTCTGGACCTCATTGCTGTTTCAAAGTGAGGCTCATTACCTGCTGCTGTGGGCGAGTATTGATGGTAATAGTGCCGGAGTAATAGTCCACATTTATTTACAGGACAAGAATGCATGCTAACATCAGGTCATACAATTGGGCTGCAGCTCTCCACACTGCCACTAAAACATGTGGGAACAGGGCGGGTGTGGAGTCAGCCATGGTGTCTTTCTGCCTTTGGAGGACCCAGGGGCATTGTAGCATGACAGAGCTTCCAGGAGGGCAAAACTTACAGACAGGAGAGCAGGGAAGAGATAGCAAATGTTTAATTACAAGACAGGTTAAATAGCAATAGGAGGTACAGTTGGGTAAGGAAGTATCACCTGGTGGCAGGATACATAGATGTTGGTCTTATAAAGAATGGCCTTCTCCTCTTTCTGAATCTTCTTCTCTGCATTAGGCCTGTATACAGGTGTAGAAGCAACACTGTGGAAGAGATAGTGAGAGGCCCTTGGAAGTGAATCTTTTGAAACATTGTATTAAAGCCGAAATTTGCACAACAGGCAAGTGATACAGGATTATCTACAGCGTATGATTGTGTTTACAGGGAGAATTTTGTGCTCTAGAAATGAAAAATGGGGAGATGTACTTTGCTATTCCACAGTTCCAGAAGCAATTGTGGGACTGATCAGAGAGAAATGTCCATGCTGTGTTCAGAGCTAACCTGATTTGAAATGAGAAATTATTATTGGAGCTCCCCAAGGATCATTGCTGCTACCTAAGAGAACTTTTTCTACTTCTTAGGTGTAAGATTTTAGTTAGAAAACTGGAGAAAGAGAAGCAGCATAGAAAGCAGACTGTACATGTTTCTAGGACAGACACTGAGAGGTGTGATGTTAGCACATATACATATACGCAGGGTAGTTTGAATTCATTTATTTTAAGTCCTTGTGGCAATAAAGATTTGCTGAAGAGCTTTTGGGATAGACTGCCTAAGCCCTCCCAGGATATTGAGTACTTGGGCTTTCTAGTCCTGGCTGGAATTCATCAGCACAGATTTACTCTAATGGTAGCTGAAATGAGTTGCATTCACAGATCCTGTATGTCTGATGCCTTAGAGAGAGAGGAGAGGAGAGGGAAAGAGCAGCCTGTCTGTAGTGGGCTAAATAAAATTAAGATTTATGAACTGAGTAATTTGGGAAGGTCTCACTTTGTATATATATTTTGACTAGCAATGGTGAACTTCTATCCAAGGGCTTCAGAGTGTGTATAACTTCATTCCCTCTGTCTGTACTGTTATTCCATCTTGATAGATGAAGTTGTGGAATCAGAAAAATTTGACATGCCCAAGGCTACTACGCAAGTCTGTAGCAAAGCACTGGAGAAAATTTGTCAATGTTTTCCTTTAAATCTCAGCTACTAACTTCAGACATGGGTTTGTACACGTTCGATATATATGGTACTCACTAGATCCATCTGACTTAGGAAGTTTATACTTGAGTCCTATAAGATGCATCAGATTAGAGTTTCTCCTGGGCTTCCAAAAGTTTCAGAGAAAATCTGATGATGCTTTCTTTTAAATCACAACTCTGAGCTTCACACATGTACATGTTCATTTTGTGTGGTACTCAGCCCTGAGAGATTTGCTCACAACCACAGGTAAAATGAAGCTTGTCTCTCCAGGGTCAACTGGGCAAAGAATTACATTTCCTCTCCTCACTTTCATTTCCTATTTCAAGTGTTTTTTATGACAAATGGAATTGAATGCGATGAAGTATATAAGTTAGATGATTTTGGCTAGACCAAATTAACTGATTGGGAAAAATGAACACAAGAGGTGACTGTCAACTGGCTAGGACTAACACAAGCTGGAAAAGGTGGCCAAAGCCAACCAAGCTGCATGAGAATGAGACACAGGGAAAGATCAGGGAAGAACACTGGAGTTACACAGGGACTGATCTCTGTGATGTAAAGGAAAGTAATTACCTAATATCAGCTTCATGTAGCAGCTGCTAATCAATGATTTCGCTTTTTTTTTGTGACAAAGGGACATGCCAATCTTACACAAGTGGCTTGTCTTGAAGTGAGATAGTACTGATGAATGTGTTTCAAGCAGAAACAGAAGACAAATTTTAAAAATAATTTTGAAGTACTAGAAAAGGAAGAAAAGTCTTGTGGGATTTTTATCTTGGTGTAAATATTTCTTAGGCTATAAATGAAATATGTTTGTTTTTTGGGGAGACACAAATCCATCAGCAGAGACAATAGGCAGAGGAGGATGTTTTGTCCTTGAATTATTTGAGCTATATTTAAAAGCATTTAATGGGAAGAAAAGAACTGTTTATGGATTCACTTGATACCAGGCGTCATTGACAAACGGTCAGCTGCTGTCCAAAGCCCTGGCTTTCATTATTGAGTTATTTAAATACGTTTATGTGAGTACTAGAAAGGATTGAAATTTGTCATGTTTATTGAGGGGAAAAAAATGTCCCAGAATTAGAACACATCTGTTTTTTGGTTCTTGCTTCCACTTAAAAACAAGGCAGTATTGTATTTGCAAAGCACATCTGAACAAAAACTGTGCAATGCAGGTACTACCTCATGAGACAAAATATACCTTTAATTCCAAGGAGAACTGGGTATATAGATCTGCCCTAACTTTAGTAAAGTTCTCACTGAAGAGGAAATGTAAGTCTGCACCCAGCTGACCCTGGAGAGACAGCTTCAGATTTTGCTTGTGGTTGTGAGCAAATCTCTCAGGGCTTGCTTGTTAGTGGGTCTAAACCACCACAGTGCCACTGACTCTGGGACACACAGAGACTGAATTTTAGTTACTGTGTTATTCAGTCTCTTATGCGTAAAATGGAATAAGAATCTTCTAGTGCATAAGCTGGACGTGACCTTAGAATAGTGGTATGTTTGCATGCTCTGAATCTCTTAAGAGAAGCGTAGAAAGTCGTGTGCAAAGTATTTGGCTTTCATATGCAGAAAGGAAATCCATGTAACCTCACAGCCAGACAAACAAATGGGGAACGCTTAATGCTGGTGTGAAGCAATATTCCCACTGAATAGATCAAACATTTGAGCTCTATACTGCTTATTGGTCATTTCATCAGTATGAAAAATATTAGTATTTTAGTGCTCAACCTCATACGCAATGTCCACATTATTCTACTTTTTTTTTCCATCCATTGTTTCTTGTCAAACTAGATGATCTTTCTATTATATATTAATATTTACCATTGAATTTTGCTCTAATAGAAATAAAAAATGCCAATAAAACATATATTCCACAAAGTTGAAGCTTTTCTTCTATTTATTTATTTTTATTATATTTTTGTTTTCTTTATGATAAGCCACTCTTTGATTTTTTTTTTCCCCTCCAGTTCTAAATACATTGTTTGTCTGTGGATATTCTAAACTGTGATTATTTTCTTCACTAGTGGAGAAATGGACAGTAGCACTTTCAGAAATAATTGTTTGTCTAGCTAGTACTGTTCACGGATTTTGGGCATCGTGATCAGGAATTTCTCTTGGGTAGTTAAGTCATACTGGACCTCCTAAGTGAGTCTGTGCAATTCACTGTGTTAAGTAGGCTGAAGCTGGCACAGCTGAAGTTATTTCAATGGGAACTATGCATACATGGTAGCAAAAGATTTACCTTTTGGATACTTGATGAGTGATACAGACTGGTAAGATTGTCATTCCCTTCTAGCTCACCTAAGGACTGTTTGACAGCTAATAGTATTTTCTCTTAGATTCTAATCTTTTTTTTTTCCCAGACAATATCTATATAGACAAGATTCCTAGGCTTTCTAGTTGGTAGCTTCTCAAAAATTGTTTTAGTTTAGTCATAAAGGATGCCACTGCAGACAGTTTTTATATTATTGGTATTAAGCAAGACACCTATGCATTTTTTATGATAGCCTGAAGAAAAGCACATTCTCAGGTCTATCAATGATTTCTTCAAGATATCCTCTCCTCAGTCTGCTGTGATCTGTCAGAATTATAGTGGGTTGAAGAAAGGTCGATGCTTTCAGGATATCGTTGCCTCAATTTAATGAATTGTTAATGGCAAGAGCAGATGGAACAAGGATTTTTCCATGGGAAAAAATAAATATTATAGAGAAAAAGTTAAGTATGAGTTCCTTTAACATTTTACAGTTTTACTACAGCATTAGAACACAAGACAAAATGTAGATAAAAATGTTGTGCTTCGCATGATTGAAGTCCATTACAGCTAATTTAGGCTGACTTCAAGAAATAGCCTAAGCCCCAAATGTGTGTTGCCTGCACTTTCTAAATACTTGCAGCTACCATCCTTACTGGGCAGGTTTTGCATTGATTGTTATTTTCCTTTGAAATCTTTGCATTGTAGTAAGATGTCAAACTAGGCATTTTTGACAAATGGAATGCTGAAGTAAAAGATACTTTATGTTTCTCTGGTAAGAGCCAACACAGGAATTATCCTTTCCTTTAGTCAAATTCAGGTGACACAGCACAAAAGTCAAGATGGCAGAGTAGTGAAGACCTGCATTTTATCAAAAGAAGAGCTGAATATACTCTTTAAAATAATTATTTAACTAATATATTTTCCATTAGCTTGCTGCGCTGTAGATAGAGGTGCTTAGTACACTTCAAAGGTGTCAAAGGCCATGGCAGAGACAAGCACAGCGACACTTGTTGCTTAAAGTTGGTGTGCTGCAAGGATTTTAAAGCAAAAAAAAAAAAAAAACCTTGGAAGGCTCAGAACCACAAGGTATCCCTGGCTGCAAACATTTCAGCTTTTTGTTTTGAACAGCCATTTAGTGCAGTTTCATCCATGTGAGCTGTCTGTGCCACAGGGCTTGCAATGGTGGAATAGCTCTCAGTAGTTTGTGGAGGCATGGTGAGCATTACAAAAGCTTAAACATACCTTCAGCCATGGTTTGGCCCATCTTCCTGGTTCCTCCAATCCACTAGAATTCCCTGTTCAAAAAACCATAGAATTGTAGAATGGCTTTCCTTGGTAAGGACCTTAAAGGCCGTCTAGTTCCAACGCCCTGCCATGGGCAGGGTTGCCACCCACCAGATCAGGCTGCCCAGGGCCCCATCCAACCTGGCCTTGAACATCTCCAGGGGTGGGGCATCCACAGCTTCTCTGAGCAGCCTGTGACAGTGCCTCACCACTCTGAGTAAAAATTTTCTTCCCAACATCTAACCTAAATCTCCCCTCTTTTTGTTTAAAACCATTTCCCTTTGTCCTATCACTGGATTGCTCCATAATTCTACATCTGTTTATTCATTTAATTATAAAGTACCAACTGTTGATAACAGAAGTTAAAGATTTGAGAGTTATTCTGATGCAGTGAAACTGTATTTTGGGAATTTTGTTTGTTGTACTTAAAACACTGCTCTGTGAACTCTTTTTGGAAGTTGTTTTGGCCTATTACTGGATAGGAATTTGTTAACAATGATGCCAAAAAAAAAAAAAAAAGATGTCTTGAACAAATATTTGTTAGGTATTTGGAAGGGAAAGAGTACCTGTTACATAATGCTTTTCTGTCAATCAAAGATTTTAAACAATATCTGTTAGGGATAAATACTGTTCTCTTCATTGGCCCTGCAGACTTGCACAGAGTCCTCAAAGGGGATACTATTGCAGTGGTAATTCCTCATAATTTCTTAGAAAACAGGTTACATTGAAAGGAGGTTGATAAGCTGTTGTTTGAAAAGTTCAAATGGGAAAACTCAAATGTGATTAGGAGCTTGCTGTCTTCATTCCAGTCTTAGGCAAAATAATGGGTGCCTCTAAGTGCTTTGTTGAAAAGAGCATGAAAGAATAGGGTTCAAGAACAACTTGTCTGATAAAACTCTAATGGAAGTGGCCAGTGGACACTCACAGTTCATTAGAGGTGTTTCTAGTGGTAGTATAATGGAATCCAGATGTATTGCTCATACTTTTCAGTTATCTGAAATTAAAATAAAAAATTGCAGGTAGAATTTATAGACAACACATACTGGTATGGTAAAGAGTGATTAAAACATGAAATGCATTGTGTTCAAAAATGTGTATAACTTTATAAAATTTAGGTATGAATTTGAGCTGTAGCTGCAAAAGTTAGTATCCTGGAGGACAGTACTCTGAAAAATCCATAGAGTTCATTGTTAAAAAGTGATACAATGTAAGGCACAATCACTATACACATAATACATACAATACATGCTTTGTATGTTAATTTATATGAAGTTCATGTATAAAAATACACACATGTATATGTGTATAATACACATACAGATATGTATCTATGCATGCATTAAATATCGTGTCATATGCACGTGGTGTCATATAAATACATGTTTATATAGCATTGGCTGTATAAACACAGCAACAGTTAACAGAATTGAAATGTTTTTTTCCATGTAAGCTTGGTGGAAAAGGCAGTTTGGAAGGGAAGTTGACAGTATAGGCCTTCATGTGTGGAAATAACCAGTTGCTGAAGAACTCTGTTAGATAAGCACCCTAATAGTTCTATATATGCTTTAACATATAAGCGAATATATTCCACAATATCTGTTTTCTTCTGTGCATAACAGGCCCAACTCAAGGTTTAAGGACATAGTGTTTAATTAGATTGTATGCATTTTAAACGGAGCTCCCTCTTCTGCAAAAAAAATATTGTAAAGTCTTGGCATGCAAAAAAGCGAGCAAACAAAAATCCCGTGGCATACGCACTGTATAAGTAGTGTATTTTTTTAAAAAAGAGCATAGCATTCCAACACTAATCTTCTGTTCAGCAAGATAATGGTAAAATTTCTTGCCCCAATATACTTTAAAAACTTCAATGTGATTTATTAGTGAGCAGAACAGAATGTGAAATGTCTTTAATAAGCTTAGTTAATAAGCTTCCCTGTTCTTTCTTTAATCATGTTAGTAGTCTTTTGAGCATTTAATTACATTTCAAAGGCCTTAATGGGAGTAGCAATGTTAGCTTATTACATTTAAATGAACTTGAAAAATACAAGCCATTATCTCCCTTGTGAAGCCTTGTATCTCTGACAGGGCATCAGCTTTAACAATTATATGTCTGCTAATTAATGCTGTTTTCGCAAGGATTGAGCACATGTATGTGAAGCTTCATGAATCTGTCCTTTAACTGGTAAGATATTTTTCAGTGGTTCCTAAATATATAAACCTGAAAGGAAACTAACCTAATCCCAAAGAGGGAGAATATAATACAATGTATTTATATTCTCATGCAGTAACATTCATTCATCTAGTTGTAAACTACCAGGGGACTGATTCATGTTTTACATAACTTCATCAAATTCAGGAATGAGTGGTCACACCAGCGATGAACTGAGCCCTAGAGTTTCTAAAATTGTACAAGCCCTCAAAGACCTTTGATCTGCAAAAGGCATTTTACTCATCATACTGAATTCTTTCCTGAGAGGTAATAAGTAATCTTTGAAGTACTTTGTTTTTTAGTTTTACTGTTCAAGCACAGCATAGGATGTCTCTGAGAAATTCAGAAACTTCCTTGTCTACCAAGCAAGAAGATATGTGCATGCAGTGTGCAGCAGTAATGGGAACTTGTACTTGCAGTTTCACCTATTCCACGTTACAATCAATTCTTCTTAGAATTTAAGTACAGATTTTGCTTTGTCTCAATAACTAATGGTTGGGAATCTTTGTAGATATTTCAGTAGTATTTGAACTGAAATTAATTGAATCCAAAGTTTCATCTAGATTTGAAACTGGCATTTTGAGCTTCAGAAATGTAACCAAGAAAGAAGCAATCTTCTGATTTTCTCTCTCATTTGACTTATGCTTTGGAATCCATGCGCCTCTACTTAGTGGTCCAAAGTAGTGTCAAAATAAGCCAGAAATATCCTCACACTCTAAAAATCACAAGTTTGGCTAAGATGCAGATACCTTGGGATATTTATCCAAGTAGAGTTTTCTAAATCTAAAGAATGCTAGCATTTCCATAACCCTACTGGGCAATTTGTGCCTTCTTTTGCATGCTGGATTGAGGGCTGACTATATTCTAGTTCAATTTATTGACCTTCATATTTTTGTTATCAAAAAAAAAAAAAAAAAAAGTTGGAAAGCTTCAGATCATATACTTGGCTTTTTTGAATTCATCAGCTGAGCATTTGGTCCAACACTTTTAAGAAGCAAGTACACATCTCGTGCCCTCTGACTATGAAATATGTCACTTTCATAAAACTGCCATCTAATGGAAGGCAACAGCTGGAGCAGTGTGGGTGGTACAACATGTGAAAGTTAACTTCTGGACACAAGGTACAATAATAAGAGGAGTGAACACCTGTATATTGCAATATATACTTTTAAAGAAGGGATTGTGGCTTTTTTGTTTGCTTGCTTTTGGTTTTTGATTGATCCATGTGTTTTTTCTAAATAAAATTTAATTTCAAATTAAGAAGTGATCAGAAAGGTGTAGTTACGCAGGAGTCACAGAGTATTCTAACACACACATAGACTGCTTCCAAACAGACTAATCCTTTCCATTTCCATGCTTTGTGTTCTGTGTGTATATGTTTTAGATTGCAGTACAAAATATGTGGGAGAAAGTTGCGATGTTGCTATCTTTTAAAAGTATGCCTCTTGCACTTTCATGCCATACTCCCTTAATTAAGTTGACAGCAGCCTTATTTCTGTGAAAGCTGAACATGTTCTTGTCTGGGAGCCTTTGCAGCTGCCCCTGCACTCCCAGGCTCCAAACTTCCTATTCTTCCACGTACCTCTGTATGCACAGCTCCTTCCCAAGCCACTTTTTCACAGCCCACCCTACTGTTGTGCAATGCATCCGTAGCTGTTGACCTGAGGATTTATGATAAAGGATTTGTACCTGCAGAGCAAAGAGAGAATGAAAGAGTTGCAGCTGTGACAAGGAAACTTTGTAATTCAGACAAGCTTTTCATGTGGGGAAGCAGACAATGCATGTTACTAGACAGTCCAGCTTTTAATCTTCTGAAACCTAGGTTCAGCAGTGCAGACTGCCTCACAATGCTTTATGTTAGGTCTCTGTCTATTATTGAGAAAATAGGGCAGTGCAAGATTTCAGGTACGAGAGGAATCAGAGCATTTCAGTACTTTCCATTTTTTCTCAGTTGGTCTGGGAGTTTTTTTCCCCAAATAAATGAAAAATGGTTGTTGTGGAAGTACAGAAAAGTAAGAAAAAGATGAGTGTACAATGCCTATACAAACAATTTTGCTTGAAAGCAAATTCTTAATAGTATAAAGTGTCATGAAAATTAGATTTTGGTTGATTTGGAAAGACAAAGTAAGCAAATCAAGTACTCAGTGTTTCTCATTTTCAGCTGTTTTGACAAAATGCTTCTTACTGCTTTGAGAGCTGTGAAAACATTAGGATTTTATACCTAATTGAATATAAAACATTTTAAAGGGAATAAAAGAATGGAAAAATATCAGTCCCTCCAGACCAGTAAATATTCCAGTATCTCTTCTAGGAAATTGTTAATAAATTTGTTCCAAGTAGTACTTTTAATAGCTCCTTTGTATGTAAATAGCAACTGTAGTACATCCCAGTCTCTTGAAGAAACAGCTCCACTTTACAGGGGGCTGATGCTCCTGCTTTGCTTTACACTACTTTCTGATTCATTCTACAAAATTCTTGTACACAAAATTACCACAGTGTTCTGTCCCTTCAGAGTAATTTTCATGAAATGTAATTTTACAGCTCTGCTCCTACTGCAGCCCTGTTTAAAAGTTTTCAAAGGCCACCGCATCATACAAGCAATATATAGGAGTTTTGGTTTTGAATCAAGCGTAGCATTTAGAGGCAATGGAGGTGGCTCAAAGGCTTGTTTTCTTACTTGGCAGCAGTACAGAGGCAAACAGTAGGCGTTAGAAGACACTCTTTGCAGCCCTTTACAAGAAAGCCACAGATGACCTTAATTTTAAAATAGGCTGAGGTTTCAAGTTCATGCAAAATAAACTGTAGAGCCAAATATAAGTGTCTAGGAAACTGAACTGGCCATCAACACAATACATTCAAAAGCAACAGAGCTGTATATTAAAATCACGACAAACCTCTGCCTTAGTCCTTGGGTTAATATATTGATTTATTTTGCTTGCATTTATTTTTACTTACATTATATACTTCATTTATATTTCATCCTTCTAAAGTCAAAGTTCTCCTCAGATTTGTTTTTTTATCCTATAAGGATATTTTATCTGTTATTCTCCCTCTTCTGAGGTTTGAAGCATACACATAAGTAAAACGTGTTTGATATTATTAAGAATACCTGAGGAAACACAGGTATGATTTCACCAGTTGTTTGTACACTCACTTGTGCTCCTTCTTAAGAATCCCATCTTCTGCTAAGTGCTGACATATCCCCTGGCCAGCTGCATACTTATCTCATTTTTATGAGCTCTCCAGAGCAGCTTCTAAATTACATTAGTCTCCAGCTGCATGCTCTATAGAGCCTCTGTTGCTGTTAAGACAGACTTGTTTCCAACCTTTGAATATGAATTAAACCAAAGTACATTTTAGAAGAGCCATTCCCTGTGGGAGTTATGTTCAGCACCCCAAACTACACTGTTGTCTTACTTCTGACCAAGAACCACAACAAAATCCCTTCCAAGTCCCATCTGTAAGAGTGGGCCTTACAACTGCAAGAACTGGTGATACAACTGCAACAACTGCTCACCCTGGTGCCAAGGCACCCTGCTAAGCACGCTGCCCTGCAGGAGCAACACTGTGCCCCCGGGACAAGTAGCACATCTCCAGCTCTTTCAGTTGTCTTTAGGAGAGAACGCTCTTGACTGAGAGGCGTATTTCCCCATCAGTTAATCAAGCAGAAGGTTAGTGCTCTGTGTCGCTCCAGGAGATGTCTGTTTTGGGAGAAAAAGGCCAAGGGCTCTAGCCATTAAGTCTGAAATGCAAAAACTAAAATAACTTGGTTGTTATAACTTCCTTACTTTCTCTTCTTCTCCATCCGTTTTTATGATTTCATATCTATTACCTTTAAGCAACAAAGTAATAGGCCTTTCTTGGGGGAGACACAAAATGGGAAAGAATGGAGAACAGAAAAGATGTATACATCTTTAAGATATAACTCAAAAGCAGCAAGGCTGGAAAGAAATCCTAAATAGGACAAGGAGGCCAAGAAGGTTTTGGATAGTTACAGTTTACAAGTAGAAAGTTGCATTTAAAGAAAAAGTTACTACAAAATAAATTACCTCATATCAGGGAGCAGCAAGGGCCTACTGCTCCAGGAGGTGCCCTCGTCACAGAGAGGAGCATCCCCTGGGTTCGAGTGGAGCAACAAGGGCTGAGCTGGCACCCATGGGGCCATCAACAGCCCCAGGCATGGCAGGTGGGGTCCCAGCAGGGGCTAAGTGAGCTGAGGCCAGAGGCAGAGCTGGAGGCACGCTGCAGCATACATCAGAGCAGCCCAGGCAGGGGACCACCTACCAGTGGGGATGGAGACAGCCCGGCCTTGCTGCACCTCAGGGCCTGATGTGGGTTCCTGGACCCTGGCCAGGGTGACAAACCTGAGGGGCTGGGCAGGGACATGGAGGACTGTTGGGGCTCTCGCAGCCAACACATCTCCTTCAAGCAAACTTTTTATTAATTGCCATTGCTAGTAATAGTACACACTGAAGGAACAATTTTAGACTGAATAAGGCCAGTGGATGCACTACAATGGGTGTGTTTGAGTTTGTAAATGAGAAGAGGGGGAAAGAGATAACAAGCTACCAAGAGATGATTGCTAGGGTATAATAAAGGGAAAGAGACCGTAGCAAACGTGTGGCAATTGTGGCTTAGGGACTCTTGCACAGTCTGTGAGTCCTGCCACAGCTAGCATTGAGCGTGCAAGGGAGGACGGGACAGCTGGCTGGGGCACAGCAAGAGGCAGGGAGGCAGATGACACTGCGGGATGCAAAATAATCAGCAGAACAAAGATGCTCAGAAAAGCAACCACTGCCTCAACAGGGAAGCCAGAATTTCCAAAATATGCTGTTCAGACTTCAGCCTCAGCAGTGGTTGCCCTGGGACCAGACGCAAGCTGGACAGCATCCTTCTGCCTTGCGTCCTGCTTGCCTCTGCCTACTCCATCCTCACTCTCTTACCTTTCTCTGGGGCTGTGCCATCGCAGCTATTAGTTTTACTTGCTCTTCTGTTCCTAATTCTGCTTCTGGCTTTCTACATCCTGCATAACTCAACGGAAATGTTTGCGATAAAAATCTGCCAAAAGACTGAGCTTTTCCTAGTATTTTACAGTAATGCAAAATAGAGTAAATGATCCACAGACAGTAGAGAGAAATCTAAATACTGCAGCAAAGGGCTATAATTTTACCTGAAATTCCAAGTTCTATTACAAGTACAGTTTGGTTGTATTAAAAAGCTAAATGATAGACTAAGCTACTGCAGGAAGCTCTAAGTATCTACTTAAAGAGGAGAAATGTTTAAATCGATACATAAAAGCATTGAGTAGAGGCACTGTCTAACACTGATGAGCATTAGAACAGAATAAAATTTAATAGCTAGAAAATAGTTTTAAATTATTTATAAAAGTAAAATAAATTTCAAAGCCAGATAAACTTGGTGTTTAAAAGATTAAATTTAGAATGTTTTTTTCATACGTTATGGAGAGAAACAGGAAAATAATATACCTACATTATTTTAAATGTTCTCATGATTACCACAGCTATTTTGAAGAATCTTAAAAATGGTTTCTGGTACTGGGAAGATTTGTTTTGAATAGTGTTTACCATCAACCCATGTGAACAGAGATGAGACTTCCACTGGCAAAAGAAGAGTTTTGCTCTGAGACTAGTCTGTTCCCAAGTTGAAATAAACTCTGCCAGCAATAAAGATGTTTTTGCTCCTGAAAGTGTTTATGCTAAAGTTTTTGCTGGCATTGCTTTGTCACAGGAGGGTGTTAAGTAAAGGTGTTAAGTGAAAGTGAATTAGTTTAAGTGCACCAAAGCCTTGTTTAGTGGCTCCTTTTGAGAGTTAAAGCGGTAAGGAATTAAGACAGCTTTGTTTGTGAATGAGAGACTGCACCTTAGGGATTAATACATTTTTACTTGTGTATTTTTATTGCGTATGTTTAGTTAATTCAGCTTAGCTTTCCTAACCATACTGGAGTAGGCAGATCTCAAGGGACGGAGAAATTAGGCATTGCACGCACAGACCTATTCAACTACATTGTCCAAGTGATGACAAGACGAAAGATGAATTAATTGATTGCAGATTTTTATTTTTGGTAAATTCAAAGAGGCATCTTGTCTATGGTTTTGCGTACACAAGCATGTTGAGGAAAGTTAAGTCAATTTAAATGAAATAATGAGTTCAGAATGTATTAAATCACTTATCCTGAAAAGCCCCCAGAAAGGTCCATTTAATTTTGAATTTTAAGAGTGCAATGTAGCTTTTCTAGCTACATGTTGCTTTCCTGGCTGTCCTTTCTACATGAGCTCTATATGCATGACACAAATGTCTCTCACCAAAAATCAATAGACATTTTGCTGTTGGCCTCCATAGTAAGAACGGCAGACACTAGAAGTCCAGAAATAAAAATAAATCTGCTTACGTGAACTTATGTGGGTTTTTTTCCTACTTAATTTTTAAAACTTGGGCTCCTGAGAGGTTTGGAATATAATCACTAATCAGATCTTATTTCTTGTCTGTGGTACCCTTTCGGCAACACCACTTGTTCATATGAATGTTTTTGATATTGCTATGCTGGCAGAATGGGCTAAGGGACATGAAAGTCATCTCTTATAATTGTAGCTGATGGGCAGAAATGTTGGACTATTTTGTATTTTCAGATTTTATATGAGCCTATTTGACGGATGTTTTCACCCTTGTCTGTGTTAGGCATCTAATTTAGGTACAAATACTTTGATCTCCCTGGGCTTCATGAATAGGCAGCAAAGAAAAAAAAGTAGGCCTTTTCAGTTCAGAGAATCTCTCTGAGTATACAAGAATTTAAGGGTGACTACCTCAGTGAATATCCTCTTCTCATTTTACAGATCGCTAAGGTAAACCAGAAAATCAGTTTGCCCATCAGCTATCCTAATGAACCCTTTTTGCTGACAACAGCACAGCTCCTGATTAAGACAAAGGCAGATAGTATTTGTTTAGGTACTGCGTGGTCTTTGTCATTGTGCTTAGAGGGAAACTTGTACAAAGAACTCAAAAATAATTATCTTTTAACTATACCACAGCTTTTAGTTGTTCACTTCAATTGGTCTTCAAGCTGGAGAAATGTGGAAGGCACTGCCAAATGGGTTGCAGCTGAGCACACAGTGTTGTTTAGCTTACCTTTTAACAGGAAATGATGAGTCCAATGTGAGATTAGCTGCTGAGTTTGACCTGTAATGTATGTGGGCCACTGAGGATATGGTCTCCTAAAGCAAAGAACTGCTTGTTGAAAAGAATTGTATTTCTCTATTGTACCTGCTTTAGCAACTTCAAAAACTTCCTGCTTGCTGGGAAAAAAAAAAAAAAAAAAGGAGAATTCTTTTTACAATCTACAATTCACTGACAATATCTTTATTATCAAATAATAGCAATATCATTCTGATCTGGCAATCAGACTGGAGACTTTGCAAGGGTCTTTTTTTTTTTTTTTATAAATAAATTTTAGAATTTCAAGAGTTTTGCAAGAATTTCAAGGATTAGTGGAGTATTTCATTTTCCAATGGTCTCAAATAAAAGTTTCAGCTCAGCTGTGCCGCAGACCTTGAGGTACTACTGCCATCATGGCATTATGGTAGTTGAGCCACCATTCAGGTACTGAAACGTCTGCTCTAAAATGAACAGCCACAGAATAGTTGGGTTTGGCAGAATCCATCTGGTCCTGATCCCTGCTGTTCTGGTTTCATCCAGGACAGTGTTAATAACACACTGATGTTTAGATTCTTGCTAAGCAACAGAAATACACCTAAAGCCAGGCCACTCAGGAGTGAGGAAGAAGAAGAGCCTCTGCCTTTACGGTGGCAGCAAGGAGCTGGGCTGGAGCCAGCACAGCTGGCCAGAATTAGGCAAAGGGTTATTCCGTACCACCTGACACTGTGCAGAAGGGATAAAGCTGTGGGGAGTTGGACAGGGGCTGTCTGGGGATCAGTGTGTGGTAAGATGTTGTATTGCAAGCAGGGTCTTGGTTAGCGAGGAGTTGTGTTGTTAGCTGGGGTTGGTCAATAGGTGGTAATTGTATTGTGGATATATATATATTATTATCATCACATTTTTAGTTCTCTTTTCCTTTTCTGTCTCAGTAAATAGTTTTTATCTCAACCCACAAGTTCTATTTTGTTTCCAATTCTTTTCCACTTCAGGGGGGCAGTGAGCAGGTGGCTGTGTGGTGCTCCTGCTCAAGTAGGGTCACCTAGTGCCACTTACCCAGGATCATCTCCACATGACGTTTGAAGACCTCCAATGAGGAGACCCCATAGTCTCTCTGGACAACCTGTGCCAGTGCACAGCACAGAAGTTCTTCAGTGGGAACCTCCTGTGTTCCAGTTTGCATGCATTGTCTCTTGTCCAGTCCCTGGGTGCTGCTGATAAGAGCTGGGCTCTGTCCTCTTTGCAACTGCCTTTCAGTTATCTATATGTATTGAGTCTGTGCCCCCTGAGCCTTCTCCAGGCTGAACAGTCCCAGCTCTTTCAACCTTTCTCATAGACCCTCAATCTGCACCAGACCCTCAGTTATCTTTGTGGCCCCTTGCTGGATGCTTTCCAGTAGCTCCATTGTCAAAGTTAAAAAAAAAAAAAAAAAAACACATTGGCAGGTGAAACATAGTTACTTTCTGCTCAAATTTGAAAATCTGGGGTCAAAACCAATTCGTTCTACATATCTACATAAAATATCATGCCAGTGTTATCCGGAAGGAAGACTTATTAGCTGAAGGACTGGGAATTGTTTTCTGCCTAGTCACATCACATCTCTTTGTAAGCTCTTAACAAGTGTAAAGCCATTCTCTGATTCATTTTTGCAATCTGTTGATCAAATAGTACTTTCGCCTGCTTCTTTTAGCAGCCAAGAGATGTGATAAGTGTCTGTAATGCATATTAAACTCTTCAAATAGTAATGACATCTTAGAGTGGTGCATGATGATGCTTAGAAGAGTTTGTTGAACACTCCTGTAAAAGAATCTGATCCCTTCCCCAGATACTGCCTTCCATGTGCTTGTGGTTTCCACCGCACCTGACAGATGGTGCTTTATGTTGTACGTGTTCCTCATATGCAGTGTACCCAGAAATTAACCCTGTCTAAATTGCTCATGACAGAAAATGTTTAAATATCATGAATTTGTGCATACTTGCTTTCTAGTGCTGCTTTCATTCCTTTCCCTTTATTTTTATTATATGCTTCTAAAAATACCACTTGAGCTTTAGTGGCTGGTAACTTAGAATTTTGCCTTTTCAGCTGTTGGAGGACAATTATAACATGTTCTTCTGTAGTTAAGATTGAATAGAGTCTGCTGAAGCCCTCCTCTGTATGAAACTTACTACTGGGTTATTTTTGGATATCTATTCCTAAAAGGTTTTGACTTTAAGTTATTTAAAGAACTGTAGCAGTTCTCAGCCTTTGACTTCTACAGCAATTGAAAGCTGATGGAAAGCTGGCACTAGTTCTTCCTTTTCATACCATTATTCCACCCCAGTATTACCTTTTTCAGAATCTCATCATTGTTTTGGACATTGATATGAGCTTTTTGCTCAGTGAGAAAAATAAATTGACTAATCAAAAATTGAAAGGTAGATTATTTTCTATACAGTAAGTTTTCAGAAAGTCGATGCAATTACCTTGATATCACACTGAAAGTAGAACTTAGGTTTGTCCTTGTCTTTCCATTTAAAAATGCTGTTGCTGTGATAAAAGGCTTACTTTCTGAAGTGTTTTTCCTGTATGTTGGTTAAGGAAATTAAGATCTCATGTTGTTCCAAAACCACTTCAGCCATGCAGTGAGATTTACTGATATGCAGATGGTTTTACATAACATAGGCAAATGTGTCATCCTTGCTATTAAAGAGGGAATCCAAGCATTCAGAGCTTTTGAGACAAATAAGTATTTTCTGGGAATTTGAAGTGCTTGCGAGTATGATACAAGGTTGGGTTCCTGTAGAATAATAGGATGTCAGAAGGGATTTTCTTATTGTCACTGCTAAATGTAGGCAAGATGATGAGGATGCCTTTTAAAAATCTAGTCATAACTAGTACAGAGATAGATGAGCTAAATCTATCATACCATTGAAGTTTTATTTTACAAATTAAAATAATCTTTAGTATGATTTAAAGGTGTGGGTCTATGTTCTTAGAAGCACATCTCCAGCTCTTCCTTTGCTTTTTGTACCTTTAACCTCAGGTCTTGGGACTGTTCTAGAGCTGGGACAGAGGAAAATGCAAAAAAATCATTCCTTTCCTCAATTTTGGTGCAAATTCAGAACTGGGCAAGCAGGAGAGTTTGCCTAAAGCCATAAGAAAATACAAATAGAAAGGATACTAGAAGCTTTTGATTAGTACGTAATAGTAAATCACTCTAATTACGAGAAAGGTATATGCAAAAAACTTAGAGATAATGGATGCATATAAGTGATACAGTGAATATTGTAGGGAACCTAGTGAGGGTGTTTAGGGTACAGCAAATACAAGAATGAGGAAAGATGTGATGCAGAGTTAGATTGGGCAAAGCAGTGGAAAAAACAGAATTAAAGTAGTATTACTATATAAGCAAGGAAAAATAGAATACTGCAATGAAATCAGAGGAGGGAAGGGGGGTTCCCAAAACCGTTTTCTTGGCTAGAACCATGGAAAATGGAAGCACAAAGAATGTATTTTGCTTAAGTACACTTTGTAATCTTATGCCAGAATTGCTTTGCTTTCAGTGATGGAGCTGAGAGGTGACAGTTATGGCTTACATGGAGAGATCTACCAGGCAGCACATTTTTCAAGCTGAAGAATAGCACAGACGCACGATTGGTATCACAGGAAACACAATGAGTATAGAACAGCACTGGTAGTTACATTAACCATTATCAGTACTGCTCCCATTTCCCCTTTCCTCAGACAAGAAAATCAGAATATTAACCTCCAAGAAAGGTGATGTCAGTGAAAACAAAGCTCAATTAGGTTGAAAGTAGTAGTAATAGGAGCAATAGTAAGCAGTACGAGTAGTAATAATAATGGCAATAACTCCTAGATGCATATGTACAAATTCATTTTAGAAGCATATGACAAAGGGGCAAAGATGTATTTACTGAGATGCCATCTAGATACTTTGTCACTAGTACATCATCTTAAAAAAACAACACAGGCAGACTTTTTAGGAGGAAGTGTTACACAGAGCTTGTCATGAGTTTGATGAGAGAAGACTAATTGCCGCCTCTTTTCTTGATTTTGCAGTACTAAAAGACTGCACTATGCCTGCCTTTTCCAAAAGCATGATGAGTACTTCCCTGTCCCTTTGAGGCTGAGTGACAGCAGCAGCAAAGTGTTTTCCCCATCCCCTCTGACCTTTGTAATGTGGAGTGCCGTGCAGCGTGCTGTGCCTCTTGGAGGGATGCGATGTGAGGATGCCCTGACACAGGGCATCCAGCAGGTCAGGCTGCACCCCACACTCACAGAGCTTGCCGCTTCTATATCTGAAGTGGATCACAGAATTGTAGGGGTTGGAAGGAACCTCTAGAGATCGAGTCCAACCGCCCTGCCAAAGCAGGTTCCCTAGAGCAGGTCACACAGGTAGGTGTCCAGACAGGTCTTGAGTATCTCCAGGGGAGGAGATTCCACAACCTCCCTGGGCAGCCTCTTCCAGTGCTCCATCACCCACACTGTGAAGAAGCTCTTTCTCGTTTTGATGCAGAACTTCCTATGCTCCAATTTTGGCTTTGTGTTTGCGTGAGCTTTGAGTAAAATTAGGTATTTTCTATGTGGTGCAATGGAAGAGCATTTTCAGAGCTTTTTCTTTTGTTGTCTTAAGTTGCTTGCATCCCTTGCTTTCTAGCTCATCTCTATACTCGTAGTTATTTTTCTTGAGAGCTACATGGTTATATTTACTTTACCCAAGTGACTGCTGATCCTATGGTCCAGTTTTGTTTATTCCTTTGGGTCAAAATTCTTTATACTTCTCTTGCCAGCAGCCTGGTACTGTATCCCTTGCTGTCTGTAAGTGGGAATTCACAGGCTGGATGACAGAAGTCAGCTGTGTGCATCTTGAGCCTTGTCACTTAAATTTTCTGCATTTTTGCTTCTCACCTTTAAAGACGTCTAATATCCACAAGGAGTGATGTATGAAGTAAATAATTCTGTATATGTTCATATATATATAGTCATTTGCAGATTGGAAATGGTCATGTTGAGTACTAACTGATGCCATTAAAAAACAGCAAAAATGCCACATTTCAAATATACCTCTTCTCTGCCATGTGTATCTTTTTGTGTAGATTTTGGTTTCCTTTTAGCCACAAAGCATACACAAACCAAAATAAAAGGAAACGACTCTTTTTTTTTTTCTTTTTTTTTCTTTTTTTCACAAGAACTCTTAAAGTATTTTTGCACTATTCAGCATGGAGATTTCATTATTTCCCTGGCATTTTTGTTGGTGGTTCCTGTGTTTAAAAGTATTGCTTAGCATCTTTGATTTTTGGCAGCATAGAGCCTGTCACTCACACTCTTAAGTGCAGTGAACAATGTGCAAACACTGCAGTCATCAAACTTATATCAGAAATATTAGATGGTATAAAAAATATATCCTACAGCAACCTGAAGCTTGTGGAGCCTTTTATACAATTTTAGTAAGACTTTGTTAGTAGGAGGTTAATGCTATTGCCAACACTGTAATTACAGATTGCTAGGAGGTCAGGAAAAACAATTAATACTGCCAAAATGGGGTGGCTTTGGGCCGAAGAGTTCATACAAACCACTTAGTTCAGCTAATATTGGACCAGATAATTATATCCGAGAAGAATTCTGTTTTCTTAAAGGCTTCTCTTCCTGTCTCAGAAGCCAATTTTCTTTCTCCGTAGCCTTGTCCGCACTCTAGAAGCTCTCAGACTTCTCACCTGTTGTAACACCTATTTATTCATCTCCAGGACCAATGTTGTAGACCAGGCTTCTGTTTCTCTTCCTGCCTCCCAGAGCAGATTCACACTAGCAACTGGACTTGCTTTCAGGTTTAAAATGGCTGTGAAAGTAGGTTCAGCAGTCACAGTGTGGCACGTGCCGGACTCTGGACAATGCATCCAACCTTTTGCCCCACATCAGAACTCAGGGAGTGTGCTGCCCCTTCATCGTGCTGGGCACAGGTAGTTTGGTGTCACTTGTAGCCAGGCTTTTCTCTGAGATATTTTTGAGATCAGTCCTCCAGGTTGCTTTTAAGTCTGACAAGGAGCTGTGCCTTTCCCAAGGTCAGGGAGAGGCTGTGATGCCCTGCTGGAAGCAACTATGCCTGCACAGCTGCCAGGGGAAGGGGACTGCAGTTAATTGCCAAGTTAAAAGCTTTTTTAGACTTCCTGATAACATTGCATCTGCCCGTGGCTATGAATGAGAGTTCTCTCTACATCTGGGGGTTGAGTCCTTAAGGTCTTGTAAAAGGCTGAGACCAGTGAAACCTTATATAAACTTGCACAGAATAAACAAGGCTGAAGAACAGTAGAACTAGTTTTTGAGATTAAAAAAAAAAAATTTATGGAACCAGAATTTCTGCAGGGTGTTTCCACTTCATTTGTTTAAACTGTACGGAGTTCATGAATTGGTGTTGTCACTTAACCTTCACTGACACCCCAGCACTCCTGTAGTGAGTTTCAGCCTCTCTGCCTTAGGGTCAATAATCCATCCATCATGTGTTGTAGTACAAGGCAGAGTCTGAAGCACATCTGTTGGGTAGATCATTAATCAAGCTCTTGTCTGACCGGAGAGTGACATCAGAGATGAGAAGAGGAATGAAAAATCCCTCTTTGAGATACATACTTGTTTGCTGTTGTAAAAGACCTGCTTCATTCTTCTGCAGGAGCATTTGAATGGGGAGCGATGTCGGGGATAAGGACATGTGACAGGCAGCAGCACTGGTTGCAGAGGTCTTCGTGCTGGGACTGACATTTGTTTCCTTTGCCGTTGTTTATGCTTTGCCAAAATGGCTCCGTGCCTATTCCAAATGCACATTGGTGAAGGTTTCCAGGATGTTATTGCAGCTGTAAATTTTTGGAGTCATTTAACTAAAGAGTTATTGGTGACATGTTTAGTCGATGAACTTGATATGAGTGATCCTACTAATGTGTTTCTGAGCTGATAACAGTAATACTGCCACTGAGAGAGGAGCGCAAAAAGTGAGGGACTCTCAGTCTTGGAGAGAGACCAGAAAGGTGACCTTGGTTGCAGAAATGTTACTGAATCCATAGTGGAGCAAAATGTGCAGGACTGAATTCTCCCCTGCAGCAATAACTGTATGCACATGAGGGCTTGTACTGGCCCTCAGACACGTGTAAAAAGGAAGACCTGTGACCATGTGCACTCATGTCCTCTTCATGCGTAGAAAGTGCACTGCGCAACCAGATAAGACTTTGAGAGAGTCTGAGAAAGACTTTGTATTTCTCAATAAATGGGGAAACTCACTGGCTTTAATCAGCTGTGCTTAACATGGTATGGAAACTTTCTCTTTATTGGTTTTTCCTGAGGGTATTTAAAGTTAGAAGATTCTGGTTCCACATACTTCAGACTTAAGTTATTTGAAAGTTAGCGTTGTCAGCAGCAATAGTCCACTCAGTAGCTTGTCTGCCTTTCAGGCTATTGTTTTATGGCACCTTTTACTCTGGTGATCCAACTGCTGTTGTAGCAATTAGTTTTGCAACAAAACTTCAAGCTTCTACAACATAATGATAATGAAGATGCATTTTGTCTATCCCCACTCCGTCCTTCGTTTTTGGCCGTTCTCGTGTGTGGCAAATACCCCCAGTTGGTTCTGCACTAGCTGCACCCTGGCATCATTACAAAATCTTGATGGTTTCAAACAGGGAGAAAGTGCTGATCATTGGTTTCATTTCACTTATCATTTAGGGGGACCATTAAAGGTAATCTAGTTTTGAGTTTTCCTAACAGACCAATTAGGCTAAAATACTTACAGAGGAGCTCAATACCTTGTGGAAAACTCCCTCAAAACATTCCACTTAAAGTCAACTTGGACTCTACCATCTGTATTTTCTGTTCCTGTCTCCTTGCCTTTTTTTCTTTGATTTTGTTGATTTAACATAGTCAAAAACATGGTTTCCTCTAATTAGGATATTTAAGAAAAATGCACATATTTTAAAAGGAGAAAGTAATAAATAGCTTAATCAGATCCTGGAAACACTGACACTACAAAGAATTTTTGGGAAAAAGAAGCAAGTTAGATAGGCAACCATCATCTACAACTATCTTGTACCTATCTACATTTGACACCAGATTGTTATTCTGCAAAAAGGATTTTCTTTGTTACCTTAGAATTCTTTCCTAGCTCCCACAGAAGATCTAGTTTTCTTTTGAATTGTATAAGAAGAAAAATATCCATTGCTGAAACAAAAAGCTGGCTTGGAAAGATTGGCTTGTTTCATTACACTGAGAAAATTATCGACTTACAGAAGTCCAAGATATGGTAAATAACGTGTTTTCAATGAGTATAAAAACCATTAGTCAGTATATATGAAGGCACTATTTTGTCTTTCATTTTTAGGGAACTTTTCAGAAAAAAAGTTGGAAATGTAAGTGTAAAAACCTTATAAATCTTATTGATTGTTGCTTGCATTGACTAATTTAAGTTTACGCTATTGAAGTGTACTTATTGATCACTTGATATATATATATAACATGGTTATTAATCACAATACTTTGGGTTTGCTGGGACCTTTTCTGAATCCATCTTAGCTCTGTTACCAGTGCTATTTGTGCATACATACAGTGTAATGAAACTGGATGGGAGTGCAAATGTCAGGTAAACTTGCCTACCTACTTAAACTGGATGCCAGGATCCTCTTTATCATTTTTGAGAAATATTTAAGCTGATGAATAAATATTTTCCTTTCAAGGTATTTAGATTGTTAATTTAAAAATCACACCACATTTACCAAAGGAATCTAAAACATAAAAGAAATCCAAAAGTCCCTGAGCCCTGGGACTTGTGCCATCTCAGTGAGAATTTTGTAGCTTCTTCAGTGTGCTGTGAGCTCCCAGTAGTTGTACTGGGAAAATGCTAAATATCTGAAAAAGCAAGCCTCCTTGCAGTTGTAACATGTCAGAAATCTCTGTCTAGAATCCCAGTGAGATTGTCATCTATTTCTGCTGTGACAAATGACTTTATGAAAATTTTTAGGGAATCTGTTCTTATTCACCTCTTGCGTTTGCAAAATCATCTTCAAAGAATCATTTTGATTATATTCAAACTAAAAGATGCTTGGCTTGTCTCTTCCTCATATGCTTGCCTCTTCTAAACATATATTATGCAATCTGGGATTATCAGAATGTTTTTGAATGTTGGGGTTTGTTTTAAGTTCAACTCTGTATCTGCATTATGTTCAGAAAAGTGCATGCATAGGAAGAAAAAAACGAAATTCTGATAAAGAAGCTAATGAAGAAACATGGCGTAGAACTGAATGGACACCTAGCTCATGACTAAAGTCTTGATGCGCTGCATTAGAGTCTGATATTTCTGCCCTGGATTCTTGAGAACTGTATGCTTTGTCTTAGAAGGTGCATCTCTATTGTGTTTGCATACAGCAAGTCATACATTTGGCACGTTATCTTTCTCAAATCCCACACTGGGGACACAGGAGATCTGCCAGTATTTCCAGAGGCATCAAGCCTGCTATTACTGGATGAAACACCACAACACCTGTGTGTAATCTGAGTGGCTGCTTCCACCCAGAAATCCCAAAAATGACTGCACAAAGAGCTTCAGGTGTCTGAGCTTTTTAACTACCAGTAATGTACAAATTCTAGACTTGTTTATAATGAATTTACATAAACCTAATTTGGCTGTAAAATGCTAGTTTAGATTTCTTAAAATTTGCCACAACTTTCTAAAGAGATTTTCAAGAGTTAATGCCCAGAGGTGTCTTTGATTCTAGAAATGTTTTAAGAAAAATACAGCAGTTACCTCATTATTTTTCCCAGCTCTTTTACGTTATTTTTTTCACCCAGCTATGTACTTGGATAATTATATATGACCAAATTTTATATATGCTATTACATCACAGAAAATATAATCAAAAGGGTGAGTAAGTGTCACCTAGTCCGTTATTCTGCTCCTGGGCAAGCTCAACAATATAGCTCTAGAATGACCATTTTTGTCTAAGCTATGCAATGAGAGATCCCACATCATCTTTTCATATATTGATTTATCTTGACTTCGCTTATTTCAGGACTTCGCAGAATATCATTTCAATTGGCAAAAGCATTATATATTATTATGAAAAATATATATAGAACTCACTGAATTATTGTTTGCACTAGTAATAAGTTTCTGTTCAGTTTGGCCAATTCATAATCCAGTTACTTGAAAGATGAAACCTTTCTCTCCTTTCTCCTTTTTTAGGTTGTAAACCAAAGTATATAGTCTGAAGTTTTCCTTTCTTAAAATCTGTTTGAAAGCTAATTATATAAATGTTTTGTCTGTGCATGTTTCTTTGACATTGACAGTTATTTTTTCTGCGAGGAAGGAGGAGACGTTTCTGTGATAGCTTTAAGAGAAAAGCTGGATCACAATCCCTTTGATTAGGTTATTGGGGATAGACAATACAGTGAGCCTACACAGGATTTACCACAGGAATTTAGTTTTTATGGTCTTTTTCTCAGTCTTATGAGAATTCTGATTTGATTTTTAACAGCGTGCTTACCTGTGTCACCTTAAGGAGAAAAAACTTGTCACAGTATAACTTGCTTTTGCATTAAATGTCTGCTTCTATAAGAGGCAACTTCAGTTTTCTCTTTTAATGTTGTGTATACTTCAGTTGTTTAAATTTTAGAGGGATAGCTTAAATGCTGACGTTATCAGAAGAATGGGATTCAGCTCAAGCTTAAAATAGTTGAGAAACATTCAAATAATTGTCTGGAGGCAGTCTATGGACTTGAGTCAGATGCCTAAAAAGTACACATCTAGTGACATTTGAAATATCCTAGAGTATCTTAAACATCTTTGTGGCATTGGCAGGTATGACTCATGGACTCTAGACTTTCAGCCTTCTAGTACAGTAGCTGGAGGATGAGTATACTTTAAGGTATCTTACACAACACTAGCAATAGAATCACATCCAGATGTGTAAGCTCACTTCAGACCTTCATAGATGTGGTCAACATACACAGATACCTCGAAGATCAGTCCTCTTCAGAGTGGAAGTTGTCTAAACAGAAGCATCTAGTGTCATTTGATAAACAAGAGCAGAAACAAGTAAATGATTAGGGTTAAGTGGAACCAAACTAAGTCGTGGAGGACATTAGCAACTATTGCATAGCCAAAAGCTGCTCAGGTGGAGCACTTTCGGCCTGACATAGAAGCAAAGCAACTGCCATCTTTGAAATAAGAGGGTAGGATATGCACTGACATTAAGCAACCATAATAAAGAATTGCTAGTTCAAATTTTATACATGGGAAACAGAAGGCCATCTACCAACCCTCTTTTATTTAGAGTCTTTTGCAGAATAAGAGGAAGAAATGTGATCAATGTGTTTTGAATGCTAAACAAGGAATAAATTATCACTGAAATTACTATAACTGTTCTTATGAGCATAAAATTCAAGACAATAAATAGGAGTGGACACTGACTAGATCACACCATTTAAAATGCTTTAAAAATATGATAATTTGACATTCTTCCATACAGAAGAGAAAAGGGGTAAGTCTTGAAGTCACAGAGAGAGTATTCCTTTCATACAGACAACTACTGGCATGCTTTTTTTCGCCCTCATTTCAGTGAAGAAGTAAAAAGAGCTCTAAATGCATGTCCAAAATCATTATTTTAATGCATAAAAGATAGCCTATCAGGAAGAACGTGATTTGCCAATGCCATGGCAAACAATTTTGCAAGTTTCCTAGAAGGCTGTCTGAGATTCGTTAGGCAACTGAGAAATGAGGTGTCAGAGGCCCACACTAGTTTGTGCATGGTTGGGAGGAGGGAGTGGTAGTTGTTAAACCTTGTATCTGCAAAGCTGATTATGTATTTGTTATACCATCTAGAAAAGACAGCAAGTCCTTGGGAATAATTTCTGAGTTAGTAAATACTATACTTGTTCCATATCCTTTTGTGTATGTTTTTGGTTTTTTTTATGACAGCATAGGAAGTATGTTATAGTAGTGAAACTCCCATCTCATCACATTCTTTAGGTCTTCTAGATATATTTTTCCAGACACTTTCTCACACACCACCCCTGGACCTTGGTTTTAAAAGTCCCATACTGCCACTCGAGTGGGTGGAAGATATCATTTTTCGCTATTCTCCTGCCCTACACCTTAAACAATAACTGCACCACAAAATATGTCCTAATAAAAAGTACCATCTTCTCAGAAAGGATTAGCACAAAGGATAGCCTGATTGCTTGGCTCCACTAGTGCAGTAAAATTGCGTCTGACATCTGTTTAATACAACTACATGGAGCTTAAAAGTGAAGGGCAAGCCTGAGGATTCAAGCTGATGGAAACCTGCTGCCAATGCAGTGTGTGCGCTCATGTAGTTTATTAATCTTGTCAGTTGTTATTACCTTTTTATCTGGATCCTGTTAACTTAGGATTTGTATTTAACGCATGGAAAAGATCCGCTTTTGTTTTCTTTGTTCAGATATGAGAAGTCTTTTGGCATGAGTCTTCAAAGGCATTAAGTCAGTAGCATCATGGAAATTTGGCTATGTTTTGAGCACTTGAGTAGCTATAAAATTTAGACTAGGTTATTTTAACAGGCTATTGTTCCACAATCTATCTTGTCTTTCTTCTTGTTGTTTTTTTTTTTTCTTTTTATAACTTTCAAGTCATTTAAAGCTATGTTGCTTTTATTCCAGAGTTCAGCAAAAGCTGTTACTTAGTCTGTGGGACTTTTTGAATAATTTCAATGTTATATATCCACTAGATACATCAACAGTACATAGAAACGCAATCCAAACAACAGAGTCCTTTTCACATGAAAGAGTACCAGTCTGTAACAAACTTCTCTTAATTTTATTTTCTTAGAACAAAATAAAATAACTAAATGTACTTATGCAACAAAGAACAAAATAATAACAGATATTTATTTGACCCTCTATTTCTTTTTTTTGCTCTGACTCTGTTACACTTGATAATTTCCATCTACCTGATTGATCACTTCACTGTGGACTACTGGTGAGGTTCCTGTTGTCAATTAACCTTGTTCCTTCTGCCAGGAATAGTTACACTCACATGTCCTTGAAAAAAAAAAAAAAAAAAATCTATGATCAGCACCCATCTTGTTCTTCACTGCAGAATCTCACTGCATTCATGCTAAGCATCTTACAGTCTTCCCTTTGTGAGCCCTCCATTCTCATCTTGTTATCTTTGGGACTGAAGTCATAACTTCTCTTCCTGTCAATTATATTCTTGGGATGGTGCAGTTTGTAAAAGCGTTTTGCTTCCACTTGCAATATTTGAAGAAAATAGCTGCTGTTTTGTTTTTTGTTGTTGCTGTTATACAATGTTATGTAAGAATATCAGCAGTCATTTAGTGAATTACTTTTTAATATATATTTAAATGCGTATTTCCTTGTTCTAATAAACAATACCGTTCATACCAGGGCTATCCTACATGTTACCTTTAGTTTTCTTCCAAGACTGTTTCCAGTTTTTTTCCAAGACTGTCTTAACAAGAAAATGGCCTCGAGACTCTGTATTTTGATTTGTCAAGGTTTTCAAAGTGAAAAATGATACTCTTTTTTCTGACAGCCTACACAGGGCTCAGTAAACATAGCACTATTCCTTGCACTCCACCTCCAGCTATGCAGCATTGAGTGTCTCCCTGTTGGGAGCTTCTGGCAAGTTAAACCAATAGTCCCTTGCCCACAGTCTTAATAGTTTGGATGGGAGCCTGGAAGATAGAAAATGAACTGGAGAAAACATAGATTTGATGTCTTTAATATTTTGTGATTGGCTGCTTGTGTCCTATCCACGCCTGTGCTACTCCTTGCAAGACTGTGCCACCTACACGTGGAATGCTTTCCAGACACACTCAAGAATGCCTCCAAAGGTTTACCATTTGAAGCCTGGTTCCTTTACTTTAATACTATAGAATGTATATTTTAGCAATTAGAAGATACTTTAAGCTGTGGTTTTCACTTCAGTCATTCTTATGAGCAGCATTTTAGTTTTAACCACTATTGATATTACGTCACTACTTATATTACACATTATTTTCTGGTGCGTTATTCAAGTGAACACTTATTTAACTGTAGTCAGACAATATTGTCTTTCATAATACCACGTTTTGAAGCATCTGAATGTCTTTCAGGGCAAAAAATAAATATTATCAAGTTACTGGGGTTAGAGTTGAAAGAAGACCATAGAAGTTGCAACACATGAGGAATTTGTGAAAAACCTCACCAAGTACATATCTGCATCTCATGCAGCTGAACACCCTTGGAACTCCCTTAGGGTCCTAGTACTTTTGCAGCCATCACAACAGAGAGCTGGTTCTTGACTTCAGACTTGGTCTTCAAGGTTGGCATGCTGTTCTTCTGCCTGGAAGAACTTCAAGATTTGTCTTGCATTGTAGGCCCTTGTGTACAAAAATACTTACTTCAAACACTCAAGGTTTTTCAGGAGCAGCTGAAAAATGTACTAAGTAGCTTCCCTTCATAAAAAGACCTGGTTAGTGCTATGTATTTATTGCTGCCTACAATGTCGTTCCAAGGACAGTAGCTGGGATGCTAACAGAAAGTGGGAGACATTTGGAAGCACTAGCTGAAACATCATCCTCAGCATCTTTCTGAGACAATCACTGGGCACAAAGGTGTGTTTTGTATAATCTTTCATTTATTTTGGATGAATTTCTTTTTATAGATTTTTATAGTAATGAGAAATTACTCCTCCATGTTTTGGCAGTCTGCTGATGTCGTGTAACCTAACTGATACTTACTACAAACTTTTATCGTGATGTGCAACATTTCTTGAGTTCCTATTCCACTGAAACTTTGATCCTTTTCTGTAGCATTTATTAAAAACATTGTCATTTTTTTTAAAACCCAAATTTCTTAAGGTCTACAAAGAATTTCACTATAGGTGTGACAATGAAGTGTGTGTCTTCTGCAGTGGAGCCTGAGAAATTTATTTGGATATTGTTTAGTACTGGAAATTGTTTTCTTACGCAGGAGAATCTCTGATGAAGTCAGCAGGAGCTTTTGTGGATACTCGTGAGCTAGTTTCTGTGCAGTCAGCTGGAGTAATGGTAGTAGTGTAACTGTGCCAGGCTAGAACTCAAGCATGAACTACACAGTCTGTCTGGAAGGTTGGGTAAATTATTGGGCAGCTAGCCTGAGCTAACCTCTGTGCTAGTTTGACTGCATTTTCTCAGAACTCGAGGTAGCTAGTTTTAAGCTAAACTTGGCGGGCAGACATATGCTGTTGTCTCATCACATCTTTACACCTTTAAGTTCAGCAAAGGCCATCTTTGCTTAATGGCTTCATGCAGTGAATACATGTTTCCTAGATGCCAGATTTGTTACCAAAAGGGGCTCATTCTCTTTCAGGAAATCTTTGTTGCATTAATGTCAATGGCAAAACCTTATTCATTCCAGTAGGGATAGGACGTCACCCTGCAATTGTGTAATTCATGTTTCTGCATCTCTTAGCAATTGTAATCTGGGACAAGCTTCACATGAATCCTTTTTCTATTGCAGTGACAGTCAGGAATGGGTCTGCTTATTTTATGCCTCTTTCTTCACTAAACCAACGGGACTGAGAAAATGTTTCTGTGGCCTTATGCTTGACAAGGAAAAGAACTCAGAAGAATGAATTTGTGTGAGCCTGAAAGGTTGGCCCTTTCCAGTGACATTTTAAAGATGAAAGACGTGAAAGAAAAACAAAGTGTTTCTGTCTGAGAAACTAAATCATATTGGTTAGGGCAATTTCACAATTAAATGTTCAAGAACTTGGTGTGAACTATGTCTGTCCCCATTACTGAAAACAGGGCAATTGCTTCAGTCAGCAGTGAACACGTCCAGTTGCTGATGAGTTGCAATGCCAGAGCTGATGGCTTGTTTATCCAAATGTTACAAACTCTCTGGTTTTCTGTTTTACTTTTGTGGTAGCTGTTGCCTCCACTATATAAATGTGGTTACCAAAATGTGGGAACTATATAAATGAGGGAGAGAGTCTTTGGTGATACTGATGCAAAATATGCAAACAACTTCAGCTAAACATAGCTTTACCATGGTTTTGTTATATAAATGTCAACTTGAAATTAAATGTTATGGAAACACTTCTTTTATCTTTATAGAGTCTACCAGCTGCATGGTTACAGTTTTCTCAAGTACAGTTTACATTTATGATGTTGTTTAAATCTATCACATATATTCAACATGCACAGAAGAATTTTTTTAAAAGCAAGCTGTTTGCATTTGTGCAGTAATTACCTATGGTCCAACTTCAGTCTTCTCATATGCAAGAGGAGTTTGTGCTGACCTCAGTGAGAGCTGAAGCTGGTAGCAACAGCTTGATTTTTCCAGAGACTAAAGAGCTGAAGATGTTTTATGTATGTGTGTTCTGAGACTCACGCTGTATCACCATTTTCCATATCATGAACAAATTTCACAGGATATTACCCAATTAAGCAACTTATTTCCCTTGGATGTTTTGCAATGCCCTTGCAAAGATTGCTCTTTAGCCCTTATTTTTCTCCATACATCTGGTTGGAGACTTAGTAACTGGAATAGTAAGAAAAATGGCAATTTATAAAAAGTATTTTCCTGCCAAACTGCTCTTATCAGGCAGGTTTCAAATATGTTTTCAATCAGTAGTGTCCCTTTATGTTATAATGTTTTATGTTCCTCATGGGGCAAAGGGTAAATATTAGGTGCTATCTGTAAGTTAAAAGCATTGGACTAGCTCAGCCTCATCGTGTAAGCTGTCTCCAGTCAACAAAACTGGTCATGAAGCTACAGAAGCAGACAGCTGGAGATTATTCCAGACACATCACTCCACTGTGAGTCATGAAAACTAGACATGGGCATTCATTAATGCTGGCAGTCTGCTTGGCCTGACATGGGCTGGGTTCAGCGGTCATCAGATTAGAATTTGGAAATTAGAGTCACTTCTGCTTGTATCTTCTCTAGTTTCTGCAAAAGAGTTTATTCTATAACCACATATAATAAGGATTTATAAAGTCAAGATTTGAAGAGAACAGATAAACAGAAACGGTGAATAACTGCCTCTTACCATATTAAGCAGAGGTGACAACATATGAAAAGATACAGCTACATACAGCAGGTGCTTAAATTTTGTAAATCATTTATGTTTTGTGTATGTATGCTAAAAATGCAGGTGGACTCCAGAGCTGTGATTAGTCAACCTAATAGCAGCAGAGTCTGCCCAGGTCCACAGCCTGTGGTTTAGGAAGCCCCTGAGTCCGCTGGTCATGCACGATCTTGCCACCTCTGCTGGGTCTTCCCCAGGCACCTGCTCCCAGACACCACTGCAGGAGCTGGATAAGCTTTGGTCTTGTCCATTCTGATCATTTATACAGCGACTGGCAGAGTGCTTAACTGCGAAGTTTGTTCCGAGACAAAGCAGACTTGCTTGGACTTCCATTGTGTTTACATTTTTGAGGAAAGTCTGGAAAAAAATCATACTGTTTAAAGAAACTTTGAGGTGTTTCATTTAACTATAGTGTGTACTGATGCTCATTCAACCACCAAAGGCTTCCTGAGGGAATAGGCAACTGGCTGTAATAAGAATGCAAAACTGAAAATACCGAAACAAATCAAAATTGTCATTTTACCTTCAGTCTTTATAAGCTTTTTCTGTCTAAAGACATTCTCTTTTTATTTTTTCTTGCTATTATGAAATAGATTTCTTCAGGAGAAGCTTTGATAATGCTGTCATTTCCTCAGCAAGGTGGTTAGAAGTGAAATCCAGGCATAAATGCTTCAGTTGACAGCAAAGGAGTTGAAAGGGCTTGGAGTCTTTTTTTTTCTGTGAAGAAAAATCGATCATAGTGGGTCCTCCCTCAACTCTCCCCTGAAGGAAAGAACCGTGACAACAACTAGGGACAAAACACTAGGTGCATGCAAGGCATACATCTGAAATAGTACCGAGAAAGCTTTCTTAGATGCCTGCCTTTATTTCTTATAAACATACTGGGGACCAAAGTTCAGTCTCCTGAAGTGTAGTGTGGTCAGAGCCATCCAGAAGCCAGCCTAAATTATCTCATGGTCACTGACAGTGATCAGCTCTAAGAAACCTACAGATACTCGTGCTCAGAAGTAATTCTCCCTAAGTCCTTACAAAAGCGCTACGGTCACTGCTGGATTCTTATGCATTGCAGTATTCTGGCTGAAGTGGCCTTTTGTGTTTCAAATAGATCCTGCAAGTATCTCATTCTCAATTGCTATTCTTCATCTAAACCCAAAAAAGGTAATAAGGTAGGAGAGTCCAGTGTACGTTCTCCTGGGCTGTGGCCTCAGCTAGAAGAATAACATTTGGGAAAGACAAAACGAAGCCTGATAAAGAAGTGATAAATACAAATTAGAATAAATACCAAATGGAAGTGCTTTACTACTGGAGATTGGAATCTGTGCCTGGGCATTGGTGATGAGCTTGAGCCTTGAGGCATGCTGACACTCCTGTATGTCTGTCCCTCAAAAGGTATTCATGACTTCTACGTTTGAAAATACCAGTTAATAACTGGAAAATCCTCCAGTGCTGGATAAAAGATAATCACTTATATAAATACACTGTTACTGTGCATCCTGTTTTTTGCCTCAGTGCCCCAGGTTTGGTGGGCTTTTTGCATTCTCAGTAGTTTAAAATAAAACCATCTGACAAACTGAAAGGAGCAAATGAAGAAATAGTTGAGTTCCATACAAAGTAAACTGTGTCTATCATCGTAGTATAAAAACAGTGTTTTGGCTTTCTTCTTGCCTGCATTGCAGTAAAAATAGCAGGCAAAATAAAAGCAAAGAGAACCAAAAATAGCAATCTAGATGATGAACATACTACAGAGAATTGTCAAATTGTTTTAACTTAGAGACCTTGCTATCTGACTTACAGTAATTCAATGTTAGATTTACGGATCTTCAACCAAAACATACAAACCAAGTGAGGTCATGAGAATAAGTAGGTGATAGTTATAGTACGTTAGCACCAGGAGGACCAAGATGCAGACCAGGACGCCCATCCAGTCATCTGGGTTATAAAGCCTACTCATTCTTTACCTAGTAGGTTGTCTGATGCAATCCACTATATTGAAAAACAAAATTTAATTAGGTTATTATACTTTGAGGAGTGAAGTAATATGGTACACAGTGTTTCTTAGGTGGAAATTCCAACTTGATATTAAGAAAAAAAGTGAGAGCAGTCAGGCACTGTAGCAGGGTGCTCAGATAGCTGTGGAGGCTCTTTTCTGACAGATGTTCATAGCTGGAGTGGACACTGCCTGGAGCAAATGGATGTAACTGAACCCAGTTTCAGCAGGGGGTTGGACGAGATAACTGCTGGAGGTTCCATCCGACCAACATGAGTCTGTAATCTTTATTAATTCCCTTGGTAAAAGAAGCCAGTATAACTTTATTACAGTTAGAGATTAATATGATGCTTTCAAGAGACAACTCCTTGGTTAGTTGTTTGCCTTGATTGTCTGAGCTTGATAAGGCTATGAGCCGTGTGGCAATACTATTCATTTCATACGGCTTTATATTATAAGAAGGTTTGACTAAATTATCTTATTAGGTTGAAGGCCGTTTCTGTTGCTTTGATGTATTAATTTGATTGAGTTACTTTTTCATCTGTGTACTCTCATAGTGCTGGATGGACACTGTTACATGACTTTTTCAATTAAATCAAGGTGCCTATACCTGCTCAGAGTTTATTCATTAAGTCTATATAAATGTTACTAACAAGTCACAAAATATATGAAAAAAATGTAAGGTTCAGCTAGCAGAACTTGTTTTTTTACAGATTAATGTACACTAGATTGTTGGCTTGCCCTGAATCCAGTCTTTCACTTGTCAAGTTTCCTGAGCAATTAGGGGACAGGCAGACACACATCTCTGCTGGAAGGAGAAAAACAGTTCTCTCACTACAGGGAGGTGCAGTCAGCTGGGGTATCTCAACCAACAGCAATTCCTGGCTGGGCGAGTGCTCTGTTTGGCTCCCATGTATATTTTAAGTCACTGGTAGCAGAGGAAACGGCAGGAAAACCTTAGGACCCATTCTATACGCTCACAAACTTGACTTGAGTCAGAACTTAGAGATGGTTAAACACTTTTAGGCTCAGGCTCAGAATTTGCAAAAGCCCTTTGGTGTCTCGCTTGTTCTGATTTTTAATGTGAAATTACATGAATTCTAGGAGGTCAAAATGTCACATATCTATATTACCAATTGTTAATTTAGAGAAACAGCACTGCTGTGTCTCTTGATGAAGTTGTCTGAAAGGACTACACTGAAGGCTGTTAAGTGCTAGTGGTGGGAGTCAAAGAGGCACGACAGAGTTGGCCCCTTGGCACTCACCCAGCCAGGCATCACTTTCTGTTGAGATATACCAGCTGATGGCACCTCCTTGCAGTGAGAGCACTGTTTTTCTCCTTCCAGCAGAGATGTGTGTCTGCCTGTCCCCTAATTGCTCAGGAAACTTGACAAGTGAAAGAGTGGATTCAGGGTGAGACAGAAACTTAGTATACACTTATCTATTAAAAAAAAAAAAAAAAAAGTTTTGTTTTCTGAACCTTTCTCTTTTCATATATTGTGTGACCTTCTCCAAAGGGTGTTTGTACCCACTCTTGTCCCTTTCTAAATGTGGTGCTATTTTCTGCATTTCCAACAGGAGACAGTCAGCCCAGCCAGCCTCCTGATACAGAGATTACCAGGAGAGAATGTCCCCTTTGGTATCAAAAGGGTTGGGGCTGTTGCATCCTTTGTGTCCTCCTGCTGCAGTCCAATCTTGACGTGCAACTTCTATATAGAAATTCATACTGGGAAATTGCAGGAGTGTCCATTCACTCGGATGTGCCATGCAGCTAGTGAAGGACAGTACTTTGTATACTGAAACTTCAAAAAACTGACTTCAGTAGTGTGGTTAGTGAAAGGATCTCCAGGGCTTCTTCTCCAAAATTGAAGCATATGGTCAGTGCTGGAAGCATGTACACACAAGTCATCTCTGATTAATCTATGCACATGAGTAAGGGTTTGCAGGATCAGCATCTGTGAAAAGACAGGAAACTGATCTGCTAAAGTAAAATCCATGCAAAGTTATTTCTGTGCCTGTAATCCCTCTTAAAAATACAAACTTGCTTCACACTAATTTCTGAGCATGATGATTTTGGCAGAGTGCAAACCACTGTAAGATAAAATGTTGGAAAGTAAAAGCACCTTCATATGTTGTTTCAAGCAGCAGTTTTTAATGTGTTTAAGAAGTTCAAAGGGCAACTTTTTCCCTGTATGGAAAATAGGTTAAATACAGTTTGTGTATTTAATGTTCTGCATAAGCATAATAGTGGATTCAGAACCTTTGCAGCTCAGCATTTAATAAAATAACTCGTTATTGGAACAGAAATGTTACTGTTGCCAAAGCAATGTATAAGCGTACCGCTGGCACAAGGAAGGCAGTCATGTGAGCAGGGCCGACTTCCTCACAAACATGGTAGGACGTACGGCCTGCTGCAGGCACAGGGGTGCTTCAGCCCCACCCTGCTGCGAGCAGTGCTGCTGGTGTACTTCATGGCATGCTGGAGAGACTTCAGAGGGCCTCGTTTGATGCACAGAAGAAATTAGGTAGCCCTCTTTCCAATTGCAGTGATTATGAGATAAAAGTCCCTGAAAAATAGAGGAAAATGAGTATAACATCATTGGGCTTTGACTGGAGGTAGTCAGACAGAATAAGGCCTAATTTTGAAAGCTGTGTTGCATCTTGCTTCAGGCCGCTGTGAGAGCCGGTCTGCTCTCATTACAGTGTGTGCTGTGAAACCACAAGTTGCTTGCTGCATGCACCTCAGTGAGGCCTAGGGCTTGACGAAGTGCATGTCTGCTCTTTGCTTTTAGACATTGAGAAAATTCAAGCATACAAGGAAACAGGTGAACATCCCCCCCATATTTGAGACTTTGTGATTCTTTCATGTCAGTGTCATATATATGAGTGTAGCACTCTGGAGGGAGGAGATAAATGCATTAAAATCAGGAAAATCTCGTAATCATTTGAACCCTTCAAGATGGAATTCATCTTTTGCAATCTGAAATGCTTCTGCCATCAGGTCCTATTCTGCAAGTACTGCTGCCTAAAAAGAAAGGCCACCTCAGTCTCCAGAAAGCAAAGAATTTATTTAGATTAAGGGAGACAAGACTAATGGTGTGGTATAAAACCGAACGCCCCTGAGCAAAAGTGCAATGATTGATTTTTAGAAGCAAGTTTAATATTAGCAAAGCATGCTGTTGGAAAAATATTCCATGTTCCATTTATATCCTGGTTTACTACTGGAAGGAAACTTAAGGAAATTAACAGGATTTTCTTTGCAACAATGATATTAATGAGTTGTCTCTGAATTCCCAACACAAGTCATGCTTCCACTGAAGTCAACTGCAGGGTTTCAGTAAAGGTGAAAAAAAAAAAAAAGCAGCTGTTTGTTAATGGGAGTAAATTAAATTAGAGAAAGACAGATCTTGGTATATTGAAGAAATTTTCAAAAATGTTTTTCTTGTTGCCACTGTGGCATAATTCTGGCCAGTTTAATGAGCCCTTGCATTTGTGGCTACTTAGGCTTCTGTGGTAGCTGTGAGAGATGTTGGGGCTATAAGGTAATCTTTTAAATACTGCTGTTAAGCTTACCGTTTTTGAAGTTCTGTCACCCATGTATGTTTTTGTTCAGAACTTTCCCCTGTATCATCATTTTCCTGAATGGAGTGTTTAAAAATATTGTTCTGTATCTCAATGCTTTAGAAAGGTGATGAATTGCTCATTTCTTAATCAACCTGCCAAATGAAGGCATCATAAAGCAATCAAATCAACTGGTACTTGTAATTTTAAAACATTTTGTACCATTCCTCCCATAGCCATCACAGGTTGAGATTTAGTGAAGTATGATGAAGTGCACATCAGTTACACTTAGGAAATCTGATGTTTTCACCTAAAATACTTTTCCCTTAAAAAAAAAAAAAANAAAAAAACTTTTTCCTTAAAAAAAAAAAAAAAAAAAAAAGTGTGATTTATTCTTATCCAGTACTCTGGTAACATATGAGACTTAATAGCATTTAGTGACAGCAAATAAATTGGAATCCCCATACAAAGCTAAATATCACATCGACTTGTCATCTATATAATAAAAGTGAAAGCTGCAGACAGAATAATTGTGTTGTTTTACAGTCTAGAAAGCTATTATTGGAGAATTTGTGGGTACTACTTTGTTCACATCTGGAATAACAAAAATTATAGAGGTATCCAACAGTTACTAAGAGGCCTTCTTGGAGTTCTTTTTAGTCATGTACTTTTTAGTCATATGGTGGAGTTCTTTTTAGTCATTTACTGCGGTGGCATATTTCCATGACTATATTTAAGTCGTTCTTTCCCCTGAAGAACTCCTTTAATTTTTGATACTACTGACAATACAGCATTGAAAAATAAATTTAAAACCAAAGCAAATTTCACAGTATATAATATTCTACTTGAGAAAAATGAGAGAAGTTAGGTGATTTATATTCCAAAGCTCTTCAATAAGATAGAATATTTTAGGTGAAAATGCATCAGGGATCTATGGGCTTTGCCCACAGTATCAACGTACCATAGTCATGATGGGCTAATTTTCTTAATCTCGAGTCTTGCAAATAGTTCGACTGCAAGCATTTTATTAAAATGTGCCAAAAAGATGCCTGAATTTCCATGGTTACATTTTCAATAGGCTTTACCTCCTTGTCTTTACCTTTAATCAAGATGCAAAACAATAATGGAGTATTCTCGTCAGCCATAACATCACAACTCAGATTTTTAATGTGCTCATTTGTTAGTGTTTGGGTGAGGACTGAAACACTGCAATGACTTTTCAAGACAGTAAATTGACATCCAGAAGTATTATGTCTGTCGTAAAAGATGCATAGCAAGACCAGAGAATAATTTCATCCAGATAAATGCTAACTCCCAGACCATGCCCAGAAATTCTTTAGGAAAGTGTTGACGCAGGCCCAAAGGAGTCTGGTGGCAGCTCTCACAATTTAATGATGTAGACAGTCAGGAGCCATCGGGAGTGACAGTGTGCTGTTCCCTGGCACGGTGTGATTTACTAGGGGTCTAGTTGAGTCACACTGAGAGGAATTAACTCTGGAGGCTATGTTAGACAGGCATTTTTTTCCAACTCAGCATGGTTTCTACTCAGTGTTAGCTGCCAAAGTCATGGCACTGCTGGCCCCTGATGGGTGATTAGATAATGAAGGTGAATGGTGCCTGGCCCCATGACAATCAATTACACCTTAGCTTCTTTGGAGCCAGAACCCTACTCCCAGCATTGAGCAAAAGGGTGGCTCGTACTTGGTGCATACAAAATACAGTTCAGTGCTGGAGCTCATCTTACCTGTTGATTTTTCTCTCTTACTTAAAAATAAATAAATAAATAAACATATAGTAGTGGTAGCATTTCTATATTAAATTCTGAGGACCTACAAAGCTGATTTTGGAGTTGATTACAGTGGTGGTTACTAGCACACATTTCTTACATATTTCTGATATTAAGATTTTTTTTTCTGGGTAACGGAAGACAAGAGTACTGTCTGTTAATAAACATTTTTATAGAAAAAAATTATTCAAGTATTTCCCCTTACCTCAGATTGTGGATAAAGTTAGAATAAATAGATTGCAATGGAAAAAAATGGTCTTACAGAGTGAATTACAAGGTGAATTTCATCTCTCCAGCTTCCTACTGTAATTTTATTATTTTTCTCTATTGCATTCTAATAAACCTTATTTTTGTATTGTAAAAAAAAAAAAAAAAGAAGGGTTAAAAAATCTAAAAGCCAGCAACCAATGCTCTATGCTAAATACAGTGCATTTTCTATTAGTATTTTAATTTTCTTGGAAAATACGTGAAGCAAATGTCACCAGGTGAGCTAGCAGGCTTGTCATTGGGCATTAAGGCTTCTTGGTGCAAAATAAAACGTAAAAAATATTACAGAGTTGTCTAAATACAGATTTTGTTTAGTAAATTAAGCATACATATTTGAAAATTTTGGTCTACAAAAAGATCTTTGAGTGTGATAGAAAATAACAAAACTTTCCTTCTGTAGAATTGAAGCATTTGTATGTGAAAACAAGAATTCTGGGGTGCAAATTAGTATCACACCCCCCAGTCTTTAAAGTAGTTAAAATCTGGAAAAAGAACACATACTTCCAGAAAAGATAGCTGGGACATCCATCTAAAGTGAAGCCATAAGGATTGATTCAAATTATTTTTACTTTTGTCTCAAAAACATGTCCTGTTGAAGCCAAGGAAAAGTTTTACTTTTTTGGAAATTATCTATGTCATAGATATCTCTGAGGATTAAACTCTTCAAACCATTTGTTTTGTTTTAAGCCAGTGTGCTTGCTCAAGGAGGAATGATGCCTGCCTCATTGATCCCTGGAGAATTGTACCTTGATGCTTTGTTTTTTGAATATGATGAAATAGATTATCTAATGTGCATTTAGTGACACTTTGATGTCCTGTAGGAATTGAGACATTTATTTGCTTGCTTTGTACTATATCACCTGTTTCAGCCTTTTGAGTACATCATCAATGTAAGCCAAATGCAATCAATTAGAAGATAAAGATAGTTCATTTTCTTTTCAAAATATGACAGAAAAGGTCAACTTAGGTGAACAACACTTTTTGTCACTGCAGATTTAAACTCCTTCATATCTGATTATCTATTCTGATGATTAATTTTTAGAATCAATAAATATCACAGAAAGGAATGAAAAATAAGATACTGTTTAAATGAAATCTAGTCATCAGATCCCCAACAAAACTCACCTTTCCAAATCAGTTGATGCCATGGCAAGTTCAATTTTTCAAAAACTTGAGACATGAAATTCAGCCCAAATTGCTGTATTTCTGGAAAAAAGCAGGCATGAAAGCAGAAGAAAGAAAATATAAAAAAGATGCTTTTGCTGAAACAGTATTTTTTCATCTCAAAAATCATTTTTAAAGTTTCCTAATCTAATTTATTTTCACATTTTAAGACAAGGAGATCTTCATACTCCACCTCTCCATAGGCAGGGTTGCTGTGTTGGCTTCAGAGTGGAAGACAGCACAATATCAAGCCCTTAAGGTGTTACACTCTTCCACTTGAAGAAAAGGTTGAAGAGCAAGTCATTTTAAAGAAAGCTTACAGGAGAAATTTATGAGCTCTCTTCTATGGGAGAGCGCTTATTCTCCATGTGGCTTTTGTCAAACATTTTTAACAAATTGTAATAGCCTTTGTCATATCTCATTTTCTTGCATAAACAAGTCATATTGAAACTATAAATGATGGAAAATTTAATCCATATGGCTTGCCCTATCAAAACTGTTAAATTGTATTCTTTTCCACCATGTCAGCAGTGCATTATCTCTTTTATAGAAATGTTGAAAAGATTACTTTTTAAGGGAGACACCACAGGACGGACCTGCATAAATATCCTCCTCAAGCCTGCGTTAATTGATATTTTCACTTTCAGTTCTTCCTGAAGCTAGAAAAATACTCTCCTGTTTGTCTTTTAGTATTCCATTGGAGAGGCCATTTCCATCCACCTCCAAAACTGCCTGTTTGGAGATACCAGCAAGGACTCTGAGGCTCAGGGGATCTGTTGGATTTCTGCCTGGCTTTCTGTCCTGAGCATGCATGTTCGCTCCGGGGTGCAGCATGCTGCACAAGCTCTCAGTCTAACAGCATGCACATTTTTACCTCTTGTGTGTATGCTTTGCAAACTATGCGTGTGTGTATAAATGTAACTTGTAGTCCAGGAGATTCTGCGTCCCTGACAGCTACATGGCATACTGAAGCCGTCATGTTTCCCTTTCTCAGACATCAAGAGTGCCAGCAGCATCTAGCCAATGTAGGGGCCTTGCACAAAGCAACCCACTTACCAGATATCTGTCTCTGCTTTTTATGAGAGCTGCTCACCAAAACTAGTAGTCCCAATGGGAGTAGAACAGTGCCATGAATGATAGTCTGTTTCTTTCCTTCTTTTCTTGGATTTTCACTGGGTGTTGTATCCACTTATTTGAACCTCTAACAGATCTATTGGTGTTATACATCCAGTAAAATCTTCAGAACATTTACTAACCTAATGCCTTACGTAGATTTTATGCATTTATGCATTAAAAAATCATTTAGAAGTGGTACTTGGGCACTCTGTACTAGTAAAATTCCTGGCTTCTGCACTGCTATCAGAAGGAATTACTGCTGGGGGGCTCTGTTAGGTCTTGTAGGCTCAGACTTTGTGAATGCAAACAACTTTCTGTAAATTTGCAAGCAATTGCCTTAGTTCTGACTTTGTACCAGGAGGAAAAGTAAGAGCTACTTTTGGTCAGAGTTAAGGTTAGAAAAAGCTTTCAAACATTTTTTGCATTCCATACAAAATCCAGGACTTATGGCACTGCCAGGGGTTTACAAACAAGTTTTGGTAATAATCTTGAATATCTTTGCTTTTATGGGCGTTAAATTAGACCTCAAATAATACTGGAACATAACTCTGGTGGTCTAATTGCTTAATTATGTCACTTTAACAGTGATACACTTTTATTATTTACAGAAGAGGTCATAAAACTTTGCGGATGTTTAGCTTTTGATTATTTTAATTCTAGCAGTAAATAATGTAGCAAAATAGTCTTTAAAGATCTTCACTGAGTGTGTTTTTTATGCTTACAATGTTCCCTCAGTAATGTTTTAGCAATTTTTTTTTAGGCTGATCATCCTCTGCCATATGAACATCCCTTAAATCACAAACTATAGTAAAACTCTGTTGAAAATTAAATAAATGGAGATTTGGTAGTTCCTAATTAACCAGTAAGAAAAGTTTATGAGAGGTGAATTGAATAAATATCAAAGCTTCTGAGTTATATTATCTTTCATAAATTGGCTTTTCTCCAATTAGTGTATGCTTTCAGAAGCCGTGGAAGAAGATGAAAGGATCTGAATCAAAATTGATTACTGCTGAAACAAAATGGAAGCTGCTGCTTTTGATAAAATACACGGCTATGGCAGTGCTTGAATAATTTTATGGGAACTTGCTGCCTAAGGCATATGTTTTACTGTCTGATACTAAATGCATGAGGAAAGACCATCTGTTTTTTTCAGCCTGAACAAATATATGATCCAGATTAAACCACTAGAGGCCAAATATAATTGCTTTGTGTTTTGCTTTGTACTGCTCCGTACGTACGGCAGCATCCTCTTGTACAGCATGTATCATAGCACACAGTTCAAATGCTGGCATTTGAAAATACTTTTTCCTCTGTTAAGGCATATAAGATGACTATCTAGGGCTTAATACAAACCTCTGCACTTCATTCGTCACTGGAAAAAGAGTTTCTGATAGAAAAGTACAACTTCTGATACACTTTGACCGACAGGCCTTTAACCTCTGGGTTTTGTTTTTGCTGGACAGATCCTTGTTGACTTCCAGCCAGGTGAAAGGCATTGCTGTGACTTCCATGCCTTCAACTCTTGCTGTGGAAATGCAGAGGCTTTCCTTCCATGGGCTGAGTAAACAGACTAAATTAGAAAGTTTGAAAGTGGTTCCCAACCGTTCTTTACTTTGAAGGAAGGAAAGCAAGTCAGCATAAATGAACTACAGAAAATATTCCAGAACACTTTATTTTTTACTTTTTTTGCTAGTGTTGTGTTTTACAGCACCTGAAAATATGCTTTTAGTTTTTCAAAGCTAACAGGACTGGGCTTCTTTCCTCCCTCAAAGTGCTTACAGTCTAATTTTACACATAATATGCTGAGTGGCAGGGAAAAAGTGTTCAGTGTTGGAGGAAGGAATGAGGGATAGAGGGGCAAGATTTGAGTGTGTGGGTGGATAAATGCAAATATTTTTCTTTTGTTCTTTCATAATAATTAATAATAATGTCCCCTTTCTTGTAGAGCTTTGGGGAAAAAATTACAACAAAAGGTTATAGAGGTTTGGAAAAATATATTTCCAAGACTATTCTTACATATTGCTGTGGGGATTGTTTCTGCTTTTCATGGATAATCTGCAGACCTATGTCTGCCAGGTGCTCATCTAAACTGTGCACCTGGCTTTCCTGAATATTTACTTGTATTTTGATTAATACACTGCTTAACTGTACTAGTTCCCTCTCTTTGCTCACTTCTCCACTCTGTCATGACTTAACACTTTGTCCACACTGATCTTCTAAACCGCAGTCCTGAGGAACCGTGGCAATTCATTAAACATGCTGAGTTTGCGGAGGATGGTTTTGTGATTTCAGGACTGGGCTGGGACTTAAAAGGTTCAGGTTCATCTCACAGTTGTGCTGAAGACTTTCCAGATAGCCTTAGGAGAGTCCCTTACCTTTTGCGTGCTGTGGTCTCCAGCTGTGATATGGGAACAAAAAACTTTCTTCTTTTCCTACTGCGTCTATTTTCCATAATTGTGCTACACAAGATCACTTCCAAGTGAAAACTTGTATTGTGTGTTTGGACAAGACCCAGTACAACTGGGCCTCAAAATTATTTGGCATTACTGGAATACAACTAAACAAGAGCAATTTTTAATACTTAAGAACAAAGAATACAAGAAAATAAAATTTTAACTGATTCAGGGCTAAGGAAATCCAACAAAAGGAAATTACAACCTTTTACTGTAAACTCTTAGTCACTTCTTAATTTTATTTTGCCCTCTATGCAAGCATTAACTAGGAGAAACCACATTTTTCACTGTGCCGGTAGGATGTAATTATAGGGGGGTTGTATTGTGAAGGCTGCATTAGCTGAAACTACCAGCAATGTTCTGGGAGATTTTCCTTTAAAAAAACGTGGGGGGAATGGGATCAAAGCTGCTCACAAGGTGAGTTTTTTATCAGTTGGATCAGTCTTTTATGAAGCCTTTAAGCATGCATCTGTTGATCTCTTTCTTTAGACTTTAAGATAGGTTTGTCAATGGTATGTGACAGGGATTCCTTTACCCTTCTGCATACCCCACCACTGCTTTATTTACAGCTCTTGATAGAGCTTATATGCAAGCTCCAATCAGATTTGATATTCAGAGTAGAATTTCATCCCAGCAGTTAAGTGATGTGCTACAGAATATGCCTCCAGTATGTTATCATATTGCATGTCAGATTTTCTAAGAGAAATACCAAAGACAAAGACTTACATTTTTGTCTGATGTACTGGATGTATGGCACTGCTGCCATATTGGGAAGTTAGTGTGTTATAAGGGGAAGAACAATTTTAGCTCCTGAAGAATATGTGGGCAGATGCAGTAACATAATATTGTTTATGTCTAGTAACATGAATAAAAGAATACTTTAGGTTTGAAAGAGCCTCTTCAGTTTGTATAGTTCATGTTCCTGCTCACAGCAGAACTAATTTCAAAGTCAGATCAAGGCCTTTTCCAGCTGAGTTCTGAAAATCTCTAGGGACAGAGATTGCACAGCCTTGCTGAGCGACTTGTTCAGTGCTGTGCTTTCTTCCCTGTGATTTTCTTTCCTTATGCCTAATCATAATTTTCCTTCCTGCAAATTGTGTCCTCTCTGCATTCCCTGTAACCAGAGTTGAATAGTTGACAACAGCAGTTGTCAAGGCTAGTTGTAATGCCACGGCCCAGATGCCTTTGAGCTTCTGCTAGTTTGTTCAAGGCTATTGCTCAGAAGGAAGTTGGTTAAGTTGGGAAAAGTCATAGCGGTTAGATGCAATATGTATGTTAGCTCATTGATAAACTCACACAGCAGACATCTGTGGTCTACTGTGGGAGAAATGATCCTTCAGACTAGGGAGAGGACTCTCCCATTGGCAGTCTTCCCTTTGAGCCACTGAGAGTAGCTGGACTGGATAAATGTACAGAATTGGGATACCAAAAGTCGTGTTTATGTGTATTAGGTCATTCCACTAAGAAAATCTTCATTCTTTTATTTGTTTCCATTAATTCTACCAATGCTGTGCAGAAGTCTGTAGAATTATGAAGAGGCTGTTTGAATGTCTTTAGTTAACTAAGTAGCAATTGAATACATTTCTGTTAATGAGGACTGTTAAGTGATAGTCTTCTATGAACCATTCTATGATTCTATGATTCTATGAATGTTGGTGGCGTAGAATATAGATACTGGATCGGGGTTCTGAAAAATATTAATTATTAATATTCTTTCTTTTTCAGTTTTCTCCTTGTGTTTGGCTGCTTGATTTTGTCCGTGTTTTCCACTATTCCTGAACACACAAAACTTGCCTCTGGTTGTCTCTTCATTTTGGTAAGTGAAACTTCTAAATACAAGACAGTTTTACAAATACTTTTATATACACTCTAATCCTCCCCAATATTATCTCTACTATGCAATTTCTGAGTGCTGTAAGAAACCATACTTGTCATCAGGATGATGAAAGAAATAAAATAGAGGATTCTACCATCTTTTTCTTTAAAACTAAGTCAGATTGTATGTAAGTGTTAATAAGGTACTGTATTGCATCTTCTTTACTTGAGAATTGCTGTTTTATTAATGATAGTTTTTCTACTGCAGTCTGGTAGTGACTGAACATAAAAGACCTTTGATACTGCTGCTGCCATTTATAAAGTCAGTATGTATTAAGAGGCACTTAAAATAGGAAATCATTTTGGTATCTTAGATACCAATTTGTGCTAGCTATTGGTAGATGCTGACATTTTAGTGGCAGTTGTAGCAGTAGGATGTGGTACCTTCATTATTTCTTCATAATACATGCTTTTGTATTATGTTTATCTCTTCTTTTTCCCTTCTGAGGTAGATACAAATGACTTTAATCCCTAAAAGCGCTAAGCATTTTTCATGCATTGTATAGATGCCGCTTTATTCTTCTGCTTCTTGATGGGCCATTTAGTTCTGGAAGTGATGGCCTGAGGATAAGCGATAGTGGTCATTAAAATGTCACTGTATACCCGGAGTTACCATGGTTATTTCAGTTCCACATATACAGAAGGCTGTGGCTTGTTAGTTAATGCCTGGGGTGAAGTAACTGTTGACCAATGCCAACATTTCAATTGTCACCACTGTATATATCTGAAAGCACTGGTCTTCAGCTTCCTAATTAATTATGGCGTGAGCAGTCTGGTAAACATAATTGCAGTGTGTGGTAGGCCTTCAGAGCACTATGTGCTAATGCATCAGCATACCTGAACTAGATGAGCGGAGTTGGCTTGGTGCAGAAGTGTGGTGCTCTGCTCCATCTGATGATACTGCTTCTTAGCAGGGCTAATTAGGGAGAACCATGCTAAATGTGGTATTCTGCTTCCTAGTCATGTTAGCCCTTTTTCTGGATAAAAGATCAGACAACATTACACCAGCTAAAAGCGATCAGATTTAATCCTTTACTCATATCTGCTTCCATTATTTGCATAGTTGAGCAACACTTTGCAAATGGAAGTTTGTTTGAATGTTCTATAACTATGTTATTGCAATTATGACACTAATTGCTAAAATTTTCTGGTATAGAAAACAGGAAAATTTGGGTTGTCTGAAAACACCCAATTTCTGATAGACGGTACTTTTGTGATGAGTAATCTGTTTCCCTGTATACTTATGCAAATTGGTTGCAGAAAAGCCATTTGTTCTGACATAAAATATGCATTTCCCCTGAGTCACATACTTGTTGGTTGTGCTGGTACACTTACTGCCAATTCCTCAGCTGGCTGATACACATGTTCCTTGTAATTTTCTGTGGCTTGCCTGGGAGTTTGACTGTGGAAGAGCTCAGTGAAGTCCCAGGTTTGCTCCCATGGCTGGGTTGAGGAATGTGAGCTCTGTTAGCCCATACCCTAGTCCGTGCAGAGTCCTTGTAGAGGTGTCCATCAGCAGAGCTAGGCTGCTCAGGGCTTGAGAAGTGGAATTCTATGGGGCTTCCTGCTGCCATGACCACAAAGGTGGGCTTTGCTCATCCCACCAATTCTGACTTAATGTCCTCTGCCATCCTTCCAACACAGAAATGGCCATAAGGAGGAAAAGGGTGGATAGTTCATCTTAGAAGCATCAAAACTTTAGTAGCTTGGTCGAACATTTCTATGCTATAGCCTCATGTGTTCAACAAACCCTTGGCAGGAATAAATCTAGTGATGATGAATTTTATGTCTCCTGCTGTGGGTTTCTAATGGAGAAAAATATAAACACAGCAAAGTACGAAGTTCCAGAAGCGGTCTAAAACTGACTGGTTTATTCCAGTTTGCTGGTGCATGATTCGCTCCTTCTCTACTTACTGAATCATTAGCTGATACTAGTAATGTTATCAAAGCGGGTTATTGCAAATGCAAAGTAAGAAAATAATGCCATTCTACATTAGCTCAGGAAGAATTGTTTTGGCTGTGCCAACAAATAATTGCAGTCACTAGAGTTTCCACAACCTTTTACTTGCAGTGATTCACACAATTCCTGCAAGTGTGTCGTTTAGTAGAGGCAGTTGTATTAACTATCACAGATCTGCTTTAATACCGTTTTGCTTCGTGCTTGAGATGGAAGATGGATGTTTATCTTCTAATGAATTACAGTATAACAATCTCTAGAGCTGCCTGCTGGGTTTCTGTGAACTGTTTGTTTCACAGATTTATTCCAGATGGTTTCCCCTAGAGCCATGTTAATTGGCTAAAATATTCATGTAATGTTTCTTCAACTTAATACCTGAGCTGCTGCATGCACCAGCTCCTGTGACTTTTGACATATTGCAGCTATTCACAATTACATGGGAAGGTTAAAGAGGGAAGTATAAATGAGGTAAGCAAACCATTTTCTCCTTCTCAGAAAGGCCAGAGGAGCTAAGATCATTATTCTGCAATCAGTCATTCCATCTATCTGTCTGTCTATCTCCCTGAGCCTCACCTTGCAAGGGAGCAGAGAGCATAGCCCCAAATCACTGCGCCCTAAATGCTCTCTCAGAAAAATACAACAGAGTGCAATAGCACAGAGTAAATAATTACTTAGGAAAGAAGTATTAGCTGAGGGCTTCTGAGTGTCAGCAGTGGTTAATGGACTCATCTGGACTGCAGAAATTCCCGAGCTCTGCTCCCAGGGCCAGCACAAAGCTGCCACACAGCGTTGAGCTGCGCCCGACCAGGGCTTCAGTTCTGGCATCTGAACAAGCTCTGCTGGATTATTAGGCACCCTCTGCTTATCAGGGAGCCTGTCAGGGGAAATGCACTTAATATTTGAGTTTTATGCTTAAAATGAAAGTCCTTCAGCTATGCTAAGTGTGTCTGAAGTGTTGCTATGTCAGTAATGAATTTGGTTAGATTTACTTAGAAATAATAAGCCTAACCAGAAGGAGAGCATCAGATAAAAGTCCTTATACCTACAATTATGTTTAGCCTCGTCTGTGCACACAGCTTCTGACGCTCAAACTGTAGCAGCGATATGTCTCAGGCAGACAGTAGAATAAAATCTACTTCAACATCAAAAAAAGCCACAAACAGCTGAAGAATCTAACTAACACAGCAAGAAAATAGTCTGGTGTATTGCTGATCTCCTGCAAGTACATTTTTTGGCACTTTATCAAATGGTAAACACAAGGGAAGTAAAACTTAGACTGAGAAGGCAAAATCAAATTTTTTGGGGAAGATAGTCAAGAAGTAGTATATCTGGAGTCAAAGAGCGTTCACTCTCATGACCAGACTTTCTGTATTTTAAGATCATTTTCAGCTAAAGCTATGTCAATAACTTGTTCACTTCTATTTGTTTGCTGTCTATTCAAGAAAAAAGAATAATTTGAGTTGAGCCACAACGGGGTGGCGAATTCAAAGTCTGAAAAAAGTCTTGGGTCAGATTAGATGTTTCATTTGATCTGGCATTACACATTCTTTGTGTACTTGAGATTTTTAGAACGTTTGTCTTAAAACTGAGGCTGTAGAAAATGTCATTTTCATTTGAAGTGACAAAGAATTCAATTTTTTTCATAATTTTCATTTTTAATCAAGACAGATCACAAAACAATAATTTCTTTAGAACTGATTTTATCAGATCTGTTTTGTGTTTTCCTTTGAAAAGGGCTGGGACAGAAAGCTGTACACAGTTCTACAGAATAAAGGCCTCTGAAAATGTACTCTAGGAACATGTTCTCCACTCAGTAATAGCTCCCAAAGACATAAAAGCGGACAGTGTACAGTAGATGAAGCTAGCTTCTACGCTTACTGTGGTCACTTATATGCATCCAAAAAGAGAGTCTAGTGAGTGCTTCTAGCAATTAAGCTCTTCCTAAGATTCTTTTCCCATAAATTAAATGTAGAAAGGGGATGATTAAAAAACATAGTGTATAGCTTCTCTGTAGCAAGCAAGTGCATATTCAGTTTGTCTCTGCTTTAGGAAAGTGAATCCATCCATGGAAATGTAATCATGCAAATGATAGCTACAAAATTTTAAGGCTGGGCACAACAGATTAAAAAAAAAACAATGGATAGTGTTCTATTCAAAAAAGTCAGGTTTTGGTTTAGATTTATTGTCCCATGACTTGAATCCTCTTGCAACACTTGGGTAAAGACCACGGGACCTGAGCAGGGAGCTGAAGAAATGGCGGTGTTAGCACTCCCAACCAACCAACAAACCTCTAAAATGAATTGGCACACGTTGTAGCTATGGCAGGAGATGAAAGTAACAATAAAAGTGATTTCATAGCAAAGGAACATAGAATGGCACCACATATAAAATTGTGAAGGTATCTGAAAAATCTGTTGTCAGTGGTGCTAAGGGTACATTATAATTTTTTTAATATTCCTGTTATCTTCTTATATAAGAGGTGTCACTTAGCTTATCTTGTCCATGAAATTATACGTCTATATGCAGAAAGTCAGGAGAGAAGATGCTGGTACTGTTAACGATCACTTTCTGACTCCTTTTGTCTCCTAGCACAGGGAGGACTAGCATTGCTTCAAAAGCAGAGAATGTATTCTTAAGAGGGAAAGGACTGCCAATATTATTCCGAAGAGAGTCTTTTAGCCAGCCATTCAAGAGGCCACTTTCTCTAGGAGAACGCTCATGACTTGAGGATGTGGAGATTAAGAGTAGAAAATGAGGAGGATTAGGTGTTAGTGGTGAAGTGTCAGGATTCAGATTAATGGGGATATAATTCTTTGGGGAGGGAAAAACACGTCTCCTTTTAGGCTAATCAACACAATTGTGCTAAAAAACCAAACCAGCTGTCCCTGACCTCCTTTAAGGACAAATAAACTTCATTTCTTGCACAACCACTCTTCCATGACATGTCTTCCTCCTATTTTTATCAGTTTAAGTGATAATAGGGTAGCATGGCAAACTACTTCTATGTTGTATGTAACATTTTGTATAGATGCAGATTTACAATAGTTTATACTATGCAGTATTGAATTAGAGTTTGGTAAGGATGCGAACTTGTATGCATAGCAAGAACTGCTCCATTAAAACAGCCAACAAGCAGATAATGCAGACTGTAACAGTAAAAAGGGATTGATATCAAGGTCTAAATTCAGACTTTGAATCCAAAAATTCAGACCTGACCCTTGTTGGGGAAATACTTATTTGCCTAATTGAAATGCAGAATATGTCTCTAGAAGAAAACCAAACTACAGGACTGTAAGTAATGTTTAAGGAAAAGGTGTATGAAACATTATTTTATGAACAGAAAAGAATACTGAAAAAGTTGGAAAGTGGTATGAAATCTGTTTGGAAACCTAGAAGTACCCCCACTATCTGAGCAGTGTGCAGAAACCACTCAGACCCTTAGCACAGATGTGACATATCTTGCTACATATCTTCCTCCATTCAAAATGTGAAGTTTCCTCAAGTGAGAGAAGAAATCTGATCACAAGATTGAGTTTACAGACTGCAAAATCTGCAGCACAAAATAGAGACAAATATCAAAAGTATCTGCAATGATCAGATGCAGACATACAACACAAGCATTCAAAAAAATCTCAAGTGCAGACAATGGCAAATAAAAGCAGACATACTGGGACTAAGTCCAGTCATGAGGACTGTGAACTGGGGGTGAGATACAACGATGAATTAGCAAAATAAGCACTGATTGCTTTGAACATAGAGGCTTTCACGGAATGCCTACAGAAAGGAGGGTATATGTCATGGACAGGATAATAACTTTGGTATTGAATCTGTACCAGACAGGAATTGGCTGATTGCACCAAATGAAGATATGATCACAGGAAGTGAATGCCTCGCAAAGATATATGTATATGTTTTTGAGAGGATATGGAAAGACTTTGCTCTTCTCTTTTTCCAGGAGACCAAAATTCCACAAGCCTTGAAAAAAAGAGAATAGGAAAAGCTGAAAAACACTCTGCAAATGGCAGAATTTGTAAAGTGCAAGATGTGGTATACCAGATTTCAAAGTTTAATTGCTGGAGTGAAAAGAGGAGACCAAGTCAACTTTTTCACTGAACCTAGGGAATTGAATAAAAATATCATAAACTAAGACTTACGCAAGTAACAAATGTTTGCTGGTTTGCTGAGATGACAGAAGTGAATATCTTCAGTAAACTAGATGCATAAGCAGAATTTTAGCAGATCGGGTAAAGTACCTTCCAATTTGCCAAAATTTACCAGTTGTCAGATAACACCTTCTTGAAATTGCTTTCTGAGTGTGTTTGGTACTGGTAACATTTCCAAGTACATCATCCCAGATGCTCAGAGGTCTCCCAGTAATCAAACCATACATTGATATGCTCCTTGGGAAGCTCTGTTCATGAGCTTTGGGAAACTGCAAGAAGAAATAACTTAAAGAGCACAGCAGATATCATTTGCAGAATCTCTAGGTTTTATCGAGTCCAAGCATACTAAGACCAAAGAATAAAAGAACAAATATCCCATCCTCCTCCGCTTTACAGAATGTCAGATGTTACCACTTAATTCGCATACATGTGTTCAGCCATAACAACTAGCCTAAGCCTTTTACATCAATATGAAATTAGCATGGGTGCCAGAGCATAAAAGGATTCAAAGTCTGTGCTGGCTCTGGCACCCGTTCTACATTTCTTTTGGACAGAGCAAAAGATACCAAATTCTTCACAAACATGTCAAAAGATCTGGAAGCTGTGTTGCTACAGAGACATGCTTGAACGTCTGCCTGTAGCATGTGACATCAGAAACTTGACAACAGCAGAAAAAAATGTGTGAAGAAATCACAAAGGAGATGCAAAGGCCTGGGTACAGCTGTACAGAGCTTCATTGTTTTCACTGTGCAGATAATTTTAAAATTAAAATGAGACCATTCACTGCTGATATCTTGCTACAGAGAAAGAAAATGTGAACAAGCACAAAGCAAGATACGAAGATGCTCAGGAAACAGAGAATTATTCTTTAGTGTGAGTTTTATCGATATTGTCTCAATTCATCAATTATCTCAGAAGTGTAGTTGCACCTGGCATAGGCAAATGATCTGGAGCAAAGCAGTAAGTGTAAATTTGAGGCACAGGAAAGCATGATATTTAAGGACATTGCTGTGTCTGGGGTTAAGGTTAGGAATGCTGTGTCTGGGGTTACTATTAGCAGGATGGATGTGATGGACAGTGAGATCAACATTTGCTATTGCTGTTTTTCCTGTTTGAAAGATAGTTTTCAGCCGTTGCCAGGGAAGAACCACATCTACCGTAAGCCAAAAGAGTTTTGGGAAAGTGTTTTTTGCCAGTTTGCCCATGCATGCACTTAGATGGTAAACGTGGTAACCTGCAGGTGCCATGGGGAAGGATGCACTTTTGGTAATGGATCCCAGTGCTTTTGTGGCATTTGTTTCTGTGGTACCATCAGTTGTCCTAGGGTGTCTGTCCTTCCCCCATGGATGCAGAAGAAGGTTAGCACTGTTTCTTTGCTAGGAATTGGGTCTGCTGTGGTGAACACTCTATAAGTGATGATGAAAAATGTAATTAAATGGAAGCTACTTAATTCTGGTGTGCATTTTGGCTATTTTTACTTGACACAAAAATTCTGGGCTTTCTTCTGTTATAAATGAATAAGGAAGCATGACTGATAGGTGCCATTTCAGGTAATAAAAAACCAAAAGGGAATTTGATAGCAGAAGTCCTATATAATGAGTGGCTAATTAAAACTAAGAATACACTGGGACTTTAATATTATATCAATAGACTTGTAGCTGCATATTAAATTAAAAGGCACAGAATTGATTTCTTAATAATCCTCTATTAACATATAATAAGCATGGGTAATCTTAATCATAATTTGGAAAAGCAAGTGTTGTAAAAGTATCACATTCATTATAAAACTGATAAATGACAAAAAACGTACATACATTTAATTTCGTGCTTGTTGGGTATTGCGCTGGGAGCTGAACTGCGGTCTCTGGTTGTGATTTATATGCCGCTAATAGGGTCTGCTCTGGGTTATGTTTTCAGATTTATGGCTGCCTCTCCCACAACTAAACTGCAGTTGGAGAAAATTAGAGCATTAGTTTTGAAGTGTATATACGCATGTGTAGATACTCTTGATTGCTGTTTAATTCAAAGATCTTCCCTTGTGATGCTGAAATAAGGATAATAATACTAATAGAATAATAGAGTATTTTAGCTTGGAAGGGACCTTAAAGATCATCTAGTTCCAATTACCTAGTTCAAATTGCTCTATTATTTTAAACAATAACATGTGCACATATTCGTATCTGGTGATTTTAATCTGGAAACAGGCCAGGATAACAAGAGCATCCTTAGTCCTATGACAGCTTCTGGAGCACAGCTATTCACAGCTCTGAACTTTCTCAGGTTTCTCTAGGATGGAGTAGCTTTGCAGTGCTCTCACCTCCCAGCGGTGTCTGTTAGAGTAGAGCCCAACTCTGATGCTCAGTAATTTGAATCAGTAGAAGGGTTTTTTTTGCTTGAGAGAGGGCTTCAGAAGCTGAGGTGTTATGTTCTTTCTTTAATTGAATAAGAAAACACTCTCATCTTCTTTGAGTATGAACAAAAAGGCATTGCTATTTGAATAGTATCAACTATTCGTCATGTGTTGCCATAAAGAGATTTCAGCATCTGGTGACATTCTTAGAATAGTCATCCACAAATGTAAGTATGAGAAATTGTTTTTTCTCCCTCTTTTCCAACTGATCTGGAAACACTCAATTTCCCTGTTAATGAGTTTTCAGGGAAGAAGAGACAGTTCCTTAGCTGGCATCAGATGATTTCATTCCTCTTATTCCTCACGTTGTGTTTGTTGAGAAGCTGCTGATTTACGCCAGATGAGTACCTGCAGTTCAGCTACACTGCAGAGATATTGTCTTCAGTACGGAAGCACTTGTGGCCTGATTAAAGCTTATTTCAGAGGATTAATTTAATATGTTCGAGTACATTTCCTGGGCTCCTGATAATGTCGCTTATAGACCCTGTTTTGCTGTGACCTCAAGGCAGGCAGTCTGCAGCTCCATTGTCCTATTTCACTAGACTTTAGAATATATAATACCACAGTTTCCATGCAAGAAATATGACTAAAATAACAACAGAGCTATTGTCTTGTGGGTGGATTTCTTATATCCAAACCTCGGCTTATTTATGAATTTTAAAATAACCAGGAGCCTCCTATAAGAACAACTCAGAGTGCTCAATTTTGATCATTTTCTCATCATGAAATGGCTGTAATTGTTTAAAATGATGGTCTGCAGCCAAGGCACCTTGTTCCAGCAGCAGGAGTGCATCAAATTATTTTAAGTTTTAATAAGCAGTTATGTTAATGAACAAGGAAGCTATGATAAAAACATTTTTTTGCTGTTTAATGTTACACTTAGGGAAATCCTGATCATTGAAAACTACTTGAGAAACGTACTAATGTAGGCAATTTCAACAAATCGTCATTGGTACTCTAACTAGATGGGCAAAAAATAAGAAAATCAAAAGTACACATTGTAGCTGCCTTGCACAAAGGTCTTGCAAGACCTTTTGCTAATGGAAACCTTGCTCTGGGTGACCTCTTATTTTTCTTCCATTTACATAACCATTGTTGTTCCAGTGGCAGAGGAACCAAGGCACACACGGGTGTAAAATACCTCAGGAACACTGGCATTTGTGTTCCTTGTGTCAAAAACAGCTGAATCTTTTATGCACATATGTTTCAGCCTTGCTTCTTGCATATGCATAGCTCCCCATAACAATAGAAGCTGAGTAGAACCATAGAATCCTTAGAGTTGGAAGGGACCTTTAAGGGCTATCTAGTCCAACTCCCCTGCAATGAACAGGGACACCTACAGGTAGATCACGTTGCTTAGAGCTTGGTCCAGCCTGGCCTTGAATGTCTCCAGGGATGGGGCTTCCACCACCTCTCTGGGCAACCTGTTCCAGTGCTTCACCACCCTGACTGTAAAAAACTTTTTCCAATATGTAAATACATTTTAGAATGAGATCAGTCTAGATGAACTGTGTCCTGAGAAGGAAGACTCTGAAGCACCAGTGGATCTGCTGCATCCGTCACAGAGGGGGCTAGCTGTGAGCTTAAATAGCCAGAAAAGTTACAGTTGGGATCACTATGGATGACAATATAGAGGAAAAGGAAGAAACGGTAAAGGCCAGGGCATCCTTGCTGTAACATCTGGGAAGGGTTAGGCTGCCTGTAAATCTTAACTTGTTCATCAGTTCAAATTCAGCCTCACAAAATTTTGAAGGAAGCCAAATTTATCAACAGTGGAGAATTTTCCGATTCTGATGTAAAAGTTGTTATTCTACATCTGTTAAGTTAACCAAAATTAATGATGTTCAATCATGTTTTGCATCGGACAAAGACAGTTGAAATGCATCATTTCTAGAGCAAACCTACAAATCACATGAGTTCTAGTGATTTATTCCATCACATGCCTTTTCAGTTATGTTCTGATTTTATGTTTCCATTGCTAAGAAACTGAAAATAAGTTATTTAAATGCCTAGATTTATGATTAGAAGCCATTCCAAATTATTTTTTTTAAAAAAATGAAAGGTCTTTTTTGGGATGCATCCTTTCAATTTTTGTCCATAGAAAACCAAGAAACTCATGACAGTGCAGCTGCTATAGGAAAAAATAATGTCATTCCCTGGCCTGAGTTAACCTTGACAGAGATTTGACTTTACGTTGTGACTGAGTGCACTGATTACTGAAACATTACCTGTTTCTCGGTGGTGTGGGATTCCATTTCCTTCTGGTTTCAATGTGAACCAATCCAAAATAACACAACAAAACTGATTCATAAACTGCTATGAAGAGTTTCTGTTTGAATGTGTTCACATTTTCTAGGAAAATCTTTTTCCCAGGGATTTTATTCGTGATGATGTTTTCCTTTCAAAATCAGTTCTTCTTTGAGGAAGTAGGACTGACCACGATATAAAGATAATTTTGAAGTATTACTGTATTAGAAAGTGCAAAAATAAGTGCAAAGTCCCATCTCCACCTTGTTCAATGACTTTTCTGTTATTAAATCTTATACTGTATTTTAAAACCTCCAGAAGTTCGGTATGTGTAAGAAAGTCTTATGCAGGATTTTTAAATCAACATTCCGGTGCACAGAGCCATGGTTAATGTACTTGAGCTCACTTACTGTAATTGCGGTGGCTGTTTTTAAAATTTCCATAGTAGAAAGTTCAGTTAATTTTGAGAGAATATCACTATGCATAAATTTATAATGTTGCTTGAAATGGTAACCATTTTTCTCATGGAATGAACAAAGACATTTCGCATCATTTTTCCAAGTGAAATCTCATAGTCTTGCCCCTCCTCCCCCTAAAAAAATGGAGAAAACATCCTTTTGCTTTTTTCCTTCCTCAGAACAGATCTATTGTCATTAATTTTCACTTTGTGGTTCATGTATATGCGTTTATATGTGTGTGGGAGAGAGATAAATAGAATTTCTGCCTCTGAGGTGAGATTGTGCAGTAAAAAGGACTCTCAAACATGCTTTCAGCATACAATGACTGAGTTCATCTTTGCATAACTGAGTGTCATAGCAAATAGTAATTGCTACTGGTAGTAAAGATGACAACTGCAAAGCTGTATAGCACTAATAGGAACCAGAATATTAAACTACCAAAAAATTAACACATTTAAACTTCTATCAGCAGTTTTATGATACTAATTCAACTGAAATGAAGCTGTAGAATAGTCCTTTGTGTGTCGTTAAGCTCTCTCCATTCATGTCAGCTCCCCACTGGGGATGTCTGTCGGGGATCTTGGGATGTGATGGAGGACTTGCTCCTGCCTGTGTGGATCAGCTTTCACACGCAGCAATGCCCAGGCAGGCTGAAGAACACCTGTGACATTTCAAAGTACTTACTAAGGAGGTGTTTCTTACACATCTGTATGCACAGTATGCTTTCGAGGGAAGCCAGAAGCACTAGTGAAATGAAATGTGATTAGATTTTAACAAGGAAAAGATTTTATTGGAAGCAGAGTGTTTCATGCTTGGCTATCCTCTCCTCCTTCAGTATCTGTTACCCCTACCCCAAAGTCTTCAGAGAATCGGATGTCAAATGGCCTGGACACCTGCCATCAACCCCCATAAATTCAGCTAACAACGTGTAAACCAGATTTAACAATTCACGCTATAAAAGCGATAGTTAAACTAAAATGCGTATTCTTCCTTTTTTTTTTTTTTTTTCCCCATTTGGCTTCTTGTCCATTTTATTCTTGGCCTATACAGAATTTCTTACCATATGGTAGCCAACTGGTAAGAATTATAGTTACTATATGGAGAACTTCTTCAATTTTGCACATAATCCTTTATAAAGTTGTGCAATAGCTCAGTCCATGGAATTAAGTTGACGTTTGCTGAAGATGAATGAAAACAAAACCTTAAAGAATCACACTCATTTTTTTCCATGTGTTCTTTTGTACCAAAAATATGACTAACACTTTCTTTAGCTGCATTTTAGCAAAGGGATCTCCTTCTGCTTTTGTGATTTATGAATTCAATATGGGGTTTGCAAAACTGGAAATGAAGACACTAATGAAGGCCTAAAAACTCTTCCAATGCAATGCAATGCAATTGTGCAAGCTGCCATTTTAGGATGGAATACTGTGTTTTCAAATTGTTCTGTGACATCAAGGAGCAAAAGCAAATTAAATTCAGAATATTTCAATGTACTGCCGTTAATCATAAGCTTGTAAAGCACCACTACATGACAAAATCTTAATAACGCCATTAGTTCAGGTAAATTAATGCCTGAGTTGATATATGTGATCTCTACAGCCTTATTGGCTTTCACAATTTCGAGATCTCACAGTCTAAAAACACGCAAACTCTTCATTGGAGAAAAGTCAATATTGGATCAACGCTACCCTTGCAAGCATTCCTCTTTTTGATTTATTTGTGGTATTTTCTTGTTGGTACCACAGTAATTCTCATCCTGTAGGAATAACAAATTAATTGGCTGAAGTGACAGCTTTCTCCTGAATATGGAAATGCATTCAGCTGCCAAATAAAATAAAACTTTCATCCTGGTCTTCTTGACAAACTGCTTAAGAACCTCCTTCAAGTATTTTTCTCTTTCAGTTAGCGCACAAATTTTTATTTTATCATTTCAAAACTCATAACTTTATCATGGCATTCCAGATTAACATCAGAATCGATAATTCTTTATCAGTACGTAGATGCTATATCACTGCATAATATAGGGATTCAGATTTCCTTGAGGTATGGGGCTGAACTGTGCTCCAAGCTCTGTTGCTAAAACTCTGTTAACCTCACTGTTCTACTGAATTTTGTTTCCAATAGCAGTTGCATAAATACAGGTTGATGCTATTGAGATGAACAGTATTAAAGATTCCAATGTGAATATATTGCAAGCCAGGAAAACAAGGAAATACTTTGAGATGTTTTGTAAAACTTGTCCAGGGAAAATTATACCTAATGTGAATATTTATTTACTGTCTTACAAATAATTACATACCCATTGAATGTAATTAAAGTTGTATGTATTAACTTCTGAAAGTAAATTGATTCCCTACATGCTTCTTCATCATCTCAGTCAGTTCGCACATATACTGTTGTTGTGGAGTACAATGAAGATATATGTGCCAAAACATTCAGCTTTCAAAATAAGAACTAATTTTATGGGTGTGGATATATTAAATACTAGGGCTGCTGCAAAAGTGATGCCTCTTATTATATTATGTTGGCCCCATGACGTCAGAGGCAAATGTTGGTGCGATGGCAGTAGAAGTTGAATCTTCCCACCAATATTCCATTCCATGTTGTTGCCGTGTGACAGATGGCAGCAGAGGGGCACTCTGACGCAATGGCGTCTGACATGGAAGTGCAGATGAGGCAAAGGTGTGGAACTGAATTCCTCCATGCAGAAAAAATGACGGCCATTGACATTCATCAACACTTGCTGAACATTTGTGGAGACCAAACAGTAGATGTCATCACAGTGAAGCGGTGGTGGTGCGTTTCAGCAGTGGCGACAGAAACAGTCGGGCACCTCTGCTGGTGCAGACTTTTACAAGCATGGCATGCAGGCTCTTGTTCATCGCTGGTGAAAATGCACAGTTAGTGGTGGTGACTGTTGAAAAATAGTGTTTTGTAGCTGAGAATTTGTTCTATCAAACAGTGTTATTGTGCTCTTTGTATCTGTTGTAGATTCCCTGGAAATAAGTAGGAGGCATTGCTTTCAGATTGATCTACCTTTATCTCTCACTAGCTATGTAAACCACCTGTGGTTTGATCTTCAGTATCCAAAATTCTCTGAATAATTTTGCTTTCATATTGCTTGCATAGGATGCAGCTCTTCTGTGTTTCATACTTAGTAGCTGATTTTAGCAGATATTTAATGTTATTCAGGTTAGACTTGGTGGTCTTGGTGCCTGTCCGGGAAGCTCTGGGGGCTGTGTTTCCAGCAACCACACTGGGGAGCAAGATCCCAAGTCTGGGCTTGTGATCTTCTGGTGATAAAGATGGATTGCTAGGCACACACAGTGGTCATAGGTTTATTAATGCTTCCATGTTGGTTGTCTGTAACAGAAATTTTTCTTGTTTGTCTTTTCTAGGAATTTGTAATGATTGTTGTCTTTGGTTTGGAATTTATTATTCGTATCTGGTCTGCTGGATGCTGCTGTCGATACCGAGGATGGCAAGGAAGACTGCGCTTTGCAAGGAAACCGTTCTGTGTAATAGGTGAGTGTCCCAGCTCTAGTTTATTTTAACATAAAAATAAAAGCTCTCCTTTCTGTTTTCCTTCTAAATGAAAATCAGTAGAATCAGATTGTTTACAGCAACCAGGTGTAAATCCAGCTGTTTGTCAACTGTCAACTGCCCAAGGCTTCTCTAGATATAAAATCACAGGGTCTCTAAGCACCAGTCAGCATGTGTTTCTTATGTTCTCCAGAAGACATTTTCCTGTGTATGTCCTACAGCTGTCCTGCGTAATAGAAGAATGAGAGGCTGAGAGCTAATCTCTGAAAATTGTGGGAGCTATGTGCCTTTAATGGCCACAAATCTTCAGAAATCTTTACGCATCTTTTATATACATGAATACGTACATATGCACATATGTTATCTGTCACTTTTATTTAAATTTCCATGATCATAGATGTGTACACTGAATTAAATTTGAAAACCTACCTAGGAACATATATCAGTCTCTCTGCTGACGATGTTGTTGATTCCTCCTTTGCTGCTCTCTGCATAGGATATAGCATACTTGTACAGGCATTCCAAGAGTCTCTTCCTCCCCTTCTTTGCTCTAGAAGTCCTTTCCATAAATGGTGAATAGGCTCACAACCAGTCAAGTCCTTATTTTTAAAAAGAATCTGCAGGAAACCAGTTTCCCAATCATGGTAGAAATCAAGAATGGCTAACCAAATTAATCTGATAGTTATTGTTTTTCTAATCATGTGGAGAAAATGCTTTTCACAGAACGCCTATAGAGCTTCAGGAGCTGAACTTCCCAACTTGTCTCTAAACCTCTTTCCTCTCTGCAGCCTTTAATTTATCTACTTGTGTCTTAAATTAACTTATAGACTAACTGGAGCAGGAGACACATTTTTCCATGCATCTGTACAGCAGCTAGAACAAGTTGCGCACAGCAGCTATACACACAGGTCTAAATGTAAATGGTGAATAGCAGTAACATCATGTAGGTGAATGCATTCCTGGTCTAACAAAGAGTTGTGCAGTATCCTGGGGTGTAGCAGACCACAGGTCAGGCCAAGGTCTAAAGCAAGCTTTTACCTCCTGCCTCATTTCCTGGTAAATCCACACCTCTCATTGAGTAAACCCTGCAGTGGAGCAAGGGGCTGTAGCAAGAGGAGCGTGAGTAGGTGGAAGGGCATATCAGCCCATCTAACCTATTTTAAGAGGTGCGGGAGAAGAGCACATATTGGGACTTGTTTTGTTCAGGCAGCGGGAAAGATGTGTCATTGTCTTACCCAGGACCATCAGGAGCCAGGTCTCACATGCTTGTCCCAAGGCTGCCCATCCTCGCTAAAAGAAAAGTAGAATGAAAATTCAAAAATCTTTCCAGCCTTTACCAGGCCATCTGTCAAGGGAAATCTAGAAATTTACATATATTCATTTTCCTTGGCACTAGCAAACATCACGACCTTCCTTAACCAGGCTTACAGTTATTTCAGGATTTTGTGATGCACCTGAAACTTTGTGGTTGTCAGGTGTTTTCAGCACACAATTGTAATAAAGCACCAGTGTGTTAATTTAGTGTAATTAACCTACTTTGGCCTTGTAAAAATCACTAGAAACGTATAAAACTAAAGTATTTGAACATCCTAGAAGCACTTGCAGACCACAATCTTTTGTTAAGTCTTCTGAAATGCTGTTGTGAGGTAACACTAGCAGTTTGTTCTATTCAGCTTTCATTTCTTCTCCCTTTCCTGTCTCCATTCAACTGGCAACTTTTCTGCCAGTGAGTAAATTCAGTTCCAGATCTTAATTCCCAGCAAAAGTGAATGAAGGAGTTCTTCCTTACTCAAAACTCTGCGTGCTATCACAGGGTGACTGGTGCAGATTTTCCCCCCTTTCCTTTGAACAGCTCATATCTACCCAATGAATTTTACAACTTCACCTCTTTGTGAAATAGTTCAGGCGGGTCTCCTGGCACAGGCCACAGTGAGTGTTGGGGTTTACTTCACTTGATTGTGGTTTTTCCTCCTTGCTCTGGAGTTCATCTGTTCTCACTCTTGCACCTGTGTTCAAGTAGGCTATCTCTAGATATAATAGCATCTTTCCTCCACTGATCCCCTTGCAACTCCAACATTTGCTGGCAGAAGTCATTACTAACCAACAGTCTTTTACCTGTGGATGTCTTCCAGTGCTGGTTTGCTGGATGAAAAGGAAACTTTGTTCTGCAAAACACCATGAAGTTGTTAGTGCAACTTCTGGAAACTAAATCAATAGCTTGAATTTCTTGAAATTATTTATTCTGTGTTTCTCTTCTTCTGCTGGCTGATTTTGTCCATTTCTGGACTTTAGCATCCCTGAAGGGAATTCCAGGTGTTCAGCATTTCTCTAGATTGGATCTTTTGAGGAAAAACCTTTAATGTGTCAGTTTGCATCCCTTGCTACAAAGGGTAATGGTGTGCAGAACACCCAGACTTTGCTGTTGTTGCGGTGTGCCCTAGTAGCAAAGAAGGCCAGCAGGATGTATCAGCTCAAGCACAATCAGCAGATCAGGACACATGGTTATCTCCATCTGCTCAGCATGTGTTAGATCACATCTAAGAGACTGCAGCCCATTTCCCCCCAGCCCCATACAGGAAAGATGTCAATAAACTATAAGAGTTCTGTGGAAGACGCAGAGAAGATGAGAGCTGGAGCACTTGCCCTGTGAGGAGGGGCTGAGGGACCTGGGCTGTTCAGCCTTGAAGAAGGGATGGCTTCGGGGGGAACTCAGTGAAGTCAGTGCTGTGTATTTCTTTATTTGCTTACTCATCCATTCACTTATTCCTTCTATTTATCATTACAGGGAAAAAATAGCATTTTAGAAGACCTGGTCTGTTTACTATTAATTATTTTTGCTATATATCTCCAACAGATCTGTTCTGTGATTATTTTTGTGTTCAAGCACAAATCACATGAGGGAATAGCCTAAGAGCTAAAAACAATAAACCCTAGGATTGTCTCAAGGGTCACATTCAGAGAGCTTTTATTTTTTTTTCCATTAATAACATAATAACCAGAAATGCGTTATTAAGGGCCAAAGCTCTGTGCTTACCTTAGTGTACCTACAATGTCACTACCCAGGGAAGTTAGTTCATCAACAGCTCTGTATGCTATGGGGTTAATGAAGATGCCTATCAAGTTATCTGTCAGTTTTTTTCCTTTGTTTATTGCTGTTAAAATGAGAATAATAGTGTGAAATTAAACCTCAATTTGTATTTTGTACTATGTTACGAGTTACCTGCCATACCTGATTTTCTCTGATGGTGTGTAAGTTTGTGTATGTAGTGCACAGAGCATAAAATACCTTCCCAGGAATACTCACATGCTTAAACATGTGCTCACTTCAGTAAATCCTAAATTTCCCAGGCATATTGGTCTGAAGCTTGGCTATTAGCATTGCAGAGCACTGTTGCTGTGTCATACTGTGCAGAAGCATAGCAACCAAGATGCCTCATTTCCCAGTTGCTGCCTACAGTGTCCAGGAAGAGTTCTGTGTATGCCTATGCCTTAGAGGAGCTGTGCTCCCTGAAGATTCCTAGTATCAAGGAGGATACATCCACTGATCAGGAATAAAGAACAGCATCCCTCTCCTGCAAAGCCAGGCAGGGACACAGAAATGAGTGATGAGTCCATTGCTCATTCTATGCTGGCAGTGGTCTTCCTGAGTGGCTGCAAGTGACCTGACAAAATTAAACTTCTGGCCCTGGTCCTGTGTATGAGAGAGGTTTTACTATCCCAATAAAATCTCATTGTGTGAGGGGGACTCCACTTGCTGGCTGTTTATAAAAATTATGGTAAATAATAAATAACAAGCTGTGGGTTGGAAGCATAGGATCCTGCCAGCCTCACTTGTGTGTCTGAAGTCTGCTAGGTTTTCATAGGTACCTCTTTCTCTCCACTGCCAGAGTTAGGAGACTTTGGGGCTTCTGTGTGAGGAAAGCCTGCTAAGGGCCAGTGAAGCACAAGTGAGAGAACTTCCCTTTGACACTGGAGATTGTACCACTACATGCTTGCAGAGAAAGCACAAGAGAGGTACTGCAGTACATGGGCTGGAGACGTTTGGTTAAGACTGGGAGACAGTTTGTTAGTATTTCAAGCTGATATAGCAAAAATGTGTCTTCCCTCGCAAAGGCAGCAGCTTTAGAAATTGTGTAGAGGGCAAGTTACCCTCTATAGCAGATAGAGGTGGTGATGAGGGTGTTTTCTTGAACCAGAGGTCGGAATGTTCTGGAAGAGCAGTCCTGCAGAGGCCACCACAGGCCACCGTGTGCTTCGTAGCTTTGAAGACAGTTGCTGGAGCAAGATAAGCAGAGAAGATTGATCCTTGTAGTCTGTGGTACAAAACAGGAGATAAGGAAGAGAACATTTGGGAGAAAAAAAAATCAAATAATATCAGGAGTGAGACCCATTTAAGAAGAGAGTACTGAAAGCCTAGTGAGGTAAGGCAGTAGTAACAGCATATTGTACAAATATCGACAGAAGAGAGAGGAGATACTTGCTGGTTTGGTTAAAAGTTGAGTGGGATCTTCTTCAGTGCAGGTACACTGGAAAGGTGTATTGAGCAGTGAATAAGCCAGTGGACACAAAAAGTTTAGAGAGTAGCTGCAGAACCAGTAGGGACTGAATGAGAATTTGAGAAGCAATGAAAAGCCATTTTTTATGGAAAAAAGCCAGCAGAACCAGAGAATAACCAAGCTTAGTGGATTGGGAGAAAGAAAATTAATGAGAGAAGAGATCATGAAGAAAAAGGAAAGGATGTGGATAACGAAAGAACATTTCAGCATGTTCCTATTTTCAACCTCCACTACCAACTAATAGTACCACACCCTTACCATATTTCACATTAATTCAGAAAACACAATAGAAATATGCAATGAAACTCTGTAGTCAGTGAAGAAATGGATATTTTAAGGGACTAAGCATTAATTGCAGCTATGTTAAGATTAATACTTAGCTCATTTTGATATCTAAGCAAATCCACTCATTTTTCTTTTGTAGGTGAAAGTGATGGATAAACCTATCATCTCTTATATTTCTATTTTCAGAAGAAAGAATGGGGTTATTATTTTTACATATCCTTATGCACGTAATTTGTGAGCTCATGGGAGGAAATGTGCATTTATATGTTTTATTGATAAGGTTTTCCTCTCTGGACCCTGGTATCAAGAGGGGTTTTAAGGATACTTGAAGCTTAATATTGCTGCAGTTCGTATTTCGTGGGGAAGGAGTTAATCAGTAGATTTGTTCTGGCCAGTTTCCCAGACTTGTCCTTGCGTTCCTGGTGTCAACTTTCCCCTCTGTCTTGCCCTTTAGCGACTCAGTTCCCTTGAAATATCTCACTCATATAGCTGATGTTATCAGCTGATCAGTTAATACTTTGTATAGCCCTTTTAAAAGAAGCTTTTCAGTGCCTTTTCTGAGAATGGTGCTTGTAGGCACCAATATAGCAATAGTCCCATCTGGTCACAAGCAGCAAGCAGGTACATGGCTGCACTCTGATGGTCCTTCATGTTTTTGCTGATTTGTGAAATCCACTGGAGCTCAGCTCTGGTTGTGGTTCAGTAGTGTGTCATATCTTGTTATTTTGCAATCAAAATGCTCTGAGAAAGGGCCTCCCATAGCAGAGGCGATCATCAGAATAGTTTTCCCAGTCAAACATTCTTTTCCCCGCTATTTTAATCTTCTGCACCAAATTCATTTTAATAAGGTAACCATACTAAATGTGTTTCTTGTTTTGCTGGGTTCTGAGAAGCCTGTGGTCCTGTGCATCAACCACAAACCACCTTGATTCTCCCTTTTAGTTTATAACAACTTAGCAAATTATTACTTAGCAAATGCTGTGTTTCTCATAATCTTCTGCCTGTTATGACTTCTGTTACGTGTGGTTTAAGAGGAAGGTTGTTCTCCTTTACCTTACATAGTATTTTCTTCTCTTCAGCAATTCAGTTGCTCTTCCACTGTTGCTGTGTGTCTGTGTTACGGAAAAAATTAGTGAGTCCATCCATGTAGCTGGAAGAATTTGAGCACAGAATTTCAGAGCATAAGCATTACTCAAATTCGTAATTTAAATTTGGGTTTTGAAACTCTCATTTCAGAATCTTAAACTTAAGCCCACTTCTAGTAATGTAACATTTTTGCAGGATGACTAGACTTACTGATGGTCCAGGCTAGTGAAATGTTTCATGGATTTCAGTTAGTCCATTAGTACTTTCTTCACAGCTGCTTTTATTTTACTTCTTGTCAAGCTATAGCATGATGGAAATGTCACAAGTTCACATTCTGTTGACACTGCAGAATGAGCAAATTCCCAACAGGAAGCTTAAGTTCGTTATGTGTAATCAGGCCCTTGAACTTCGTGGCTGGCAAACCACATTTCAGAGAATTAAGTGATAGCAGTGGCAGTTGCATATTACTGGATCTATTTTTCATTAAAGTGTTAATGAGACATCATATGGTACTTTTCTCAAACCTTTATAAACAAATCCATATCTAGTGTGTTACAAGATCTACTGAACATTTAATTCATTTTAATTCAAAGTATTTAAGTCATGATGTGTTTTGTGCCTGTCACCTTGATATTTACATACATAATAGAGTTTTAAATGCAGCCAGACAGTAAATCTGCTGCTCATGATAAACAATATAAATAGCCCCATTCCAGTATAACTTGAACTTTAAATAACCCAATGATGGTCTGTAATTAAGTATAGGCTTGACTAAAGAGACACATTTCACATCACATCTCATTATAAATCCCAGCCAGACCAAGCTCCAGCAGGAGCAAAGTCCTTCTTGGGATGTTCCCCTGACAACATCTCCTGCCAGCCCAACTTGAACTCATCTCTGGAACACTCTGCCCAATTCATTCCAGAAAATGTGCTGACAGGAGTAGTGTTTAGACTGGAAACTGAAAGTTCATTGGATGATTTCAGCAGCCATAGTTATGCGCAATGAGCAGTCACTCTTTACGTTAAACTGGTCCCAAACTGTGTAGGTTTTTAAAACTGTGTTAGGTGATGTGTCCTCATGTTTGATGGTCCTGGCCATATAGTTTTTAGAGATTCATAAAAAAGATAATGTCTTCTGAACATCATCGGTGGGGCTTATTCATTCACATTCATTTTTGCTGACTGCTACCCTTGCTGCTTAGCTCATGCTGAAATTTCTTTCCGGTATGTGTTAAAGAATTCAGCAATCCGTATTTGTTAATTGACATGGGTTTTTATTTCTCCACTAGTATCACTATCATGTTATTTTGAGCAGAGAAATGCCCACCATGGATTGGGCAACCTAACTCAATTGTATCTTACATTTTCTTCTTTCCTACTGAGGAGCTATGGATATCAACACATTTCATTTTCATGAGTCTCAGAGATTGAGGTTTTACTATGAGGGCTGAGCATGTTCTGTGCATCTGCTGAGATGTCTGATGATCAGAGAAGTCAATAAGGCTAGTGAAAGTTTTCTGATTAAATGATTTTTCATTGAAAAATATTTCTTAATTGCAATCAAAATCATTCATACCAGTTCCCCTTTCCTAAGGAAACGTATTTTACATGTGAGCTGGATCTTTTTCTCTTCATCATCAAAATTAGAAACACCCTCTCTTTGAATCTTATAGAATAGCTAATAATCCAATTTCTGGATTCTGGATAAAGTATAGTAAAAATTTTGTTCTGGGAGACTTGGAGCAGGATATTACCATCTCTCAGCTCCAATGAAATTATCCAAACATAAATAAATAACTCGTAATCGGTCCAGAGGGAAATGCTGATTTACTCTGTCACTTGGTGTCAATTGTACTCACCTACTATGTAAGAAACTTCAGTTTAGTTTGTCCAAAGAATAATCAGACATTTGTAAAGAGAGAATTTCTGTAGTACAAATTGGAAGAAATCCACACCAGAGTGGATGAAGTGGGTTAGAGCATGGAGATGTGAAGGACAGAATTGCATCATGCAAGGAAGACAACTTTGTGATAGAGAGTCTGTTAAGAGCAGAGACCTCTTCCTATAAAGAATTTATTGGTGATATTTGAATTATTCTCTTAGATGGCTTTGGAAAATATTTTCCCAAGCATTAGGTAGTTATATCCATTCCAAATAAGGGTGATACAACTCAGTACCTGCACTAAAGTGTTTAATGATTCCTAATTCATTCATCTTTACTGGGAAAGTCTCCTAAGGTCAAACGTAACATGATTTAGAACATTAGTCTGTACATATTCACTCAGATTCTGTAAATTATTTATGGAGTCTTTCAAATGATTTACGATCTCTAGTATTCGAATCTCACAAAATCTATATATATATAAAAATTCTAAATTATTATTATATGTTATGTGTTATAAAATATTATGTATTATAAATATACATAATAGAACTTTCAGTGCCACTTCTGAGTCATAAGGTTTCAGTGGCTTGGAAAAGTACAGTAAGAAGGAGTTAAACAACTGACAGACCAAGAAGCAGTTAACATTTCCTGACTTTAGACTTGGTGTGTTCAGTTTTGCTCATATTTTTCAGGGACTGACTTTAAACTCAGTGCTACTAAGGATGCCCAGTCTACAAAGATGCCTTTCACCACTTCTCTTTATTTGATTTGAGATATTCATGTACTGCCTTACTAAGCTGAGTTCTCATCAAACCAATAGACAAACTGCTCAGATTTCCTTGGATATGTGTAAATGTTTCTCCAATCCAAAATTAATTAATTGTTAACATAAGCACAGCTGTGAAACATAAAGAGGTAGACGCAATTGCGCCAAATCCATTTATCTGCCTACCTCAGCATATGGAGTCTCAAAAGCAGTAAAATAGCTAGTTTATTTTTAAATCCCATCATTCATAGAATCTAAAAACACATTTTTAATGAAGTAAGATATGTCAGAGCATAACTGACATGCAAGGAAATACTCAGTTTTATTGTCTTCTTTCGAGCTATCATGCTGGAAATCAGCTGCTTTGGTAGCTTGACATTCTTTGCAACTCCCATCTGCGATCATTGTCAGCTCTTTCCCTTGGATCCTCTTTGAGAATAATTGTTCATTTGGTGGCAATACAGGTTTTGCTTTCGTAGTAGTGAATTACACTCTACAGGCAGAAACTGGAATAATTTCAGAATGCTTCCATAGAGGTTCATAATAGCATCCTATTAAAGTAGATGTTTGCTATTCTGGACTTTTGCTCCTGCCCGGTACTCTGTCCTTGGTATTATGTACAGCCTCTCAGTGAAGTAACTAGCTTGCAGTATCATCTTAATTCAAACACGTCTTCTGTGTTACATAGGTCTCTCTGAAAGTAATGCCTCCTATTTATTTACATGGAAACAACAACAGATAGGAAGAATACAATAACACTATTTGATGGAGGAAATTCTCAGCTACAAAACAGTGTTTTTCAACATAGTTGCCACTGTTTGCTATGGATTTATGCCAGTGATGAACAAGAGCCTGAGTGCCACGCTTGTAAAAATCTGCACCAGCGGAGATGACCCACTGTTTCACAGCTGCTGTGATGGCATTGTTGCTAGGAAAATGTTGCCCATGCAGTCCATCTTTCATTGGCCCAAACAGATGGAAGTTAGAAGGTGCCAAATCCAGACAATATGATGCCTGTGGTAGGACAGTCCAGCCAAGACTGGCAATGTGTTCTTCAAATGTGATCTTCAAATTGGGATGGTGCCTGGTGTTACTGTGTTGCAAAAGAAAAGTTGTCTTCTTCTCTGGCCTGACTGTGGAAGTTCAAGCCTTCAGCTTAGTCGGTATTGTGATGTAGCAGTCAGAGTTGGTGGTTTGTCCAGTTTCCGGGAAATCCAGAAGGGTTACCCCTTTTCCATCCTAAAAGACAGTGCACATCACTTTACTCACTGAGGGCTGCATCTTGAACTTTTTCTTCAATTGGGAATATGCATGCCGCCATTCCATGGACTGCCATTTTGACTCTGGTTCATAATAGTGACACCATGTGCCCTCACCAGTAATGATGTGATCCAGTAAACTTCAGCCTCATAACGATTCAATAGGTCCTGACAAACTTGCATATGGTGTTCTTTCTGTTCCTGTGTAAGCATCCATGGGACCCGCCCGGTGCAAACTTTGTGATATGCCAGCATTGCCATCATCGTTTCCAATGCATTGAAGCAGATATTCAGCTCCGTACACAGTTCCCTGGTCATAATCCTCAGATTTGCACAGATGAGCTGATCAAGACGCTCTTCATTTCATGATGTGACAGCTGTGCATGGTCATCCAGGACGTGGCTTGTCTTTCATGTCACTGTCACCACTGGCGAAATGTACCACCCACCACCTCACTGTGCTCATATCCATTGTTTGCTCTCCAGAAACGTTTAGGAAGTGTCAATGGATATCAGTGGGTGCCGTTTTTTCTGCATAGAGGAATTCAATCACACACCTTTGCTTCATCCGCACTTCCATGTCAGAGTGCCCTTCTGCTGCTATCTGTCATATGTCAACAAAATGGAATATTGGTGGGAAGGTTCAACCTCTACTGTCATCCCACTATCTGCCTCTGACGTTGTGGGGCCAACATAATAAAATAGGAGGCATTACTTTCAGGTCAGCTCTCATACTAACATGCTGATACATACTTAGGGGTGCCGAGGCAGCATACAAAACATAAATGTCAATGTTAATCCCTTGGTATGGCACATTAGATAACTGTCAGTCTATTTGAGCACAATTATCTGCTCTTAGAGACATTAGCTGACCGAATCAGGCTTTCTCACGTGGTATCCCAGCGCCACACTCTGAACGCTGGTGAAGAAATTTGAAAAGGTCTAAGGGAGATTATCTGCTTGGAACGTACTGAAGGAATCTTTCTAGAATGGTTTTAAAGTGCTATGTAAATGGGGGAAATTTAGTGAGAAATCCTTGTGGTCACTTTACTTCTTTTACATTCACCCTGCACCGTATGATATCAGGCAACGTTTCTGTCTTATGCGTTTGCTGCACGACATTCAGCCTCTTTGGTGCTTTTAGTCTGAGTAGTGCTATTGTGATTATTACTGTTTTACCTGCTTAATATTTTGTCTTTATTGCTCTTTGGTGAAGACTGATTTATTTCTATGCCAGTCATCAGTGTGTGAACCAGGTCTCTAAAAGAGAGTTGATCAGCTGTGTTGTCATTTAGAAAAACTGGCATTTTCAATTGTTTTAGAGACAGTGCTGGTTCCTTCAAATGCAGCTTTCTGTTGGTTGCTCAGCTTTAATTTGCCAGCTGGCAATGCTGATAGGTTAAAATGCAAGGTTTGCCTACCATTACACTCAGAACAGTCAAACTGATTGTCAGGTGTCTTCATCCAGCCCTGCAACCAGCTTGTAAGTGATCAGAGGGCTTGAAGAATTTCAGTTTCTACAGATGTTTCCATTCTTTTACATCTCTGTGGAGAACTGCATGTTGCCACCAGCGCTGCTAAGGGACTGGAAGCCTGATGGGTGCAATAGTCCAGTAGGAATTACAGCAATCTCTGTTTTCATGATTGTGCCTTGAATGGTTACCATCAAATTGCTGCTCTAGAAAAGAAGCTTGTGTACAGGAAGAAAAAGTACAGGTTTTACGTTTCTCCTTTTTACAGCTGCTGTTTTAAATAGAGCAATTAGGAAGGATTTTACAATGTAACGTTTCATTGTGTAATAGAATCTAAGGTATCTCAAGTTTAATACAACTATGTAGAAATATTTGCATATTTCTAGAACGCAAATTGGACATGTCCTGCACATGTTAATTTCCCCCCTTTCCTTCCCACCCCTAAGCACCAGGATACTAGAATGTGAAGTCTCCTTTTAAAGATTACGTTTATTTTTTTACTTTTAAGACCTTGCTTAAACATTTCCACTTAGAGATGACATTGCTGTCAACAGCAGATCTAGGGAAGGTGTCCACCAGACCTACCTTAATTCAACACGTCAGCCCTAAAGCAGTGTGAGTGCTTATTCGTGTCTGGCCAAGCCACCTATCCTCACCACAGAAAGCGGCAGCTCCAGCCAGTGGCTCACTCATGCCACCCTGTCCCGGTGCCCATGACTGCCTTGGAAGCAGCCAGGTGATAGCGGGACCGCTCAGCCCAGGCCCACCTCTGCCTCCTCAGCCTGCTCCTGAGACCCAGCTGGAGACTGCTTCATTTCAGGTGAAGTGGTGGTTGTGCAGAGTGGCATGGTCTGCTGCATTTAAAATCTCATTTTGAGATGGCCTCCATCTCAAAACGCTTTTTTTCCCTGACAAGTGCTGAACAGGGCTTGTGTTACTTTTTTCACATCTCACACACCAAGATGTCTCAAAGGTGGCTGCAAGGTGGCCCCCATGGGTGGACACAGGCCCCACTTGGGTGCCACCTGGAATAATTCCCTGCTATTTCTGCTCTCTCCAGGCCCTTCCAGCACAGAGTGACTCCCCAACTCTTCCCACCAGGCCTTAGGTGAGACCCATCTCACAGCTGGCAAATACTGAGCAGCAAGAGGAGCCAATGCTCACCAGAGAGCAAAGGGAACAACACCTGCTCCTCTGGCCCGAGGAGCTGCATGTATCCTGAGCAAAGTAGCAGGTTGCAAAGACCATCAAATGTAGTCCTGAGCTAGTCAACAACCCGTTCCAGACAGCTGGGGAAATTTGAGAAAACTGGAGCTAGTACTGTGTGCACTTCTGCTTCTCTTCAGGATTATAGCTCTTGTATTCTCCAAAAATAAAGCTTCTTGCTGGCACTATAGTCCCTTGTGGGCTACCCACCCACCAGTGCAGATGGTATGGTGGATGGGGATAAAGTGTCTGGAAAACACAGTAAATTCTTTATTTAGAGAAACAGAGGAGTCCCCAGAGGTATTCACGCTGCCTGTGCAGACATCTGGGATGTCTGTGTAGGTTAGAAACATGAGCTGTGATCGCTCAGAGGGGAGAGGTGCATGCCTCTGGAGGGCTCAGAAAGCATGAGGTAGGAACTCTTCTCTTCCAGGTGACACTGAGGGACCATCTTCCCACCTTCAGCACCTGCGCTGGACAGCTCGGCTAGATCCTGAGCACCTCCTGCTTCCCCTCGGCAAATTGGAGGGCTGATTCCTGTCTCCTCTTTCTCCACCTACAAACAGGCTTTTCCTCTCCCCCAGAAAACTCTTCTCTCACCCGCGCTTTGCAGCAGCTTTACCTCTTAGTTTTCCCTGCCCGTTCCCATTTAGTTTTTGTCTGTGTATTTTCTCCGTCTGCCAGTTTTCTTCTGTTCCCATGGTTTTGACTTTTCCAGTTTTTCCACTTTTTTCTTGTACTGCTGCATTGCCTTCACTTTAAGCATGGCCTGGGAACGCATGAAGATGAGTCCAGTAAGTTTCTACCTGCCTTGTTGCAAAAGCCCAGCGTACAGAGAGAGCGCTGCTTCCCTGCTGGCCTGGGCAAGGCATGAGCCCAGGTGCGTTTTTTTCTATATGCCAGCTGCTGCCAGTGTCCCCTAAGCAGGTTGTTCATACCTGTGGCTCAGATAATTACACAGTTATGCGGGAATTTGGAAAAGCTATTTCCAGTAATTCATGGTGAAATATCCAATCCAATTAATTATCTTCAGCTATTCTTTTATGTCCTGTGGTGATTAATTTTACAAGTTAATTGCTTGTTGTTTTTTATCAGATATAAATTGTCTTTTGATCTCGTTTTTATGAGGAAGGGTAAATAGGAGGCATCCAACAGACCTTCTCATCTTTTGCTAGTTTGCATACCTCTATCTACCATCTCATATTTGTCTTCTGACTAACTGCTCCTGAATTATTCAGTCCTTTCTCAATACACGTCTTGCCATGCCTGTAGTTATTTTGTGTTTTTCCTACTTGTAACTGTGCCTGTTTTTTACAGTCCGACTTAATGAGCACGGGTATTTATCAGGTGTGCATCTCACTGTTCATCCTGCTGTCTTTCCCTCCAAAAGTCTTCAGTGATTTTTTTCTCCACAACAGCAGCCTTTTTCACTAAGGCCTGGTATCATGCAGGAAAAAGCCTCAGACATGGTAGAGTGACTGATCAATGCGGCTTTCCCAGAGCTTGTAGGGCATATTTTCTCTGGCATGAAGCAGTTACTGGGCAGAGTAAGTGAGTATTTATGGGAAGAAGCTGCATGTGTTACTTGTGGTTTGTGTCCTTGGTTGGACACAAACTGGGCTGGTGAACAGTGTCAAAGACAGGATTTCAAATGTCCTTCTGTCAGCCTGTCTTTAAGCCAAATAAAACTCATTCTGAGTCGTTGGTTCTGTATTCCTTCTGGCAGGTGCATATCAATAACTTTAGGATCAATTATTGTAGAAGGCTAATAAAGTATAAATCCATGAAAGGCTGGTAATTGAACCTAATCTCAGCTTGCAGGAGGCCCTTAGTTTTTTAAGATTTATTGAACCAGCTGTTAATAATATAAAGATGTTTGCTGAGGACTCATTCAGTCTACAGAAAGAGTGTGTTTTCGACAGTGCTATGAACTTAACTGCTCACACAACGAATAAAGGGGAAATGTTCCCACTGATGTCATTACTCCTATCTGGACTGAATCAAAAATTGTAACCATAACCACAATTTGAATTTCAGTATTTGTTGAGCTATTGTGATTCTCAGCCCACTGAGAAGTATTTTGGCTCTCTATAACAAAAGGTAAAATTATGTTATTTTGATACATTTGTCATAATGGCCTGAAAATGTGCTACTTTTACACAGAAACAGTGTACATATACTTCTAACTCATGAACACATTAATGAGTAACATCAGTTGATCCATTCTTGGGAATGAAATTAGTCTTTTATTAGAAACCTTGATTAAATAATAAAAAAAACCAAAAATCTGACCCATCTTCCTCATTCAAGAACTTTATAAAGGAATATTTAATATTTCTGCAAAAAATATCCAATACTGATTTTTTGAAAATATTCTTTGTTTTTCTGTTTCAAAAATTGCTGGACGCTCAGATTCCAAATTTCTTGTGTTTGGTTAGCTTTACTAAGGAGTGACTTGGACTTGTTTCCAATTTCATTTTCTTTTATTTGGGAGCAACTTATGACTGCATTGTATGGTAAAGGGTTTTACTCAAGGTGTAGCAAAGATAGACAAAGATGCCTGTGAAGAAAGGGATTCACTGATGCTGCTTGGGGCATTCATGTTTAGAGAAAACATGGTTAGTCTCCTTCTTGACTTAGAAGGACTGTATGTTTCCTGTGGTTAAAAAAAGAAATCTTAAGATAATCGTTTTTCATGAGGATGGAATGAAGAAACACTCTAAGCACTGAACCAGGTTTAAACCAAGTGTTTAGCAGCAGTGTGTGTGAATTCAGTTTTAGGTGACAGGTTTGTTTTATGTTCCTCCATGCCAACTCCCCTCCATCTTTTCTGTTGCTTGCATATGCAAGCCTGGGCCACAACCTGAAATCATAGAATCATATTATCATACCTAGAGCATCCCAAGTTTAAGTGACCTACAAGGATCATCGAGTCCGACTCCTGGCTCCACACAGCACCTGAGATTTAACAGAGCTTATTTTCCATGGCTCTGAAAATATGTGAAATATTACCTATTTTATATCATACTTTTTTATTATTTAATTATTACATAGATTTTATACATCATGTAAATAACACCATGTGCTATTTCATATGCATGTTGTAAATTTTAATGTAAGTTATCATAAATAATTTTATTTCCTGCTATTTTCTTGTCACCAGAAAAGATAACTTTACATGTTGATAAGCTACTTTTCTAAACAGACCCACTTTGGCTCTGTAAAATTAAATTGTATCCCAAAGAAATGTCCATATTTCCAGGAAGCTGCTTTCATTTCACATTAAAATAGTTTGCTTATTCATATAATTCCAGTACATTGCAAATGAGAAGTAGAGATGGAGAGAAAGGTTCAAAACAGTTCATCTCTTTTGATCTTGTCTCTGGAGTAGCATTCAGCCGATGAGTAAGAAAATCTGAGTTTCACAGCTCAGCTTTAGTGCACTCCTTAGAATTGAAGCCAGTGACTAACGTGTAGCCATTGTTAGAAAAATTTAAAAGCTCAATGGATTAAAAGTTGTAACTTCTGGATTTTTTTTAGTTCCACTTTAGTGCCTAGACAGTATTACATGTTTGTCTGACTTCTTAATCTTCTGATCTTCTGTGTGCCATTACCATGCAGTCCTATCTTCCTGTTTTTCTGCAGCAATAAAAGCCCATTTTCACACTCATCTGTGTTTATCTCTAAGTATCTTGATACACAAAACTATTTCACTTTCTTACTTCTAAAAATACCAAGTAGTTTCACATCTTGAAAAAAAATTACAACAGGAAGCAAAATCACCAACGTGTTTTGCCTGCAAGGACAATTAATACAGTTTCCATCCAGAGAGTGTCATATATTTGAAAACCCAAAGACCTTTTGGCTGGAGTGACAACAACATCTGCAAAAATCAAACAGCATCATCTATCCCAAGAATTTCCTGAAGATATCCTGCCAATTACTTTTACTAGTAGGTGACAATTAATCATAACCTGTCTGGCATCCAAGCAGAGATCTGATCCCTGACCAGAAAAAAAAAGCTGTATCCAGATACTGCTGAAAGCAAGTTTTGCCAGGACTCAAAATCCTAAGCACTATTATTTTTAGTGTATGCAAAACTCAAGAGTGTCTCATATTGCTTGGGTTTTTTTGTTGTTAATGGTGATGGCTAGGCTTCTTTTTTTTTTTTTTTTTTCCTGCAGAATTGAGGCCTTATTCCTGCAAATCTACTCAGCTTTTTGTGGGAGGTGCAGAACTCAGCTTCCTGCCTCTCCCAAATTGCTCTAGAGATGTTCAGGTGATATAATTCAATGGATGACATCAAACTGTTTGTTTTTTTTTTTTATAGTCCTAAGAACAACACTTCTTATCATTTTGCAGAGTGTGAATTCAGGTAACCTAAAAAGACTGCATGTCCACAGAATAGTCTCTAGAAATCCGATTTGCAGATTTTGACAGTCTTGTACGTATTGAACTGCACTTTATCAATAGTTCTGCTCCTTCCAATGGGACAATTTAAAAAACATGATAACATCCATCGTTTCTCTGAATATTGGTCATCTCTCTATTCAGATATTTAGTTATAGTCCTAAAAATATTTTTCAATTAAGATTTTGGATATTTTTAAGATAAAAATATTGAAAATTCTTGATTTCTGAGGTTAATGTTAAGAAAAGGTCACTGGAAGTTCATCCCATATTAGGCCAGATTTTGTTGCTATAACTATGTGAAATATCCCTCTGATTTCATAGCAAGGGGACTATTCACGGAGCAAAGGAACTGCCACCTGGTAAAAACATTACAATTTGCCTCTTTTCAAATTAACTATTGCGGCATGCTCTAATGGTGAATTTTATTCTTTGCCTTCTTGAACCAGTAGAGGGAAGTGGTTAATCCCTTGTTTGAAGCTAAAAGCATTTTTGTAGCCAGTTGAAATGACCTTTTCCATTCTGTGACCGTTGTCAACAAGCGCTCAATGAATAATGATACAATTATTTTCCTCTCTGAATACCCCTCTGTTAGGGTATTCAGAAGCCTGCCTTAAACTCTGAATATCTTCTTGTTTTTAAGCAAACCTACGGGAGCACAAAGTACACCAAGGCTGAATATGTTACTAGGCTGCAAAAAAAGGCTGCTGTTCCTGTAGATGAGTTTGTATAAACTTAGAAATCTGAAAAGGAAGAAACCTTATTTTCATGTACTGCTGCATGGCTTAAGTCAGGTGTTAGTCATTAGGGTATACTTTAACTGCTTTAAACAGCCAATAGCTATCAGTGTAGGATGGACCTCACTGAAAATATTTTTGCTATCATTTTTGCATAGTGTGGTATGCTGAAATATAGTGCTCCAGGACGTGTGTTCTGTTAACTTTGTGCTGTGGTGTCTGATTAAAATTGAAAGTACGTTTCTACATTGATTAGGGGATACTCTCAGGCCTCACCCAACTATCTGTGGAGATTGGTGTAGACAAATTGAAGGGAGTTCTGAGGAAAACAATATACATGATTGAATACTGGAAGGACCAGTATAAGAAGAAATATTAGAGGACTTAAATGCTGGTCATTCCCTCCCTCCACATAGACCTCTTTGCAACTCAGAATATAAAGTTGTTAATTATTTCTGTGTGGGTGTTGTTGTATAACTGGATTAAAACTTATTTTAAATCCTTAGCACGTGAGAATTGCTCACTGTGCTGCTTTAAAAGTAATGCCCACGCCATCAGAGGCAGATGTTGGTAGGATGGTGGTAGAGGTTGAACGTTCCCACCAATATTCCACTCCATGTTATTGCTGTGTGACAGATGGCAGCAGAGGGACACTGACACAATGGCATCTGACATGGAAGTGCGGATGGAGCAAAGGTGTGGAACTGAATTCCATAAAGGAAAAATGGTACCCATAGCTATTCATAGACACTTGCTGAATGTTTATGGAGACCAAACAGTGGATATGAGCACAGGGAGGTGGTGGGTGGTGCGTTTCACCAGTGGTGACAGTGACATGAATGACGTGCCACATGCCGGACAGCCATGCAGATTTTTACAAGCTCAGCATGCAGGCTCTTGTTCATTGCTGGTGAAAATGCATAGCAAATCGTGGTGACTGTTGAAAAATAGTGCTTTGTAGCTGAGAATTTGCTGTATCAAATAGTGTTATTGAGTCCTTTGTATCTGTTTTAGTTTCCATGGAAATAAATAGGAGGCATTATTCTCAGAGTGAGATACATATAACCTGTACTGTTGTAACCTGATAGAACCAACTTCAAAGCGTGCTTGGTGTTCTTGGTTACAGAGCCCAGTGACTACGTCACAAATCAAATTGCTTTTTTATCATGAGTATCTTTGAAATTTAGGATAATTAATTGTCCTGAGAACTATTCATGAGAAATGACCGCTACAAGACCCCTCTTTTCTCTAGTTGTTAAATAATAACTCTAGACCAAAATTAGATCTTAGAAAGACAGCCTAAATTTGGATATACAGTTGCCAATGAATTTCCTTTGTGCGTTAGTAAAGCTGAAGGCTAGATAAATCACATTTTTGAAATTTTCTGTGTATTCGTGCAGTTTTGGAGGCACCCATGTCCTACTCTTGTCTTAGCTCAATGCATCTCCATGCTGCTCTGTATCTGGAACTGACATAAGTAATTGACACCCACTGCAGTTTCTACATGTTCTTAACAAGTGCAAACTTGGGGCGTTTTCTGTGGATTTATAGCAAACACTATTTTGGTGATATAATGGTGTTACTAAAATGATTAAATACTGCTCATTTTCTGATCAGATAAAGACAGAAAAGGTATCACAAGGGTCACTTAATCTTTATTGGCTCAAAGTGGTATTTTTGTTTAGAAGAAAGGGGCATTCCAACCCATGAACAGCAAAGCATTTGCCCACCTTAAATGCAGAAAAAGCTGTCACTAACATTTTCTTATATGTTATATTTTGAAGAATATCCAAGAGAGACTGGAGGTTTGTGTATTAGTTTGAGCATGTACATGAGCTGCAAGCAGGTGAGAAATGGCCATTAGTTACATTTCCTAATATCCTGACATTATTCCTGTAATTTTAGGGATTGTCCTAATGGACAGTGGGGGCTTTGGGGTGTTTTTCTATATCCTAGTAAAGTTTATGTGCTGACTCTTTTATCTGTTCCTGTCAAATTCTTTAACTGGGCTTATTACCATGGTGCTGTAAAATTTAAGACCATTCAGAAATCTCGTTGTGGGGACATAGTATTGTAAACGCCATGACAAATAAAGCAATCCATTACAATTATTTGTGAGGCCTCTTTTTATCATTATGAATCCTTCAATCAGGCCACTACCATTTGAAGTACTTGCAGTTCAGAAATGCTAGCCACATGTCCATCAGTAACCCACATGGCCAAAAGTTTCTGGCCACACTCAAGCAGGGTAGGGTAGCCGAACATCAGCCTTCCTCTGTGAAGTGAGGGGCTCACACTGGCACATCCCTCATGACCTACTGCTGAGTTTCAGATTTTTGCATTACTGGGCGTCAGTCACTTGTCTTTACCTACATGTCACTACTTTAATGAGATTGGACAATGTACAAGGGTAATATACACATGCATTCTGGGCTCATCAATTTTGGTTTTAATGGGCCCATCAGGTGTTAACACAGTGTCACATAAAAAAGCTTCTGTCAAGTTACTGTTAACAAAGTTTCTGTGTAATCTGAGGGGGGTTTTGAACAGTACTAGATGAAAAGTCTGAAATGGAGGAATATATTGCTTGAAATTTGATTTCAAATGAAGTGTTCAAAACTGAACGCTGCAAGAGCAGCCAAGAAAATTCAGAATCTCAGACTGGAGTTAATGAGGGAGGATGCTATCTGCAAAGATAGTAATTTGAGAAATATTTCTAAAGATTGAATAAAATCAACCTTCTGTCTGAGGTTATACTTAACATTTTGGAAGATCACAACAGATTAACTTGAAAAAAAATCAAAGAAGTAAATGTGCTTCAGAAACTTCTGTCTTTTCGTAAGTCATTACAGAGACGTTTGCAACTATACTGCCCATTACTCACCCACATTCCAAACTTTCCTGGTGCTTTACAGCAGGATACAGAGTGAAACTTTAGTTTCAGTTTAGTTAATTTGAATGCTGCTGTTTCCTTCAATAAAATTAGAATTTTACTCATCGTCTACTTTCTGGCTTTGTTTCTTAATTCATGATTTTCTACTTTTGTCCATTAAAGATATAAGGAAAATATTGATAGAATTTTGTTCTTAAAATACAGAAATACCGTGGAGATTTTACCTATCAGCCAGGGCAAATGACACTTGAGCTATGCTGGATAAAAATGTGGTGGGGAGAGAATCATAAAGTGTTTAACTTCTAATATTTCCAGTCCAAGTATGCTTAGATAAGAAAGCCAAGCAAATTTAACATATTCAGAAGTGACTGTAAACTGTTGCAACTTTTTGTTTGGGCTCTGATTTCATTCCCAGAGAGGTTTGTTTTGATTTATCTTACACCTGTTCCTGGCAAGTTAAACTACATTGAAATAATCTGCTTGCCTGCCTTCCCTGCCTCTGAGGAAACACAGCCAGGGAGAGCTGCCTTCAGAAATGGACACACTCTTTCCTTCACCATTCCCAGCTTGAGGAGGTTTTTTGGGCAAGGAGTGTATTGTGAAGGGGTGAAGAAAACGAGAAAGGCGTGAAAAAACACCAGCAGATCGGGAAGGCTCTGTTCCCTCCTCCAACTGTTTATAAGCGTGTTCCAATGTATTTTCTGGTCACCCACTTCCTCCCTTTGCCTCTCTTCATCCCTCCCCTCCATCTAGGAAGGTCTATATATGAGTAGGTAGCTGCCTTGGAGCAATACTAAAGAGGGGGAAAAGAGAGCTATGCTGTCGTTGGCTTCATCTCACATGGTCAGAGGGTACCAGGGACCCTCAGTGGGGCAGGACAGAGTGTTCCCAGCAGATGCTGTATGGTGCTGAGAGAACTGAATTAATTTGAATTCTTTGCACAGTTGTAACAAAAGTTGCCAGAGCTCCTGGAATGGGAAGGAATAAGGGAAGGGGCAAATCATTTGCTTTTATAAAAAAAAAAAAATGTCACATTGAGGGTAACCAAAACCAGCTACTAAATCATTTATGGACCAAACCCAATATTTCTCACTGTTTTTCAAGTTTTAAGATGGATTTTCTGGAGTGCACATTGCTTTTCTGATGATATCTGATTTGGTGCTAGCTGCTCCCCACTAATTAGAAATGGCTGTTACAGTGCTGCTCTGCTCAGGGACAAGATAAGCTAACTGTGTCGTAGTTTTAGTAACCAGAGATACTCTTTCTTCAACACAGTCCATGTTGCTCATAGCTTTTTAGCACACCCTACATGAGCCTCAGATCCAGATAAACACTCCTAAATATAGAAGTTTGCTTGTAGGTGGGTATGTATGCACTGCACATCCATACTTCCAGTCGGTCAAGATCTGGGGCTTAGTTCAGTGGGATAAATAGAGGTGTCCACTGTTACATGATATTCCCTGCTCTCCAGATACTTCTCCTGAAGGGCACAGGCTTCCCAAGTCTGAGGGCATATCTACCAGGCCTACTGGATGTCTCAGATACCTTAGGGCATCTCGGATGGCACTGGACAAATAAATGCAGGCAGCTGAATTGATCCTCTTTTTGTGCCAAGCCCAGAGCACAAGTCAGCTGAGCAGCCAGCAGGAGCCTTTGTAAGCATTAGCTGCACCACGCTCAGTTGACATGATTGCCTTGTGCTGCATGGAGTATTTAGACACCTGGTTCACGACTTAAGACTTCAAATGTCTTAATGTGGAGCTGAATCCTACCTCACCTCTTTTTGTGATCTCCATTAGGATTGTTGACATCTTTAGCAATCAGATATCTTGTTTCTGCATTCTTACCCAGACCTGCTGTGTCTGGTTACTGTGGTCTTTAGACGAGCACCGTGCAGAGACACCCCAGGATAAATTATCTATTCCTGGCTCTCTAAACTCTGAATTTACATCTAGAAGCGAACTCACTTTTACAGTAGCCAATTATATAGTAGCCAAATATGATCCATCTATGTAGAAGCCAAAGGCATTGTAAAATGTCAGAGCACAAGACAGACAGAAGGTCAACCCAGGCTCGTATACTTGTACAGATACTAGCTGATAATGGACAGTTAGAGAAGGTCACACAAGGAGAGCAAGCATGCAGTGATATTTCTCCATAATATTCTCTCCACCTCCAGTGCCCGCTACTTGGAGACTTCCTGAGCCAGAAGTATGGTTTTAGTGTTTATTAGACCTGATTATTTTCACCCATGAGATTGTGCAGTTGGTTTTGAACTCATGTAAACTTTTAGTGACTTGTGGCAAGAATTACTGCAATTTAACAGGACACTCCTTGAACCACGAGCTGTCTGTACCCTTAGCAGTATAGTAAGATAGCAAAGCCATCTTGGTACAAGATGAGTCTTCATACCCGACACAAAAGAAGCAAAACTCATGTCAGCATGAAGTTCTCACCTGTGGATATGATTTTAGACTCTCCTTGCATAAGAACATGCAAGCAGCACAAAATTCTAAGATTTAAACCACATACTTCTTACAAAGACTCTTTAAGCTTTTAAAGAAGGTCAGGAAATTAATGATGAGGTGGTGAAGTAACAGAGTTTGCTCTGTCCTTTTCCACTCTCTGCACACCAGTATGTCTGCCCCAATCATCACAAAAGAACATTGTGCCTTCTCACAGTATCCACGTGCCATGACTGTTATCTTCTCATCTCCCTTTAAATGCTGTTCTGGCTCAAAGGGCAGTTGGCTGATTAGTTCATGCAGAACAAACTTGCTCTCACAGTTTGAATCTGTGACCTGAAGAAATAAATCCTAACACTTGCTGGGCTGCAAAAAATCTTTCCAGGCATCCAACTAAAAGAATGCTTCTGACTGCCCAGCACTGTATTTTTTCCTTTCCGGGAAATCAGGGGAGTTGTGTCCACAAACTATATGCCTGAACAGTGTTTGTACTCACAGGAAGCTACTACGTGTGCTTGTAAGTCTAGTTCCACTAGACTGTTACCACTGAGGCAGCTCTATTTTCTTCTTTTTTTTTTATCTTTCTTTTCTTTTCTGGCTTTTCGTAGTAAAGTTGCTATGAAAAAAGGGACAAAATTCAGGTCCATCTGCTAATTTGTAGATGTTCTACACCAGGCTTCAAAGTTCCAACATGGTGATCCTTCAACTCCGCAGCTTTTATGTATGTTTTTGTATGTTTTCCAAGTGACTACCATCCATTTTCACCCTGGAGATCTCCCAAGGCATACTTTGACACCAGCCCTCACTTCACACCCCTGTCCCAAACAGGATTCTCTGCTTCGGATTCCCTCCCACTGCAGGAGTCTCTTTTGTCCCCTCAGTCAGCTCATGTACATGTACATGTTATTGATCGGTACGTGGACATTAATGTTTTCTATAATATATTTCTTTCAGACATCATTGTTCTCATCGCTTCAATAGCAGTTGTTTCTGCAAAAACTCAGGGTAACATTTTTGCAACATCAGCACTGAGAAGTCTTCGTTTCCTACAGATCCTTCGTATGGTGCGCATGGACCGAAGAGGAGGCACTTGGAAATTATTAGGTTCAGTAGTTTATGCACATAGCAAGGTATGTAATCATATAGACTGAGTTTGATGTCTTCACTGGGTTCGGCAAGAATTCAAGGAAAAAAATATTTACTAATTTTGAGCAGAATATTTAGGATTTCCTGAAGTAATATCAGTTGTGATGGGCATTGATACAGATATGTGAAACCATGTTAGGTACTGAAAGGTTCTGGAATATGTTGAAAATGTTGGACTTGATGCGCTACTGTGATTCTACGTACATTGGTGAAGTTCCTGGAACATCAATCTACAAGGAGTAAATTTGGTCCATTTTTAGAGAAAATTTGCATTAGCAAACACTTGACTTTTAACTACTCAAATGCCAAAAAAGTATGTAGATGATTTCAGCATGTCTTCCTAGGGGGGACAGACTCTTCAGCAGGGTCTGTGGTGATAGGACAAGGGGAAATGGTTTCAAACTGAAAGAGGGGAGATTTATGTTGGATATAGGGAAAAAGTTTTTTACGGTAAGGGTGGTGAAGCACTGGAACAGGTTGCCCAGAGAGGTGGTGGAAGCCCTGTCCCTGGAAACATTCAAGGTCAGACTGGATGGGGCTCTGAGCAACCTGATCTAGCTGTAGGTGTCCCTATACATTGCAGGGGAGTTGAACTAGATAGCCCTTAAAGGTCCCTCCTGACTCTAAGGATTCTATGATTCCTTGAAATGCCATTCTGTTCAATCTTTCAAATGGATATTGATCTCTGCTTTCTTTTATCTAGGAATTAATCACAGCCTGGTACATAGGATTTTTAGTACTCATCTTTTCATCTTTCCTGGTTTATCTGGTGGAAAAAGATGCAAATAATCAGTTCTCCACATATGCAGATGCTCTCTGGTGGGGCACGGTAAGTATACAAAAATAATACATACTGCTTAACAAGTATGCTAGAGTGCTTTGGATTTTACCTGCTGTTGATTTTCACTTAGTGTGCTGTTCAGTGAATTTTTTTCACTGGCAGAATGCTGGACTCAGAGTCTCCCTACTCCAGCTATTCATTTGTACTTCCAGAGTTCTTTTTACCCCATCCTGCAGAAGAGCTGTTTATGAGTTTCTGCTGCAAACCAGATCACTGAACCTTCAAGAGAAGAAAGCATTTTATGTTTTCACCCAGATCTTTTCAGTAATACATTTTGTAATATCAACACACAAGAAGCTGCTTTGATCCAAATTAGAGGGCTATAGGATGCAAGGCAAAAAGAGGTGTCAGGAAAGTGGGAATAAAATTCTTACATCAGCTTTGCAGTGAAAGGAAGTGTATCATCACCGCCCTTAGAACAAAGTTGTTTCTCCTTCCCTGTACCTTGAGCACAAAAAGCAAGAATAAATATTCTGGTTCAGCAGTGTTCTCCGATCTTTTTTACAGGTGTAGAAGCCCTGATTTAGTTGAGTTTTTAAGGTCTTGCTTAACTATCAAATCAATTGCTTTTAGTTTGTTAAAATCTGTGGGATGTAAGTACATGCTTTTCCAAAAGTAGGAGGATTATATGAGTGCTTACATGTTTAAATAAACTAGGTTTTAAAGGAACAATGAAGCAATGAGGACCTGGGTCTAAGAATTTGATTTATTTTTTTATGGCACCATGCATAGCTTTTTTTTTTTGGTGCTAAAATATGCTCTGTAATGAGATAGACCCCTGTACTGTGTGGGAGTTACTTGAGCAGCAGCTTAGGATATCTGGCCCAACAAAGCCTATTGCAGACCTATTGCCACGCAGTAAAAAACTGCTAGGTTTTTTTGTTGCTTTCTCTTCATTCTGATTCAGTGGAACAACCACCATGAGCTCTGGTAGTGTCTGGATAGTGCAGTGATGCCTGCAAGATCATTAATGCTGACATAACCAAGAGCACTCATTAGTTTTCCTGGGATGTGTGAAAGCTGAACTACCCTCCGCTGCCTTTCCTGATCAGAGGGATGCAGAAATGAAGCTCTCTCACCTCAGATCTTCTGCTAACAAGACTCTGTTTGGATTCAGTAGTCTCTGCAGACTCAAAGCTGTGCAAAAGCTTTTTCCAAAATGGTTTGAATCTTTGAGAGATACTTTTAATAACTTTTGTTTAAATTTTGGGCAAAGGTCAAGGTCATTTCCTATTAGTATAACTAGTCTGTGTGTTTGAAATTTGTTCATCCTAGGAATAATCATTTGTTATGTATCTTCCATGGCGGCTGTATTTTTTTGATCATGCACAAAGCTGGGGAGCTAGGAAAAGCCAGACCTAATAGCTCTCTTATTTGCACATCTACAAAAGGACAGAAATATTTTTCCTGAAACTTGTTTTAGGATATCAGGGTAAATCTCTGATAAAGTACATGCTTCTGTCCTGTAATGTAAGTGCACATAAGATTCATATTGGCTAAAGGCATCAAAGCAGATTTTGCCCTCGGTCACACCACAATCATTTATTTTGTGGTTTGTCTATTTGTAACTGAAATAATTCATCCCAAGCAGGAGGACATTCACTTTTTCTCCAGAAGCTTAGGTCCAGATTTGGCTTACAGCTTTCTGACCTGTCTGCTTAGGCATCATTGCAAAGCCTCTGTCTTGGGATGCCAGTGACCTTGCTAATGTGTATCCAGGCTCCGGCAGTCTGCCTTTTTAGGGGTGGCAGTGAGGTCATGCAGGTGGGATGTTGTGGCACATGGGTCTGGGAATGTGTGTTTTCACTTGCTCGATTTCCCAGGAAATCCTAAATCTCCTAAATCTCCACAAAGCCATGTGTGACTTAGCACTGCTCAGCACAAGATTGTACCCATCTGCCAGCAGGCACTAGCGAGGGGACACATATGCACATGGAATGGAAAAGACTCGGCAAACCCAGACCTCAACTCCAACATCCAACTGAGGCTCATGTCAGATCCAGATCCTTTCTCCTGAGCAGCTCTAACAGCAGGAAGATGATCTTTATTTTAGAATTTGCTTCTCCACTACCTGCTGACTGCTATTTTTTAAAGGAAAAAACTCTGCTAAGAGATAATGATTGTATGAAGTGGTGCTTAAAATATTTTGTATACTATGAAGCTAGAATATATGACTCATAGGTCAGATAAGTAGTACAACTGAGAAAATAGGAATCTTTTCTTGACATCAGCAGGAAAAACAACAAATTATAATCAAAAACCTGAAAACAATCTATATTGTATATTTCTATATCTTTTCTTCTTTTCCCCAGTGTGTGACATGAATACATTTAAATTTTTAATGTGCTTAAGTGCACAGTGTTATTGAAAATCTGTGTTCGCCTTTACCCGTTATCTTTGCCATTTTAATAATAGTATTTTTTGTACAATATGTAAAACAGTATGTGGGAAATGCATAACGTGCTTCTTAGTCATGGTTGTTTTTACTGCCAGAGTAACCCACATGCAGATTTTGAAAAGGTCAGATTGTGTGGCATTCTAGGAGAAATCAATGCTTGGTCTCATTGATTTGTTTGTTTGCAAAAGTTGCTCTAACTTAAACCACAGAGTATCTACCTAATCCCAGATTGAATTCTGTGATGGCAGAAGTAAAAGAAAGAAAAGACTGCATTGAATTCAGGCACAAATAGTCTTCTTAAATTTCAGCCTTTTAGAGGCACTTATGCCCCCCCAGGACCAGACCCAGCATGTGGCGATTAGCCCATTCATTAATTCCAATTATTTGAGGGCTGTACCATACCATGGTCATTTCACGAATTCAATTTTTGAAGCCCATAGCTCTGCACTGAGACAAAAGGCAGGAGGATATGTCATACTAATTTCCATCTGAATACCACACTGTATTTGTAGTTGCACATTGTACCGTGCAACCTGCAGTTTAAGCATCGTGCTAATGTTTCTATTGTGAATATTCCTGTGGTTGGAGTCCCCATGGTGCTGCTCAACACAGCTTTAAGTGTGTGTTATATGAAGAGTTCAAGCTCAGAATTTAGTAGAAATGCTAAATTCATTTAACAGAATAAAGTAACTAAAAACTGTATGGGAACAAAAACCTTAAGTCTTTCAAAATGAAACCATGTGTGATTTTCTCACAACTGTTAGTGTTAGCCAGAACTGAGCACGTTTATGGATGCATTTAGTTTGTATGTTAATTAATCTTACCTGCAAATGTAATAAAATCAAGATTCCTGTCTCTCCTACACATTTAACAGAGTTTCTTGTAATGAAACATTATTTTCTAGCAGTGTCCAGTAGTTACAGCTGGATACAGAATGGCTGTGACAATCCACAGTCACCTGTAGGTGAACAAAACAACTTACAATAAATAATATTGTCAAAATTACTAGCTCAAATAATTAAATATTGATGGTGCTTTTCCCATTTAATGTGATGATAGTCTGAGCAAACTACATTTTTTTCAGTTAATTGATGTCAGGTAAAGATTCAAAAGGTAAGTACTGCTAGCAGAACATAAAATTATGTCAGAAAGAAATATTAGGGAAGAGAGGAGCCCCCTGGGTTGTATCTCATCTGATTGAAGACACTGAGGTTATATAAGCTCATTCATTATTGTATTGCATCACTTATTATTAGCATATTTATTAGCTCTAGCAATGAGTTATAATACAAGTTCTATCACAGTGTTTTCTGAGTCTAGCCATGTGGCACTGCCTTCCCTGGCTAGTCTGTCCAATCCTGCCTTTTAGGATGTGTTGATTTACCTGTTGAAGGAATCTTTCTTTCCATTATTCCAGAGGCTTGCTACACCCATAACCACATTTTGAATTTTTGATACTGTGATCTAGTTACACTTTACCTTGTATGGTATTCACAGTGCAGTTAGTTAGGTGTTATTGTCCTTTCAAGACTATAATTCTGAAAAAGTCCCCAATATTCTCCTCCAGTTATCTTTGAACTTTGCTCATTTCTCTCTCAGCTCCTCCTGATTTCCAACCTTTCCTCACAGTGCTATCTGGTACTTTTGCCAGCTTCTTTCTTATCAGTCACATCTGGCAATTTCTCACGTTCTCATGGTCTCATGTCCAGTAATTTTCCACACCGTGTTCAGTTAACGCAGCCCCAAGATTATGTCAGTCAGAGCCTGATGTTCAGTCATTTGCTTGCAACATTAACAAAGATTATGAGGTTTATTTCTGAACTGGACCATGAAGATATCCGAAAAAGTATTTTCTTAGTTGTGTGACCAGAGGAATATAAAATAAGATCAAATCCATTTGTTCAGTACTGAGTAAGATGATATGGCATGGTTCTGACACCTGTATGCCAATATAAAGACCATCCCGAGATAAAACAGCCCAAAATGAGCAACAAGCCATTGATATTCTTAACCACAGACTGATATCACATCTGAATGGGAAAAAACGTTTTAATATTGTCTTATTATTTTCTGTATGACTCAAATATCAAATCCAAGGTTCAAGTTTATCTTTGACTACTTCAGAAGATGCTAGGTGTCAATATCATTAATATGCAGATGACACCTAGTTCTGTTTCCTTCTTGTCAGCCCAGGCAGGAGATATCTCTGTACTTTCCAGCATCTAGCAGAGATAGGGATCTGGACAGAAGCCAAGTAACAGCACTCATTTTAGAGCTGCAAACTGCTTCTCAATGATTGGCCTGGAAATGAATTTTGAGGAACTTTTATTCAAGGGATTCATTTGTTCAAGTGCTTCGTTATTCTCTGGGTTTTAATAGCTTGAAACCGTTCTGCACTTGCCATAGAAGGCTAAGAGCTGGGAATACCCTGTTTGCTAAACAAAATAAAATCAAACCAAGCCCCTCTGCCAGTCCTAAAGCGTGATTGCATCAGCTCGCCTCTGCCAGAAAGAATTGGGGTTGCATTCCCATCTCCCTTCCTTCTTGTCACACAGTCTCAGCAACCTGTTTCCTTTCCCTGTCTTGTGCAGGCTCCAGTATTTGTTAATGTCTCTGTGAACTGACTCAATTCATCAAAACAGCTGAAACAAACCACACAAAAATGTGGGTAATTCTCTCTGCTTTCCTGGGTTACATTGGGTATCCCAAGAATGCATCAAAAGCTGGAAAGAGGGGGTATAGGCAGGGAGAGCAGGAAAGTGAAAAGGAGCAAGGAGAGCAAGACCTGATAAGCACCCAAGGTTGTGGAGAGCTGTGCCTGCCTCCAGGCTAGCATTACTAACCTGAGACTTGATAACCACTTGAAATTTCAGCCTTTATTCAGCTCACTCTCTTTTAGTCACTATGGCTTTTCTCAGGGTAAATTACATCCGCAGTTTGTTCCCAACAATGGGAGCAATTAAAGGCACTGTTTACTATCTACAGAGCCTTAAATAGTTGAAATCTAATTACTTCCAAAAGACTTTCCTTCTTTTGTCCTGTGGTGACCCCTACATTAAATAGAATTGCTTTGGCTGTCTTTCATAGGAATGAACTTTGAGGAAGCTGGAAGCAAAATATTGTCTCTAGAAGGCATTTTCCTGAAGAAGTCATTACTGCCAGCATATTTGCTAAGCCTGAACTTGCCCACATTTGGTACAAGATGTAAAATAATTCTCTGTACACATGTTCACCGTTAATAACAGGCCCTGGAGTCCTTGGCACTCAGCCGGCTGTTGTCTATCTTTGTCCTTTAACATTGTGTGCTGTTGCCTGAGCACACTCCCTGCAGCCTTCCACCCAGCTCTTGGAAATCCTCCACTCAGCCATCCTGCTCCTGGCCCCTGCACCAAGCAGCGGGTGAGCCTACTACGTTCCCCAAAGGGAGGCCTGCTCCTCTGGTCCCTGGGTTTGGGCCTAGCACACTTCCCGGGCCTGGAGTACTCTGGAGGGCATTTCCTTGGGTTGGGGAAGATCCCCAGCCACACACAGGCATGAAGCCACAATCTTTGGCCTTGTTTTGCCTTAGAGATATGCTCTGTAGAGCACAACCACACAGCAGTATCCCAGCAGCCCTTGCTGCACGTGTACTTGACCTGCAGTCAATGAGCTGCATGTGCACCAAAGTCTGCCGTCTTCTGCCCTGGTGCTATATGGCAGTGACACTGGCCTCCACACAGCAGCTTTTGAAACTTTTGTTTGGTGTGCCTCCGATTGTGCTGTCCACATGAAGGAATTATGGATACCCTCTTCTTTCTCCTTGACCTCTTCCCGCGGAGGTGGTGGAGTCACCATCCCTGGCGGTGTTCAAGAAGCGTCTGGATGAGGTGCAGCGGGATGTGGTTTAGTAGCTTAGTGGGTAGTAATGGTGATAGGAGTTTGGTGATTGGACTAGGTGATCTTCTAGGTCCTTTCCAACCCGGTGTGTCTATGATTCTATGATTGATTCAGTCATAGTATTGAGTCTTCATAGAAAAATGTATTCAGGTTTTTATCTATGTTTTTCTTTTAGAAATAACTATATATATGTCATGTGTCTTGGTTTATTTAGTGGAAATGCTGTTTCATGCAATGTATATAATATGAAACTAATCTCTGAGGGACTTCTGGTAATCCTTGATGTTCATTCTTTTGGTTTTTTTCAGATCACGTTGACAACAATTGGCTATGGAGACAAAACTCCTCTTACTTGGCTTGGAAGGTTACTTTCTGCAGGATTTGCTCTACTTGGCATTTCTTTCTTTGCACTACCTGCTGTGAGTATGCTTAAAAAAATTGTAAAATTATAATAGAAACTTCAATATCTCAAACTGCTCTTATGGTACAAAAAGCTGAAGGAAGCTTTCTAAATGAAGAGCAACTGTTTAAGGCTTTTTACTCTGTGACAATATCGGTGAAATGCTAGCACCCAAACAAAAGGTTAGGTGTTGCAGACATTACATGAATTTTGGAGAGGTTTTTTGACAAGGACAAACCTGAAAAATAACCCTAAATTAAGTTGCATGCTACTGTGTAAGATTGAAATTCCTTTTGTTATGAATTGTGACTCATATATTACTGCTTTTCCTTCAGAGTTTAAAAAAAATAAGCTGATACGTATTTATGAGTTAGTTTCTATTGAAAGAAAAGTGGGATAATTCTCATTTTTGTAAGCATAATATACAATTGTGAAAGACTGAATTTCCTTTATTTTTAAATTAATACAATATAAGTAGGAAGTCGGAAGTGATATTTGTATTTTGTTGTATTCCATCTAGTGCAATACATATAGAAAATCAATATTTTAATACTTGGATTAATTATCTATCAATCTTTATAAAATATGTATGTTTTAATAATTCCTTTGTTTTCAACCACATAAACAAATCACAGTTAAAAGTCAGCATTCACCAACAGCCTTGAATCATCTAGTATATTACATTTATTTTTATTTTTTGCAGAGGGAGTATTTCAGGACCTCTGACATTATAATGCATCATAATTATAATTATATTACATTACCTGTTTGTGAATCTTTGACATTTAATGACAACCACTGTAATAATTTTCTTTGTTTCCTAGTCGTCACTAAGCAAGAAAGTAAGTCTTAGCAGGACTGCAAAGAGCATGTAAAATATGGATAACCTTGCATATTAGAAATGCCGGAACTTTTGTTACTCGTGTCGTATCTATAAACAGGAACTGTACATGCTCACAATTTGGGGAGGAATCTGTAAAACAAAAGACATGTGTGAATCTTCTGTGCATTTCTAGTATTTTTTATCCTGGCAAAGAATCAAGTGGAAACGTTCTTCCCTGTAATGCAGGCATGTCTAGCAGAAATGTTGCATTCCTTCCAAGCCAAGGAGGGAAACATTCTCAGTCTTTGGGTCTGTTTAGCTGGAGTCATATTTATCTTATTTATGAAAAAGTAAAAAAGCCAAAAGGGAGAGGTTTCATTGTCAACTTTTTTACACACCCTATAGAATGAACAGTGGGGATTATTTAGATGGAAAACAGTAAGAGAAAATGGTCTTATTCTGTTAAGCAATACATTTCTTTTTAACATTTCTAAAATCAAAAATTATAATAAGCACTGCAGATATGGACTTTGTATATATATCTGGCATATCTGTCAGCTGGTCATTTCATCATTCTTGGCTTAAGTTCCTCTGAATGTTCCTGACTGTCTAGATATATATATATGTGCATGTGTGTGTGTGTGCGGCCTTTGGATTTGCAGGAATATAGTACAGCAAAAGCCCAGGCAATGGCTGGGGTAAGCAGTCATCGATTGCACCACAGATATTATCTCATACAGAGTCTCCTGTCTAAATATGTATGGGCACTGATGTTGAACCTTATACTGCCATATACAGTCACAAGTGAAGTACACATACAATTCCTTCAGATCAAAACTTTGCAGCTGGTTGTGTGTATTTGTAGGGGAAAAAAAAAAAAACTACTCATAAACAGTATATTGTATTGCAGGGCATCCTTGGCTCAGGATTTGCATTAAAAGTGCAGGAACAGCATCGCCAGAAACACTTTGAGAAAAGAAGAAATCCAGCTGCCAGTCTAATTCAGGTAAATATGAAACCAGCGAAAAGATAATGGTAGATGCTTTAATGTACAAATTTTGAGCAAGTTTTATTATTTCAGTTTGGAAAGTTTTGTGGAAATAATGTTTTACACATTGATTAGTTTCATGAAATATGTTTCTTCAGTGATTTTCATGTGTTTCTGTAACTGTGTATACAGAATTTCCATGCAAAGTTTATGAGTTCTTCATCCATGCTGAAAAAACTGAGTCGATTGCATTGCTGTAGTCGATGAATTAGGACGGATCCCTAGACAGCCCAACTGACAGAGCAGCACTCTTGCCTTTATTAAGCTACTTTGCACAACTGAAAGGTTTAGTGTTCCAATGAGTGATGTACTTGGTGAAAATGAAAAGTGTTCTGTCCAGAGAACTGATTTCAATAGTAATCAATTCAAAAGCTAGAAAAGTAGGCACTAGCATTTCCAGAACTTCTGAAATTTTTGTAAGTGGTTTCAGCTCCAATATTGCCATCATTGTGCCAATCAATTATTTGGAAATAATTTTTGTAAGCAAAAGTGGCATGATATGCATCAGTACAGGTTAGGGACTGACCTGCTGGGTAGGAGATCTGTGGAGAAGGACCTGGGTGTCCTGGTGGACAACAGGTTGGCCATGAGCCAGCAGCGTGCCCTAGTGGCGAAGAAGGCCAGTGGTATCCTGGGGTGCGTTAAGAGCATGGCCAGCAGATCGACTGAGGAGATCCTCCTCTACTCTGCCCTGGTGAGGCCACATCTGGAGTACTGTGTCCAGTTCTGGGCTCCCCAGTTCAAGAAAGACAGGGAACTACTGGAGAGAATCCAGCGGAGGGTCAGGAAGATGTTTGGGGGCCTAGAGCATCTCCCTTATGAGGAAAGACTGAGAGACCTGAGGCTGTTCAGCTTGGAGAAGAGAAGACTGAGAGGAGGTGTTATCAACACCTGTAAATATAGAAGTGGTGGGTGTCAAGAAGATGGGGCCAGGCTCTTTTAGATGGTGTGCAGTGGCAGGACAAGGAGCAACAGGCACAAACGGGAACACAGGAAATTCCATACGAACTTGAGGAAGAACTTATTTTCTGTGAAAATGACTGAGCACTGGAACAGACTGCCCAGAGAGGCTGTGGAGTCTATTTCCCTGGAGATATTCAAAACCTGCCAGGACACTTTCCTGTGTAATCTACTATAGGGAGCCTGCTTTAGCAGGGGAGTTGGACTTGATCTCCAGAGGTCCCTACCAACCCCTAGGATTCTCTAAAGAATTCTCTAAAGAATGGGTTTGCACCAAGCTTTATTCTGTTTGATGCATTGGGAAAAAGAAATGTGAAATAATAATCTTCTAACATCCTAATTTATTTCCTTGGGATTCCAAGTATTTTATGTATGCCACATATGCTGTTTGTTTGTTTTTCATTCTGAAATAGTAAGTCCAAATAAAGAAGATGAGCAAAACTATTCTAGAATTCCATTTCAAGTTCAGTATAGATGCCAAGCTGTCTTTGAAGCATTCCTAAAGTTTATAAATGTTTTCCATTATTTGTGTTCAATACTCACTAAATATAAAATATTTGAAACTTAATGCTAGGGGTGCTCTGAAAGTAATGCCTCCTCTTTTTCTTATGTTGGCCCACAACGGCAGAGATGGATGTTGGTGGTGTGGCAGCAGAGCTAGAACCTTCCCACCAATATTCCATTACATTTTGTTGCCATGTGACAGATGACAGCAGAGGGGCACTCTGACACAATGGCATTTGACATGGAAGTGCACATGAAGCAAAGGTGTGGAACTGAATTCCTCCATGCTGAAAAAATGGCACCCATTGACATTCATCAACACTTGCTGAACATTTCTGCAGACCGAACTGGCTGTGAGCACACTGGGCTGGTGGGTGGTGCGTGTCAGCAGTGACAACAGCAATGTGAATGACAAGCTAGGTTCCAGATGGCCATGAAGATTTTTACAAGCGTGGCATGCAGGCTCTTGTTCACTGCTGGTGAAAATGCGTAGCTAATGGCAGTGACTATGTTGCAAAACAGTGTTTTGTAGCTGAGAATTTTCTTGCTATTGTGGTCTTTGTGTCTATTGTAGCTTCCATGGAAATAAGTGGGAGGCGTTACTTTCAGAGTGACCTATTATTATTTATTATAATAATAAAGATAAATCTGCTCCTTTTGTATCTATAGCACTGTAGTATGGGAGTCTGGGATATTTTCTAAAACATATTTTCTAAACTGCTTCTTCCATGAAATAAAAGTTTGATTGACAGAGGATAGATGTAATAGATTTAGGCTTTGGATGTAGCTCTTCTTATTTTTGTATGACAATCCAACCAAAATATTTATAAAATGCTATGCTATAAGGTATTAAAAGTAGCCAGCTGACTGATCTTAGCAGTGACTCTCAATGGGCAAAATCACTATGAGTGGAAAACATTTGTGGTGGGAAGTGAAAGTTCAGCATTTTCATGTTCATTTTCATTTTCAGCCGTCTAGAAATTACTATAAAATTGCTGATGGCAATATTTGCCAGTATAGCAATTTGCCAGTATATGACACAATAGTAAAGATGAGGGCAGGCACATGGGAATTAATCTGAATATGATCAGGCTGGAAGGATTCTAACCAAATGGCTTCATATACGAAGTACAAAACTGTTGATCCAGAAACAATGAATGTGAAGTATTACTAGAGGACTCTGTCCTAATATTAGCAGCTCTGGAAAGCATTTGACCAAGGGTGAGAAACACAGAGGAGAAAGAGTGGGGAAGAAGTGTCAAGAGCTTCCTACAGATTCCCAGTATGTTACTTCACCAAGGTTTATTACAATCCTTACATACAGAACAAGAAACATATTAAACCGATATTACCAGCACATGTAATGATGCCAACAGTACTAACATGCTCCGTATCAAGTCATCAACCACAGTTTGTAAATGAGGCTGGAAAATTGTAGAAAACAAAGAAAAATGTGAAAAAATGAGCCTATATCTGAAGAAAATTTCATGTTTAGAAATTCTGGGTGGATCTCAACTGTATATTGTTATCTACTGTAACAAGGCCTGTTGGTTTTTGTTGTGTTTTTTTTTTTTTTTCAATTGTTTAATGTGGATATTGACAATGAGCTACCATGGGAGTCAGTAGTCTAGTTTATCAGGATAATGTCTATTTTCTGGTGAGTTACTTTGTAGAATTGGTCCATGCTAACTTCTCAGTTGCAGTAGATATAGTGTCTGTGAGAGCCTGTACCTGGCTGAAAGATAGCTAAGCTGTCACAACAGACAAGTGTAATGTATAATATGAACATACTTTTCTCAATTTGTTTAGCTTATAAGAGACATGCAGTGTGAATATTAGTTGAGCATGTAAGTCCAAAGAGGAAGTGCTGGAAACTACAGGACTACTTAATGTAGCAGACAGAAACATAACAAATTTCTCTGGCTATAAGCCAAACCAAAAAGTTTGAAATTAAAAGCAATGGAGAGATTTTTGGTGATGAGGATGATCAGACAAAAGTGAGTCACAGAGTCTTCATCTGTAGATGAAGGCTCAATGCATTTGTGGGAGAAGTGCAGGAAAACACAGGGCATTAGATTCCGTACAAGAAGACCCGGATGACATTTAATGGTTGACGTTATACAGGAAGCACAGATACTCAGCTAGTACAAATTAATGTAGTTATACTGACATCAGGGAAGCTGTACTACTTTGCAGAAATGAGGATCTGTGTTACTATCCACATGCAGTTATAAATCTAAATGGTGAATACATTTTCAATGCTATGCTTTGGTCACTCACCTTTGAAATAAATTATTTCATAGTTCTAAGCATTTAGCAATGTTTCAGACCACAGAGAGTACTTCTTCTCTAAATGCTTTTTGTCTGGTTTTCATTATCATTTACAAAATGTATGGTGACACTTTCTTTACCTCAGACTGCAAGATTGCGTGGGTTTCCCCTATGGAATTGCCACAGCTAAATCACTGTGATGCTTTTTTTGGGCACCTTTATGTGCTGAATATTTTCTGGTACTTCCACGAAGCTAGTAACTCTTGCTGTACTATGTTGTGATTCACAAAATCTTTGGTAGGTTTCTAAGGGTATTTACTTGCTCACCCTAATACAGACATCCCAATCTGAGCAAAAGCCACTCTCTCCATAATCAGTGTGGTGGCATTGTCACTTCATGTTCTTGGTTCCTTTGTGCTTTTCTATTGTTTCCCCATACCAGGCTTCTTGGCGGTTTTATTCTACCGATGCCAGCCGAACAAACCTGACAGCCACCTGGCGATATTATGAAAGTATTCTTCCTCCCCTCAGGCATGTATCAGTGCTATGAATGATAAAAGAAAGCTATGACTTGTATTGGTTACTAATCTGCTTTTCAATTTTTTGTTTCATCCCCTGCTCCCTCTTGCCTTGTTTTTCTTTTTTATCATATATCCTGCACGTAGTGTGTATGGCGTAGTTATGCGGCTGATGAGAAATCGGTTTCCATTGCTACCTGGAAGCCTCATTTGAAGGCCTTGCATACCTGCAGCCCTACAAAGTAGGTACAAATATGGCAGCTGGTGCTGTTCTTCATGTCTGTTCAAGCTTATAGAGAATTACTATTTGTTTGTTTTGTCTTGTTTTGTCTTCTTAAGTCCTCTCATCAAAAATTTCAACTAAGAAATCAGGCCAGTATTATCTAGGAGTCTGGTACAGACAGACAAATACAAATCACTGCCATTTATCTAAGAAGTATCACTGAGCACAGGCGTTAGAAACATTTTGCTGAAAAAAACACTCATACATCAAGGGTAATGTTTTACTACTATCCATGCTCCACACCAGCTGTGCCTTAACACACTCATTAATAATCACAGTCCCATTTTAAAGTTATACTAATTCCTCCTGCATGCTGTTGGTAAATATCTATCCTTGTTTGCAACAGATCTGTAGAATGTGCCTATTGGAAAATACTACATATTGACTAAGCAAAAATGACTCCCTTCAATCCTGAAACTTTTGATTGTTAACCAAATCCTGGTATAAATTCAGGGATTCCATGTAAAACACTAGCTTACTCCAGGTGAAGATCAGGGCTGAAAGGCCTTTGCCTGACCTGTGGGAAAAGGGAACAAATGTAAGTCCCAGCTGCACGTGCTGACAGCACTGCAAATGCACAGTGGGATGTCAGCCAACAGCTACCCCATTCTCTGCTCTCCTCCAAACCCTGGTTTCCTTGGGACAGAATAACATTTAACTGCTCTTCAGCTAGATTTGTTTGATCAAAAACCTGGATGAGGGGAGGACAATGTACATCTTCCTCTTGCTGTAGAAGTGGGCTGAGCAACCAAAAGCAGACTCACTGGGAAGCTCAATCCCTAACGATTTGTCGTTGGCATATGCCTCTGTTTTGGTCACAGCAGCCAACCAATCATTTGAGCAAATATACATATGAATGCATTTTTTCCTTGAAACAAAGTAAGTCTATATATGTATTCACCAAGTTTAAAACTATGCTTAAGGAAGAAAATGTTAATACAGAGCTTGTTCCTTCAGTCAAAAACTGTTTTTATGCTCTTTGACTAGCCTGTGCCTCTGTATTAGACTATAGCTACAGAATACTTTCCAAAGGAACTCAGCCTTGCGGCATTTTGCAAATGAATGCTCTGGGGAATTTCCTGCTTCTTGTCAAAACTTCTGGTATATTCAGTATTTCCTTAAGGGAAACTTTATCCTCAGTTTTACACCCAGAGGAAGGTAACTAAAAACACCTGATATCACAGCTTGGCGAACAGAAAATATTCACTGTGATAGTGTGGGTAAGAATCCACAGAGCACTGGCAGTCCAAGACCCTTCAACAGTCCAATTAAGGATTTACCTGAACGTGGTGAGTTGCCTGAACCAATACAGGGGACAAATCAGGAAGTAAATGACACTCAATAAAGATCAAAAAGGAGTGCAGTAAGAGCCTTATGGGAATGCCCTGATAAGCATCCTAACTGTTGTTATTGCAGACAGTGCAAGAGAATTAGTGGTTTCTCTCAAAGCTGGGTGATGAACATCCACATGACAGTAAAAAGGTAACTGTGTGCCAAAAAACTCAGCCAAAAAGAGGTTTGGCTGGGTACCCAAAGCTGATCTTTGAATTTCAAAGAGTTGACAAGAACAGAGTCATAAGCAATCCATTACCATAACCATTATTCCAAAATGCTTCAAACTAAAAGGAGCTTTTAGATTAAAAATTACATGGAATATTGATTGTAATAAATGTGCAACATTTTTTGACAGACATAAACAGGTTGAAGACAACATTGATATAAATGGATGAATATTCTAAATATTCTAAAATACGACTGTCCCTCAAAAGTGCATCTGACTGTTCTTTTAAATATGCCTATTGCTGTGATATCCTAAAATTAAACCTGTTTATTTACCAGAGATCACTTTATCTAATAAGAGCCTACAGCTTTCTGTTATATATGTGTCAGCAATGCATTTTGCCTAAGTGCTTTGCCAACTCAGTCTGCAGTGGTATGTACTAAGCATGTTATGCATGTGTTAAAACAACTGAAAAGCTTATTTTTCAGAAGCATTGTAATTATGAGTCTTGCTTGAATGTTTTGTGGTTGCAATGTAATGTGTGTGTTGTACGGTAATTAACACATCTGTTTACATTCAGCATATATCTAACATCATCTGTAACTGAACAATGTGATTACTATCTGCATAACAAATATGTTTTTCCCTCCCACTCCCTGACCTGAAGAAAAGAACAAGGGGAAGCTTCTAGCAGGTTTGTAGTTTAATTTATTTATTTTATCTTTGAAATCTCTGCTTCTTAAAGGCTTTTTGCTGTTTCAGGCTCTGTACAATAGGTTCAACAAACTGATAACTGATAATAGTCACAAATCACACTTGTGTTTAACTTGTATTGATAAGAGTAATGATGCTGAAATCTGCTTTTCTATGCTAGTTCTTAAATGGAAAAGGTTAGGCAATTTTTATACTTTTCTGAGTCAAAGCACTTAGTACTTGTTGGAGTGTTTTAACATGGAGGGGGAGCTTTCTCGGAGCTGTGGCAGTCCCCACAGCCCCTGCTCCCGAGGAGGGAGGTGCCCCTGGCTCCAGCCAGAAAACTGACGCTGTTTCCAGGAGCCGCAGGGGAAGGCAGAGGCATGTGGTGTAATCTGGCTTTGAACACCAGCCATGTTGCCACCCAGCCTGGAAGCAGACGGAGGACTGGCTGCCTGCAGCAGAGCCAGGGCTACCCTCGCTCAGTAAATAAAGCCCTGGAGATGCACAGTCCTAAGGCAGGAAGTGGAAATGCTACTCCTTTTCCTTACATATACCCTGAGTACTGAGGGCCTGGAAAAGACTTGGTGACTGCAGAAGAAATGACATTGCCCCCAGAACGAGTCAGAGATGGGAGTCTGCAAGCACTGGGAAACCAGCACTCTAGTAAAGCACGGTCAGAGGACAGTGGGGTTTTCTTCCACGGAGAAAATGATCAAAAACCAAGAGAAAAGCATCAGTGATGCATCGACCCCTGAAATGCACCCATCCCTGAGTTGTACTGTGGTTCACAAACTCTTTTTGGTTATTTAATCATCTGTGAGCGCTCTGAGCACTTCAGCACCTAAAATGCAAAACACAGGTGGAAAGTCTTTACAGAAATTGCCCCAGTCCCACTCCACTTTTCAGACCGCTCCTCTGCTGCCTGACTCCATCCTTTTCCCTGAAGTGTGTTTAACTGCTGCTGGTATCACAGTACCTCGAGGTGGCTGCATTTCTTCTGTGAAGTGTCCCCTGGGAGCACCTCGCCTACGCTGGCTTCTGCAAGAAACTGTCACTGTCAGTTCTGTGACTTCTCACAAACCTTACCTCTATAGGATTGCTGGCAACAAATTGATCTCATTGAATTATTATAGCCTGATGGAAACTTTTTGCACTTGCCAACCATATTTCCTACTCCTTCAACAACGTCTAAAACCGCTTTCAGCTTTTTTAAAGGTGAGACTGGAATTGACACTAAATGAGTACGTATCTCCAAAACAGTGATTGTGCAGAGGAGAGAGCTTATTCCCAGCTGTACCCATAAGCACTTAAAGACACAAATTTACTTACAATAAGTAGAAGCTAGATGGAGATTAAAAAAATAAATAAATAAGGTAAAATGAGATTACCTGCCCCTTATTAGAGATATCTCTTGTGGTTTTAAAAGCAGTCAGTGATTTAGCCATATTTTTTCACTTTATTTTTGCTGAATGGAAGATATTTGTCCCTTCAGAAAATCTTAGCTCCTGTGTTCACTGCTGCCTATTATTCTGGGTGTACCAATGAACTTGTTAACTTTTGAGACTCTGGTCTACAGGAAAAACCTACAGACCACTCAGTGCCTTTTTAAAAAGGTGTGCTTTGTCAGTAGCTGTTCATTATGCTGATACAGCGCTGTATGTTCGTATCACTTAAAATGTGTATCTGTTGTAAAAATGTAAATGCAAACAGCTGCAATGTACTTAGAGATAACTGTCCTCGACTATTTAACTTCTCTCTTACTGCACTGCTGAGTGACTTGCATGGGATGCTATGTGACCTAAGTAAGCTGCTTCTTGTTTCACTCTTTAAATGATGATATGTTTGTTGACGATATGCACTGGATTGCTTTCTGAATATGCTCTTTGCTCTTAACTCTAATAACAGTGGAGAAAAACTTTTATTACTTTAGGTAAAAGCTATTTTTTCTTCCCTATCAAAATGAATTTTATATTTGCAGAAACGAATTCTTGCATTGGCATGTATAGACGCACAACCTTTCAGCAGGCAACCGAATGTTGCTGTCTGTTTGAATTGAGCTGTGCTGATGAGGCTATTGCTTCATACTGATTTTATACACATTATATGTTGTATTTCTCAAACTAATATACATAGGTATTCCAGTTAATCACTTATCAAAAGAAAGGTTGGACAACCTTTCTGGTGCATGTGGTGTAAATCAAGATAGTTCTGCAAGCTGTTTAGAAAGCTTTGCATCAAATTATCTATTACCTATAAATATACACTGAACACAAATAGCATTTATTTCTATTCAGTTATATTGTGGCTGAAAGTCTCCCTATGCACGGAAAGAAGTCAAGATCAATGAATCTTACAGCATCCTGAGAACATAAATAGTCTTAAGCTCTGTGTAGGACATACATTGGATGTCTTCAAAGAATGAATGTCAACTGTCAGTTGTAGGCTTCTTTTAGCTTTGTAAATAGTGAGCTTGAGTACGAATTCTCTATTTAGACAACTCTCCCTGATGCAATAAAGAAGGGTTGCAATCGTAGGAGCTTGGGGGAAAAAAAAGTCATCCCTGCTCTGAGGGAAGCATGTAAACTGTACTCTGGAATTCTCTCCATCTACTATAAGTCACATTAATTATTATCTCTGCACGCGCTGTATGAGAAAGAGATTGCCCGTGATGAAGAATCTTATTGAGGTGGAAAGCCTAACCCCTCACCTCGCAGTGGAATGCTTAGTAACGTGGTCCTCTATCTCCCCTCACTCCTAGTAAGCTTTGTAGTAATAAACAGAAGCTCTTCAGGATGTACACTCCTCGGAAACATAGGTATTCAGCATCCTGCTTCTTCATATGATGTTTGAGAATGCCAACTAACATCAGGTGCATGATTCATTTATTTTCCACTCCTTAGCGTGTTAAAGTTCCTTACTTCTCCAAAAGACATTTCCTGATTTATTTTTTTAATTGCTTGTAATTCCCCTTGCTGCCTGTTGCCTGCAATGACGTTAATACAATGGCAATAATACCAGTACTTGGAAATTCATACAATTGCAGTGTGCAGCACGCCATGGTTTGCCAACGCCCGGTTTCCCTTCTCTGCCTGAGACTTGAACTTTTGGAATGCATCACCCTGTAGAGATCTAAACAGCATTTGAGCATTTAGATAAAGGCATTTCCCCAAGTCCAAGAGGATTTTTACACCCATGGCAGTTGAGTTCTCCGTCTAATAATTAGTGAGGAAAACTGAGATGTAACATGTTGGTCAATATCAACAGTTCAAGTGTGTAAATGAGAAGAATCCCCTTGGACACAGCCTGTGGAAGCTGTGCCTGCATCTTATACTAGAAGGTGGAGGAATGCATGTGAAATTAACCGTTTGCTTCAGTTGAATTCTGTTGAAACTGTGTTTCTTATCAGAAATGGTACTTCCTAGATGGAAGGATCTTAGAGGATGAAACCCTTTATTTATAACTAAAGCATATTTTGCTTTCTTTTCAAAAGTAACTTAAAAAGCAATTTAAGTACAAACTAATTATAGAAAATGAAGAAAAAATGTTTCTCTTCACCCAGAAACTGTTTTGACAAAGGAAATACACAGAAACCCTGACCTTCATTTGGATTTTTTCCTTGATGATTGAATATTAAGGCATTATGTACTTGAGATTCTTGTTACTACTCTTTTGAACGTATGAGATATGACACTATGTTTCTTGGATTCAGGTTCCTAGCATAAGACTGGTGGAGAAGTCTTGAACGTTTGAACATCGAGCCTTATTGTACTATCCATTGCATTTGCATTTGTTCAATTTGGCTTAATTTCCATAAAGTTATCTGTAGCTTGGAAAGAATCAACATCTGTATTAAAATCTGGAAGTTAACTGCTGAAAATTGACACATATTTTTAATTGCTGTTGTTTGTCATGGGTGATAACTTTTGTCAGCTTTAGTTTCTGTCTCCACTCAAGATCCAAAGCGTTCTCTCTCACCCTCAGGCCTTCCAGTTACTTCTGATTAATTTCAATTTGTTCCTTTTCCCACTTCCACCAGCCTGCTCAGGGTGAAAAGCTGAGAAATTAATCACAGATTTTAACTAGTGGAAAGCAGCAGTGCTGCACGTCTGAGGCTGATGTGGGACAGGAGTAGAAACGTAGAGGTAGAAATGACCAGAAACATAGTAAGAGAAATAGATAGAGGAGTGGGACAGGGAGGCAAAGTGTTGTTCCATTAACCAAAAATTATAGTAAGATGGTTAATGGAAGACAGACAAAACTGTGAGTACCAGAGAGAAAAGCAGGGGTTTGTTGGCGTTTATCAGTTAAAACAAAATCTTATCAAGTCTGGTTGTTTAGTCCACCAAAGAACTGTTTGTTCCCGATGCAGTGAAGCTACAGTGACCTCTAGTGTCATAAATCATAAGTCAATGATAGAAAAGCTAACATTTGAAAAAGAAATAAGAGCTCCGAAGTCTTTTGCTGTCACAGAGAAGTGAAGGATTCATTCAAGTACTGACAAGAGAAATGAGTGGTAAGATTCTGCAACTAATCTTCCAGAAGAAAAAAAAAGTAGAGAAAAATCACTTGCATTTTTTCCAGAAGTTTCAGTTGAATCTCCACTACAAGATGCTTCAAAGCTCCGTTTTTACCTATACGAATGTATCCCACAGATTGCACCCTACAAGAATAGTGGAGTCCAAAGACATTACCATTGCCAGGAAAGATTGTAATAGAAAACTAATGTCTATAAACCAACTGGAATAAATTATCAATCACATAAGGTATAAGAAATGATAGACAAGACACATATCTGAAGGAATACAGAGATAATTGGAATGGTTTTAGTTCTCTCCAGTCCTTGTCATTTCAGTCAAATTCAGGATCCTGTGTAATTTGAGAAAGCATTCAGACACCTGTTTTCCCAATTCTTCCTAATGGTTCTTACCTTTTGGACCAGCGTTCATGTTAGACTTTTGAAGTAATTAAAGAGATGTGTGAATCTCCAAAGGCATTATCAGGTTTACGTTAATTCAAAGGATTTCCTTTGGATTTATTGTAAAAATAGGGGAAAGAGAAAAAAGTAGAACAGGCTAAGTCCTGCAAGATATGAAGGACAGCACTAATCCAGCCATCGTTAAAGCAGAGTAAAGGGCCCTAAAGGCTTCAGCAGCCATTGATTCAAGTGTAGAATACCTAAAAATGCTTGAGAGGGCATCAGATCGTCTCCATCCTGTATCTCTAACCCTACCTTAATCACTACTGCAACAAATAATCAAGAGCCAAGAACTATATAACCTGTAAGGAAAGGGACTTCACTGTGGGTCAAAAGCCTGGCAGGATGCCCCAGAATGCTCTGATTCAGTTATTTCTTCATGATACATTATTTATCGTATATAGAAGAGCCCTGTGGACAGCAGCTTTCTTCTCCTGGGCATGGATTCTCCACTGCTGCAAGTTGTACAATTGATGTCTGTGCTGAGTAGGACCCACTGGCTCTAGGAACATTTCCCACCAGTCTCAAAATAGGAACAGGGATCCGAGAGCAAAGAACTTCTATAACTAGTGTCTTTGGAGAAACTCTCAAGATGCAAAACAGTTTCCAAATCCGGCTTCCTTCAGAGACTCTGTTTCTCTTCATGATGCAGCATTCTCTGCATGGACTCTTGGCATGCCTTTACATTGCCGTTGCTACAAAGCAGATTTGTTTTTTAAAGTGTGAGGTCTGCATTTTAAATTAATATTTTCATTCTCAGTGTTGCACTTTTACAAATGTCTCTAGTACAGCTGAAGTATCTACAGTTCCTTTCACCATTGCCTCATTACTTTGATTTGGAGAACCAAAGATATTCAGGTTAAGTAACCATTATGTACCGTTCAATTTTTATAAATGAAATAATCTTGTGCACAAGTCATTTGAAGGCAGACATTGCTTCCATTAGAACAAATTAATTGACATAACAATGTGTGTTTTTTTCATTTTTCTATTTTCATTTTGAGTTTGCAGCTACTGAGATTATAAAAAAAATACAATCTGTGCTGATCTTTTTTATGGCTAGTTTATCAATTTTTCTTTCATTTTAATTGCTGTAAAAGGAGGAGAGCTGTCCAGAAAGCTTTTTACTATAAGATTTGTCAAAAAAAAAAAAAATTGATTTCATTTTCAATATCAAAAACAATTAGAGCCATAGGAAGAGGGGACATGTATAGGAATAATACCTATAATAAGAAGTCCATTTTGATTCTGTTGTTCTTGCTGTATGACAATGCAGTAATAATAACGTAGCTAACAAATATTTTCCAGTTTCTACTTTCATGAACTTATACAACGCAAAAGATTCCTGCAGTGAAATGTAATTTATATGGATAGTTAAATTTAAGAACTCACTTTTCTTTCAAATAATATATTCTACTGGTCTTTTGTATTGACTGTGCAACAACATATAGCGCTGCTGGTGTGGGTAACAATCTTCAGTGGAAATAGATGACATTTCCAGCACCATCATGTGTTTATTTCCACAATTGCTTACTCTGGGCAAGGGAAGAAGGGGATTACATTCAGAAACTATAGGAAAGGTATTCTTTCAAGTGATTCAACATGCCATATAGAAATATGTTTATCTAGTAATCTTCCTGTTGATGTGCTTATTTTTTAACATTCTTGAAACGTTATCTCAATCCGAGCTTTCTGGCATGTGCTTTTGCCTGCTACAAACTGCATCCTTTCTGCTCTCAGTGACGCTTGTATTCAGAATGAAATGCTATGCTATGCTATGCATGGACAAAGATACCTGATTATCTCAACATTTTGCAGCCACAGAAGTTTATAATCACATTCAATTTCATATAATTACATATTAACTCTGTATTTTCAGAGTGCAGTTAGATAAACATCTAAGAACCACATAGTACATTTTAGTATTTGTTAATTAACTGCAGAATTCATTTCTGTTGTAAACATATTTTATGGGTGTGCAGAAGTGCAAAGACCTTGAGGGTACTAGAAGGACTTTTAACTTAGATGTATAATTTGTGAGTAGAAGGTCTTTGCTCTAAGTGTCCTAAAAGCATCCCCCAAAGCCTTTGCCAACGCAGTGGGACTGCAAGTCCATTAACAATATACCATGAACAGCTCCTACTTCGCTCACTTCATCTCTCCCCTTGCAAGAGCAGGACCACTGATGAAGACAACCATTCCTTTGTACAGATGATTGAACTTAATCTGTAGATAAAAAAAGGTTACCAAAGTAGGCATTTCTGTTTTCCCTTTGTTCCTTCTGCTTCAGAAAGCAACAGACAAAAGCAAGAAGGCTAAACAATGAAAAAGCGTAAGCCTCTAGATAGGGTGACCACAGCATGTTCATCGTATGTTTGAACATGAACAAAGTTAATTTGAGTACTGAGAAGAAGAAACTCTACATGTCCCACATTTAGCTGACTGGAGGGGGAAGTTATAAGCACAGAAGGGAACAAATCAGCTTACTCTTGGCCAGCTGTAAGGACAGAAGGCCACCTTTGGTCCAGCAGTCACAGCCATGACCTTGGCTGGGCCTTGGTGTTTGTCCTAAAGTGCCTGGAGGTACCAATAGCACCTGCAGGAAGGAGTTCCCAGCTTCATCTGCAGCACTGACTTCATTGAGCACAAAGGGTAATACTGCATTTCCATTAATCAGCCATCACTGTTTCGTGGATGCTTTGTTAGTTTGGGTTTTGTCTTGTCCCAGTAAGTGCTGTAACAAGAAATTATGAATATGAGTGACTGCTAACAATGCATATGAAATGTTGGAAGTGCCGCATATTGAAAAAGCATGACTATACTAACAGTATTCTTGCCTGCTTAAAATAAAATAAAATAAACACTACATGGCATGCAGTAGTAATAGAACACATTAATGTCTATCTGAAGAGATGGTCAGAAATGCACTGAGCTGAACTGCTTAAAGTAGGAATAAACCTTTTTAAAATTCAAGGAATAAAAAAAATGAATTCTAGAGATTAATTCATAACAAATGGGTTAAATTTGTTTCTGCTTTTTAACTTTAGTTTCCTTTATGAGGTTATTCCGCACTGTAAGATAGACTGTTTTTGATAATGCCTCTATCAAATAATAGTTACTTCATATCAGTTCCATTCCCAAATGATATATATTCAATGAAAATAGAAGTGTGTAAGAAACAGATTTCTATTGAGAATTTTTAGAGACTATTTTCTATTATCCTATGACAGAAAGAAACGGAGTAGTGGAACTATGAAATCAAAAGGATTTCTCTTCTTCACAGTCAAAAGTTAAGTTTCAAGGAGCGTGTCCGGATGGCCAGCCCACGAGGCCAGAGCATAAAGAACAGGCAGTCATCAGTGGGAGATCGCCGGTCACCGAGTGCTGACGTTGCCACCGAGGGCAGCCCCACCAAGGTCCAGAAGAGCTGGAGCTTCAACGACCGCACCCGCTTCAGGCCATCACTGCGGCTGAAGAGCTCACAGCCCAAGCCTGTGGTTGATGGTAGGAGTTTTCTGTTCCTCCTTTTCCATTATGCTTTTCTCAACATTCCCAGCCAGCTCTGACACACCAGCACTGTGAATGTGACCCATGTCTGAAAAGCAGAAGAAATCTTTATATTGTGGCAGAGATACCAGAAGGCAGTAGTCTACTGCAAACAGCATGCTGACACAATTTTATTTAATAAAGTCTTTTGTCAGTGGTGCATAGGGAGTTCCTAGTGCAAAAGAGGAAAATCACAGATGAACAAAATGCATCCTGCACATCTGGGCTTTTGCAGGAGCAGTGCATCCCATCTTGGTGTCCTAGCAGTGTCTGTCCCATTGCTGGCACAGCTGCTGCCCTAAGCTTCTGCCTCTGACCACTGGGCCCCCCCAGCTCCCACCAGGCCTGGCAGACAGAGCTGTGTCTTTTCTAGCCAACAGCAGGGCTTGTACAGCACCAACCCCTGGGCAGAAGAACCTGCCATGGAGCTGGGAGATGGCCTCTTATTGCCACCAGGGATACAGTTGCCTGACAGAAAAAGATATACCGGCAGGTGCTTTAGGCTTTACTCCTTACCTTTTGGGAGGTTGTGTCAGGTAGGTGACATAGATGGCTTAGCAAACAAAAGCAGTGTTACTGCTTTTATGCATTGCCTTCTAAAGGGCATTTTAGATGTGGGAAAGAACATAGCCTTTCCTGCATCCTACTTCACCTCATCCTGCCTCTCATGAAAATGCATACTGCCCTCTCTGCTCTCCTAGCTGGGAAAGATCCTCTCCAGCAGTCAAACAGCCACTGCTGAGTCAAAGATCTTCATCTGTAAACGTGTACCAATATGGAAGCAGTGACATCTCTAATTAGGGAGCACCGCATCTGGTGACAGCAGGTACCACTGGCAGGCAGGAGCGGAGGGCACAGATGAGCCCAACCTCAGTAGAAATGTGTCCTGTGCTAGAAGATGTCCTCACACAGCTCTGAGTGGGACCACTGCCCCAGCAGACACAGATTTGAGTTTCTACATTCACATTTTTCCCCGCTTATGAATGATGTGTTCTTTCCTGTGGGACCCTATTTCAGAAAATAAGGGAAACACTGTCCAGCTATGACAGGAGGCAGTGATGCCAACTTTATGGAAAGGTACAATGTAAATCATTTGATCAAAGTGAAGACGTGTAATTTTAAACTTCTTCTGCAATGGCAATCACATAAGTTATTTCCAACACTTGTGGTAAAACTATCCAGACAGGAGTGTAATTTCACTGTCCGTTTCCTTTTTAGAACACATATTATCGCAGACATGTAGGTTGCAAAATATCCATTGAACTGAAATGCCCTATCCCTCAGCTGAGAATGTCCTGTGCAACACATCTCACCAGGAAAAGACTGGGTAAATAAACATTTCCTGGAGGGAAAACAAGACAAACCAACAGTGTTTGCTAAGGTCATCCTTCCAGGCCAGTCCTCCCTGGTGGAGAGGTCTCAGATGCACGAATCCCAAATTTGGCTGCATTACAACGAGCTCCTGAGATGTACCAGCCACCACTCAGTGTCCAGGCTGCCATCCAGGTCACTCACCAGCCCCTGCTCCTTTCTGGGGCATGGGCCCTGGCTCATGTCCCACAGAAGCCATATCACCCAGGGTGTGCAGTGGGTCTCACGCTGGCATGGAGCTGGGATGAGACCACTCACTCAGAACTGGGAAGTGAGAAATGCTCGGGGTACCACAGTGAGGCTGAAGCTCTTCTGTCTAAATGTAGGCTTCCCATGTAATCTCTTAGTTAGTGCGAGTATCTCCCAAAATACAAGCCAGAAGTGACTTCATAGGTTAAACCCCTGTAACTTGCACTGAACTGGAAGTGAACTGAGAAGACAGCAATTTGTTGAGCACACTCACAGGGTATCAGCAGCTCACTTCTGTGCCAGTCCCTCAGCCCACACCTCACTCAAGTATCTGCTTACTTTTTCATCAGCCCATTTGTCACAGAAACATTTCCTATGTGTTGTCCTGTGGTTTGCCCTGTACGTTTGTTGTTTATAGCAGTCATCTGCATGAGAAGATCACACTCCCTCTCATTGTCTCTGTTTGATGGAAAAGGTGTCATAAATGGCACCTCAGGTATTTCTGTAGGTAAAAGATAATAACAACAGAGACTTCACTGCTGTGCGTAAGTCCTTAAACATCTTCCTGCTCCTCAGGGTGAGCCCAGGCTGTTTCCTTGTCAGCAGTTTCCAGCTCCTTGTCCACTCTTATGAACTAGGGCCAAGAAATATGACTGATTTCTCATCCGTGGCAGGAGGAACAGCCTCCATTGTCTCCAGCTTTTAGGCAAATGCCAAGTTTCCACTCTGGGACCCAGTCCAGTATTTCGAGGACTGGTCTCATCAGGTCAATTTCCATTGTGCTTACTGCTGAGAGGCAGCTCCCTGCTACCTTACCCTGCAGGGAAAGACCAGCACTACCAACCTTGATACATTTTTTTTTTCATTTGTGTCATCAATTTCAAAGTTTAACACGTTTTGACAGCTCAATGGAAAGGATCTGGAGACTATGTAGTTTAGTACATATTAAATTTTTTCGCTGGATGAAAACACAGTATTTGTAGCATTTCAGTAACATCTCTCAGTTGTCAGATCCTCCAGTTTGCTTCTGGAAGTATTCTCAGGCCAAAGGATTAATTGTTTGGATGTGCTGATCTTCCACTCAAACTAGAAGCCACCATTTCTAGATGAAACACGAAACAATACCCTTAAGCAACTGTTTTTTTCTGGGGTTTTCTCTTTGCAGCATGTTTGAGGGGAGAAGAATTGCACTTGCAATAGACCTTCTGACAGGCAACTTGGTACCGGCTGCTCATTCCAGGGTCAAATGATTGTATCAGCAATCTAATGAAAAAATAATAGCCTGTCACTATGAACTTCACCTTTCAAAAGAGAAGATGTTCAGACATTTGGAATAGACTCCCCTGGGCAGTGACCATGGCACCGAGACTGCTAGAGTTCAAGAAGTATTTGGACAATGCCCTTAGACGTGGGTTTGATTTTAGGTGGTCCTGTGCCGCGCCAGGGTGTGGACTCCATGATGCTTGTGAGACCCTTCCAACTCAGGATATGCTATGATTCTATAACTTGTTTGATTTTTGTTTAACTGTGTGGGATTTGGGGTTGTAAGTGATCTTCAGTTAGTGCAGATAGAACAGGAACTACCTCTTTATGAAGGTGAAGTTCGCTGAACTCATCAAAAAATAAAGGAGCAAATACAAAAGTAGAGGGTTTGAAAAGGAACTGAAGTCATGAAGTATGTGAGAGTGAATTTAGGCAGATACTCAGTGGAGAAATTTGGCAGGATTGACTCAGTTCTGATAAAGGACATGGTTGGAATCTGGGCCAAAACAATCAGAAGATGACTGCTAGAAAAGCTAAACGAGCAGTTAGAAAGTGTCAGGTAAAGGAAGGTTTCTAATCCAGACAGGAGCTAAGGGAGGCAGCTAATAGGCTAACTTATTGAAAATGTACTAGCCTTCCTCTTACACTACGCATTAACAAAAGCTTATGAACACTCCCCTGCTGCATATTAAAATCATTGAAGGAGAGTTTCTTGGCAGTAAGCAGAACACTAAAGCTGGCCTCAGGTATCTCCCAAAAGGATTTTGGTGTAGCAGTCTTAGAGCAGCACGACCAAAACTGTTGCACAAATGCCTTTATTTATGGTATTAACAGCCCACTGAAACTGCCTATAAACCATTTATTGCTCTTGCCAAAGTGGACCTGGCAACTGCAGCAATTATTTCAGCTACATATGTGCACTTGCAAATTGAATCCAAACCTGAGAGAGCTTTGATGGCTGGAGAGAGCTTTGGTGGCATGGCTGCAGACACTCCAGAGCATTTAACAACAGTGCAGGGGAGCTAAATTGAAAGCTGAGACTTATGTAATCTGACTTTAAAAATACGTCCAGTCTCTGGTGAAATGTGCCTTGCAGCTGCCAGAACTCTTGCTGAAGATGAGACCCTGCAAAAATTAGTGAGGTTGCCAGGATGCTGCATTTCTGATCCCTATTATCAGTTTAGAAGGGAATTATCACTTCCAAGCAGATCTAATGGAAATCTTCACCACTCTGTGAAGTAAAGATTTACAAAGTGTGAGCTTGAAAGGATATGAGACTCATCTGAGAATATTTTACCAAATGGTGAAGGGATAGGCAACTGCATTGCTGCCCAGGGAGGTTGTGGAGTCTCCTTCCCTGGAGATATTCAAGACCTGCCTGGACGCCTACCTGTGCAACCTGCTGTAGGGAACCTGCTCTGGCAGGGGGGTTGGACTCGATGATCTCTCGAGGTCCCTTCCAACCCCTGCAATTCTGTGATTCTGTAACAGGGTCATGCCAGAGCCCTCCCACAAGAGCTACTGTGCTGTGCGGATGCTTGCGCCCTCACGCTGCTGAGCTCAGGGGTCCTGGCTGAGCCACATGACCCTCTCCCGTCCCCACGTCCTCATACAGCCCAGCTTGTGTTGCTGCCCACCAAACAGGACCCCAGACAAGCTGTGCATGGGGATCAGCCCCCAGCACACCAGGCACTGCTACGAGGAACACCCAGCTTACCAAACGATTAAATAGTTGGGCATTTTTCTGCGTGCTTCCTTGCGTTCTTCTTGCACACCTCTTGTGTGTCCAGAGCTTAAGTAATAAGCTTATGTTATGTTGGGCACGCAGTCCTCAGCAAGGGACAGAAGTGCCCTACTGTACTAGTATGCTACCATCCCATGTTTCTATGCCTCTGCATGAGTTATTGTGCATTTGCTGTAGCCTAGAGACATTGTGTGGCTTTCTGAATAAAACATCAAAAGCATTCAGCACTGGAGATATTACAAACATATTTCATTTGATTAATTAAAAGAACTCTCTAAGGAAATACTTGATTTCTGCAGCATCCCTGAACATTATATGCTCACACGACCTCTAGCCCTTCATTCCCTACAGAGTACTTGCTCAAAATCCTCGGGGTAGAGTATATTACAAGAGCCATGGAAAGAATGCAACTGTGCAGTTCAGCCCCCGTGTCCTCAGTTACTACCATGTAATTTATGTATTGTGATAGTGACAGGTTTTCCTTTCAGTAGCACAAACATCTTGACCTTGTATATGGTTCACTTGAGGTGGCAAAGGTCCTCAGTTTGGTTGCTTTTACATCTCTGTTGGCTTAAATTTGCTGATTCACAATGAAGCTGCATGATGTCAAAACAAAGCTGCTCAATTTGTACAACCCCATATGATGGGACTAAGTGGCATTTGATTAGCAATATATCAGTTTGTGCTAGACAGTAGATTTATTTTCTCGTGATTGTTTAACTCCATAATAGAGCTCTCATTTATTACAGTTGCAACCATAATTAATTAGGAATATCCTGTAAAACAATCTAGCAGTCTGATCTAAGCTCTGAGTCCATTGGTTTTGAGCAGTTATTTTATTTTATTCCAACCAAAATCCTCTCTTTATCACACATGTTGAGTAACCTGCCATACACCTTTACTAACTGAACTGAATCTTAAGTGTGGCCATGATGAGCAGGTGATGGTCAGCAAGCTCAGCTCAGGGAGGGAAAGCAGCAGACCACCATGTAAAAATATTATTTGCATGAATTTCAGATAACTTCATCTGTTGTGAAGAGTAAATAAGTGAGTTAAGAAGATATAAGTGAGTTTAGAAGATAACCCTAACCCTAACCCTAAAACTTTCCAGCCACCATGGTGCCCTCTTGGACCAAATCTGAAACACTTAAGGAATTTTTTCATTCTTATAAGCTGTTATTGTTAAAATCCTTCACAGCTTTTTTAAATGCAGGACTCCCCCACGGCTACCAGCATCTAAAGCTGACACCCTCATCTCTCCCTTTGCCCACGGCCACCACCTCCTGCAAGCAGCAGGACCTGGAAATCCCCCAGGACCTGTGCTAGGGCTTCTGGACTATTGGGCCATGCGCTACAAGGACATGCAAAGAGAGAGCAAATTATTCATGACATTTAGCTCATCAGTCCACAGTTCTAGGTCTTATCATATATATCTGCAACTTCTTTTAGAAATATAACTTCTTGTGCGCATTGTATGTAAAATAACTGAGATCTGTGTGTCTAAAAATACACTTACAATCATACATATCTGTGAGAAAAATTGCTTTAGAGCAAGCTAACATTTTTCTTACTCTTATGGCTATCTAAAATTGCTGGCTGGTGTGCCACTGTTTATAATAAGATCAGCAATTTTAACTGCAGAATTATTGTGTATATAATGAATTGTTTTTAGGAAGTCTCTTGGTTCTCCATATCATCACTCAAATGAACAGGACTCCTTTTTAATTAAGCTGTGGGAGTTGTTCCATGAAATATTGCCAGTGCACAAAATTTTTGAGAAGTTAAATAATGACTAAAGATAGTTGAGAATTGTTAGCAGGGAATGCTAGAATTTTAGATATTTGGAACTTGTATGCATTATACGATAACAGATATAAATTAAGTTTCTGGCCTTTAAAAATGCATTTACAAAGATGAGAGTCTAAATAAATATACTCAGAATATGTATAAAAACTTTCTACAAATCCTATCTTTTGTTTTTGCCACATCTGATGTTCTTTAGAAATGTTTTCACTTACAAAATGTTTGCTGAGGATACGCATTATACTGTTGTACTTATAAAGCTTCCTCCTGCACTATCGCTACCGAATTCCAGTTCTAATGTCTTCTTCTCCTCCGCATCCAGAAATCTTTGCCTCTTTCAGGAGAAGAGAAAGGAGGAAGGGGTGAGCTATGCGTGGAGCACTACTGCACTCCACATAGGTACTGTGTAGGGTAGAGGGTCACTATGCGCACAAGGGAGAGAGAGATTTTTAGAGCTGGTGCAGTGATGCTCCACTCCTCCTCCAAGGAGGCATCAGTTTCAAATGTCTTCAAGTGTCATCATTAAGATGATGGTCATTAAGATCCTTCTTTCTTAATTTTGCCACTTGAATACTGTTGCAGACTACCAGGGTTTTTGTGTTATCTTCTAGACAAGCATTAAACAGTGAAAGTGAGAAGAGCACATCATGGAAGTTTACTTATTCTGCCTCCTTCCTTCTTTTATGATTAGTAGAAAGCCTTTATTTTACTTTTTTTTTTTGCATAGGGATCAAGGAAATAAATGCATGATTCACTCCTTTGGGCCTCCTTTTTCTGGCCTCTGCTCTGAAAAGCATCTAAACACGCGCTGCTGCCTTTCCCTGTCTAGGGGAGCTTTGGGCGTTCTCATCATTAAGCAAGTGATTAAGTTCTATCCCAATTAGTGTTGCTTTTTTCAGTTTCCTACAGAGCTTTGCAAGCAATCACGGTAAAATGATTTAAGTGAACCCTTTATTTAAAGAGAGTCAGCTTGTTGATGCTTTAAAGCAAAGGAAAATTTGAAAGAGCATCACTTCTAGGGGTAGTGAAGGAAGCTTGCAACAAACAGGAAAATAATGAGAGCTGGTGAAGAACTGAGAAGGTTTATGAAACATTTAAACAAAGTTACTAGACTGAGTCACATTTTATTTTTATAAAGGGAAATTATATGAACTGTATGAACATAAAACATGAAGGTGTTTATAGCTAGGATAGCTTTTTGAGGGAAAAAGTAATCGAGATTTTATGAAACATTCTGTGCATTATGACATTTATGGAAATACTAGAAATTGAAGATATCTCAATTTTTTAGAGAATATGGGCTGAAAGACCAAACTTCCACGGCGTATGTGAAGTAAAGAAAGGTACTTCAAAGGCAGTGTAAAGTGAAATGCATTGAACTTATGGGCATCCTAAGCTTAAACAAGGAGCTTGGACCTCCACATGCCCCTTCCAACCTCAAGAGTTATGAACTCTTTGAACCTCAGCTCCTACGTTTAGTTCTGGATTTCCAATGTTATTTATAGATTATGACTTGCTGTAACTCAGCATCTGTGAAAATTAGACCACCATCTATTTTTCACATTAAGTTATGCATGAAAATGAAAATCATGAAAATCAATCAGACATCTTTTTTCAAATCACTGCTTTTTTTTAACAAGTTGAAATAATAAGACTGTGCTCTGAGATGAATAATCAAGGGTCATTTGCAGACCGTCAGCTTTGGGCACCTGTTCAGGTTTTGCCTTGTCTAAGAGGTGGATACTTAGCCTCAGCAGAATGACTTGAATCACCCATACAAACAGCCCAAGCTACCTCCTGCAGAGTCGCAAGAAGACTGAAGCGCATCTGTAGGCTTTGAGAAAACTTATCAAAGGGTCTATGATCAGTATACGGCTGACTGTGTTGAAAGCATTACCACAGGGCTATTCACAGTGTCTGCACATGCACTTATTAATGGTGGATTGTTAGCACATGACAGTTCCCAGAAAACAAAGAGAGGAGTATAAAATCTTTTCTATTCAGTTCAACAAGGGCATAATTACTCAAATATTACTGACATTGAGAGCTTGAAGCTATGAGGGTTATCAGAGCAGTGCCACGGTTTTCCCAACTGCGATGAAAGGACACGTGAAACATACAGAAATAATAAATCAAATCTTGCACACAGCTTTTGCACAGAGTCATATGAAATGCAGCTACAAGTTTATAATTTTTTTGTTGGTGACAAATAATGTTACAGAACGGTGTAATTTTTAGTCCATTCATTTGGGGAGATCATAACTCACTGGAGTTTGCAAGAGTGATGCATAAATACTGTGACAAACTGGGAAGTATCAAGATAATTTTAATGACTTTAATGCTTCTTTCTATTCACTGGTAATTACTTACTTGCTATGTGAGTAAATCAAAGACTGCTCTTAAGGAAGAAAGGAAGAAATTAGTAAGTGGCAAAGACAAGACATTAATCCAAAGTAAATAATGTCAAAGATTGTAAAATAGTGGTGGCTAGCCAATGAGTTGTGAAATAAATACCAATTTAAATACTTATGTGGTCAGATTGAAGCTTAGGATCAAAACACGTCCTAAATGGTAAAGATGCTGGTATTAGAAAAGGGAAATTGTTTCTGGATTGTGCAACTGGCTGACAACCCTTCCTAGGGAGACTTCCAGGGCTATGTCTAAATGCTGTATTAAGAGGTGCTTAAGCCGTTGTCAAGGCCAGATTCACAAGCTGCACAAGCAAGAGATTTGGAAGGCCTGTTTAGCTAGTGGTAGAGGCTCTGGGAGAGAAAGCTGGACCCAGCTGGACTGCTGCTAACCCTACAGAGGCCTGGACTATGCAGGGACCCTGATGGGGAGCAGGCAACACAGCCAAGTGGTACGGGGATGGAAGAAGGAGCAGACATGTACCGGGCTAGGCGTGAGCTGGCACTGGATGGCCTACCTGCCCAGCTACTGGTGGATAGGAACCTCTCAGAGGACAGGCAGCAGCACGAGGCAGGGCTTGTCAGAGGCCGTAGCTTAACCCTGTCTGGGAACTGGCAGTGATTTTAACAGCTGGAGCCACTGCAGTGGCCAAACTGGCCCCAGCACAGCCCTGACCTCAGGGATGAACTCGAGAGGGACAGAAGCGATACAAGAACATCTCACCTCATAACTATGTCGTACACAACATGAACTTCCACTGGAAAAATTCATCAGAATGTGAACTTTGAGTTCAGTGGCTTTTTAAGCTGTATTTTTTTTCCCCCAAATTCTTACTAAGTATTTCTCAAACCTTTTCCCAAGTCTGCTTAGTATTAAAAAGAAACATGAATGTTTCCCATATGAATCAAACAAGGTTTATAGCTTTTCGCAAGTTTTATTGACATGTAGTACCGAGCGCCTGCTATAATGAGGGAAATTCATGTCAGTGGGAATACTAGAAAGAAAAAAAAGAAGGTGATTTATTAGCAGTATCTCTTCCTAAAGCGGGCTTAAATTTATAAGAATTTTCCAGCGTCTGTTTAAAGATTTCGCTGATTTTGTATCCACATGAGAGCAACATGAAACTAATCGCACCATGCTGTTCTCAAAACAGTTCTGCAAAGATATGCTGCATTAAGGAGGACCTTTTATTAATGACCCTGCACTTGGCAAAGGACTCAGGAACTGTATCAGTAAGATAATCATGTAGAAACATGCTTATTCTAAACTTCCAAGTTGCAGTCTCTTGTTTCATGGGGGTTACATGGCTGTAGCTCTTCTGACCTTGGAAAAATTTTTCCTAATTTACACCAGAATAACTGAGTTGGTTTAAACCTTAGAGAGCCATTGGAAATACCAGTAGCATACAAAACTCTATTTTTGATACAACATTTAGAAATGAGCTGGGAGATTTCAGCACTGGGAGAAGTAACTGTAGAGACGAATAAGACATGACACCTGGAAAGCTAGTGTTGTGGTATACTCAGCGCCTTTGGAGATGGTGTTTTGTGCAGTGTGTATACCCAAAAAACTCATTACGTAATGTATTTTAGCTAAGCTGTGTTTTTTTGATAGGAATCTAAATATTAGTTAGGCTGGACAGGTGGAGAGACGTATATATTTTACCTGTAAGATAAGCAGAGTCAGTAGCAAAGCTTGTGAAACTATTAAGAAGCACTCTTGTCATCATTGAAAGCTTGACTTGCAACAACAGCAAGGAAGGGAAGATACCAGTTTTGTATGAAAATTTCATTTTCTTAAGGTTCCATCAGATTGTTCAGTGTATATAATTGAAGATATTATTATCTTGGCTATAAACGATCTCTCTTTCTATATTGTGTTAAGTTGATCTGTCAAAGATAAAATTTTTTGCTCTTCACAGCTACAGCAGATGTTCATCATGAATGCAGCAGTTCAGCAACAGTTAAAAAAAAAAGATTTTCTAGAGGTTAATGACCTAGCCAGAGTAGGCTCTGCTTTGCCACAGATACGTGGCCTTAACCAAGCCACTTAGTTTGTATATCTCACTTTCTTTCTGTTCAATACTAAAAACTGACCCTTGGATGCTCTTAAGTTTTGTCAGGGGTAGTTTTAGTTCATGAATCGTGGCAAGCATTAAAGTGATCTTTGTTGTCCTTTCCTGTCAGAACAGTGCCAACCACAAAACTACAGCAACAGAAGGTTAAGGTCTTATAAGGAATTAAAAAATACCAGAAGCTTATTTTTCAGTTTCTGTCCAAAAATGGCCTTCAAACTAATGACCTTTAAATTTTAAGAGCTCTTTTAATATTTTAGGGCATGACTTTTAAGGTCAAATCTCATCAAAATAAATTATTATGGCCAAATATTAAATCTGTGAAGACAATGCAGCAATACCGGTTCGTGAAGATACAGCCTAGTACAATGCTGTTTATTCTAAGATAGTATTCTGATTAGATTTAAAAAGTGACATGAAATTTCTGGGCATTTCTGAGTGATAAAGAATATTTTTCATCTTTCATTTACCATCTCTGTGAAAAAGAAACTTGCAAAAATGTCCTGCAAATGCTTGTGTCTGATTGCAGTTCAAAATTGTGTTTAATGAATTCCCCTGAAATGGCTAACTTGCAGTATTTTTGATTGACTAAGCCTATGTTGCAAATAACAGCATGAATATAGGTAGGGAAATAAGAATGGGAAGAAATCTCCTCCATTATTAAGGGATACTGAATCCCATCCTTTTCCCTCTATTTCATATGTTACTCTTTCATTTTCCATTCTCTTCTCTATGAAGTAGAGACACTGAGGTGTTGAAATACATTTTCTGAATTTTTCACCTGAGTACTTGGACTTTATGTTGGTGATGAGAGACTGGGAGGAAAAAACACCTGCCCTTGAGACAGGTTTGCTCTACTTTACATGCTTTCAAGATATTTGTGACATAGACATTCACTGATCCTGCCTTCCTTCCTCCTTTCCAACTCCTGTGCATTTGGAATTTGGAAACCTTCTTGGCCATGCATTCTTCCCTGCTTTCTTTGTGAATTGAGGTACACTTACTTGGCCCTTTTGAGATTTCTAGTTTATTCACAAATGGTAGCCCTGCAGAGGCAGTATTAGGAAAGGGCGGAGGATCCATTTCTTTCAGGCAAATAAATATATTAACTTGAGCTCCTACTGTGAAGGAAGGTTGCAATATCTAGACGGCTGTGAAGTTTATGGGGGCAATTGATCCATGATGGGTGTCATTTTCCACTCATTTCTGGGAGAAAGATACTTCATTTATTTTTACCTGCACTGAAGTGTTGCATCATTCCACAGTCCTCTTAATAAATGAAATGGATCTTTTCCTTTGTCTTAAAAGTCACATTCATTCATGGTGATAAAAAATAATGATTTGATATAACTTTAGTGGCTTTTGCTTCTGCCATTCATCTTTGTTTGCTCACCACTTTCCCTTAGGACAGTGAATGTGATGAAAAACAGTGAGACATCAGGATGAGACATACCGGAACTACACTGTTCATTCACGTGAAAAATAACAGGACTTTCTTCCCTTCTAACTTAATATTTTCACTGGGGACCACCCAGTCCTTTTATGACAGAAGCCTAGGTGGACAAGTGCATCACACAGTCCATAAACTGATGAAGTTCTGTAATACCTGATTTGTAGTCCTTATTTTTCCAGAATCGCTCTGCAGGCAGCTAGAAAACATTAAGGAAGGAATTTTAAATGCTTGTTGTTTGATCTGCTCTTGTATTTTGTAGCTGACACCAGTCTTGGAACAGATGATGTTTATGATGATAAAGGGTGTCAGTGTGATGTGTCAGTAGAAGATCTCACCCCTGCTCTTAAAACTGTCATCAGAGCAATCAGGTGAGTAAAAAATACTGCATGAATAAATATTTGAGATTTCTGTAATTAAGATACTAATTATTTGTATGTCAATTAATAAAATGGTAATTAGTTTAACTTATTACACAACTACATTTGTCACATAAGTAATGCTAATATGGTTTACTTATCCTTTCTCTTCATCCTTTCTCTTCCATTATCAACTTTTCAATTTCTAAAAGTATTGTATGATTTGACTCAGAAAAGAAATGAATAATGAATGCTGGTTTCTAGTGTATTTCCTGCAATCCAAGGTATTGTATTTAATTTTGATATAGCTTTACTGAATGTATATCATCTTGCTTGGGGACATTACTTCCTCCAAAAGTTTACATTTTTATTGCATTTCCCTATTCCTGAAACCGTCATCTGACTTTTACTGGAACTTTCTTCCGGTAACAGCAGGATAATTCCATTCATTGAATTGTGCAAAACTTTGCCTGCCACTATCCATTGAACGAAGTACAGCCTCGATGATTTAAAACTAGTAGTTTCCTTCTTTTCCAAGACAGTAGCAAACTGCATTGAAACATAAAATTACCAGTATTGGATGCTTAAATGTAGCATTCACCCTCCTGAGACTGCCAAGGCTTTTAATCTTACTGAATATTTTGAAGTGCAATTCCTGACAGGCAAAACTTCCACCATAAAGAGTAAATTGACAAGCAAAGAGAGCTCAGTCATCCCATATCTGCCAACAGCAAGCTTAGTTCTATGGCTGGGGTCACCCCCTAGGCCCTGTACCACACTTGTACTGGTGCCCTGGCACCCTTCTTCAGCAGGCAGGCACCAGCCACAGCAGATTTCTGCAAAAACCTACGGGAAGGTGATGTTTTCCTAAAGGGAGACTCTCACCTTAGTTCTCTCAGTGCTATAAGAATGAATTCAAGCTCTTTATCAAATAATTTATACGATGAGAACCTGTACACACTACTTGTATTTCCTTCCCCTTTTTCCACTGATTGCCACTGTAGACAGATAACTAGTAAGGCAGTTTCTAATTCTCTTCTGCAAGCCAAGGCAGCTTGACAGATCACTTGCAGATGTCTGTTCCTACCATCTTTCCAATCTGCCTGGAAATGACCTCACAGGACGTGTCAGATACCAGCTCCATGCCCACAGCCACTGCAACAGGCTGCTTAAATGTCACTGCTGTGAACCACCTCTTGTCAGTAGCGTTTCAACAGGTGTCAGAAATCCTTATACACTGTGGACATTCAGCTACAAGGCAGACCTGCTCCTTTGAATGGAAAATGCTTAAATTGGGAACAATCCACATCATTTTTTGGCTCTGATGGCAAAGATTTTTGTCTGGGATGTTGCATTTTAAACAGACTGGTTGACTCTTGGCTCCAAGCACACCTTGCCACTGTGTATCAGCAAATAATACCAATGGCTATCTCATTCTTAATACTGCCCAAATTCCTTAAGACTTACTTAATATTTTAGCACTAACTGAATTAATGGGGCTTGTTTTCAAAGGCACCACCAAATTGATTGTTTTCAATGCATCACCTGCATCTTTTCACAGAACCACAGAATGGCTGAAGTTGGCAGGGACCTCTGGGTCCATCTGGTCCAAGCTCTGCTCCAGCAGCAACACCCAGAGCAGACAGTTGGTTCTCTTGGCAGTTATCAGCTCTAATGGAAAGGCACTGAATTTAAAGGTCATCACTGGCAAACTTCCTCCACAGGCTCCTCTAAATAAGTGTTCTAAGAACAAAGATGCAACAGTCTCATTGTTTCAGACATGTACTCTTCAATTGATAAAGTAACTTCTTAGATTATCTGCAACGTTTTCTCTGTGTATTCAGCTTACCAAAGAACAACTCATTTCACCAGTGAGGTTGAGAATAAGAATTTTGCATCTCCACTTGCTATCAATTTACCCCATTTCTCCTTGCAAATGTTAGTATATCACTGGACTGTAAACAGCATATACATCTTCCTTCAATAACACATCTTTGTTTGAGATATTCAAAGCACAACATGCGACGATCTTCAGACTCTTGTTAAATGCTATACCTTAACCTCCCAAATTCAAGAGACTGATAATTCAGTTTGCCAGATAGCTGATACTCTTCTTTCTTATTATTCAGAGTGTCTGTTACCTGACCACAGTGGGATCTATGCAAACATCTGAAGAAGGATCTGAGACACTACATAGTAACTGTAGAATTTCAAGATGATAACATCTGTCCATATGGAAACTTTGTCCCTCATTTTGAAGCTTGTTTTTAGCAACAACTTTGAATTGCAAAGAAACAGGGGAGGGTGGAGGCTTTCCTTTCATGCTGGTATACAGGAGCAGATGAGGACAGAAGGTACTTGAATAGTTTAAATGGACAGGATGCAAAATACCTCAACAACACGCAGTGGAATCCATTCCAGCTACATCACCTTGAAAAAACAGGGCTCCCAGGCAGTCCTACTGAAGATCCACTGCATAGACCCACCCATAACCTTTTGAGCCACCAGTCCCCTTTCAAAGCCCCCTGCTGATCCTTCTCCAGCCCGGGTTTTGTGCTGCCACTTCCATCCTCTTTACTCCAAACTCTCTGTTTGCCTCCAACTTGAGGCAGTAGGGAAAGTAAGGAAAAACTGCTTTGTGCATTTGCAAATGTCAGGAGATGCAAATGCAGATGCAAGCTGGGCTCCAAGAGCAGTGCACAAAAGCAGTTCTTGCTAGCTAGCCTCTGTGTCAGCAGATTTTGTAGCACTGATCAACTGGCCATAGCCTTGCTGTGAACAAAAAGCTGTTAATATCCTGCAGTCAGAGCTCCTGGAGACTCAGCTCTCTCTGTTAGTTCACAGTTAGTTCACAAGAATAGAAGAAAAACTAAGAAGCAGCAGCAGCCTTGTTTCCGTATGTCATAGCAACTCTGATCATTTTTCATAGCAAGAAGCACTAAGATGTGTAATACGCTCCACAAAAGAAATGCTGGAATTACTGTATTATTTATGAAATACAAAACTAGAATTGAGAAGCATAAATAAATATGCAATAGGGAATAACTGCAATGGCAGGAAGCTGACCTAAGAGGTCTTTTCTCTCTTTAACTCTAGTGATTACACAGATGTATTTTCATTTGTTGTTAATAGGAAATAATAAGAAATTTAGCTAAATATAACAAAACGTGAGAATTCCTGAGCTGATAAGCTGTACAGTTGAGTAGTCATGCATATTTAATAGCCAAATAAGGAAAATATGATTTTCCATTTATCTTCAGTCTTTGAAATGTTTCTGCTACCTCTAGAAAAAGCCATTATGAATTTGTTTCATACTGTTGTTTCAGAATCCTCCATTTCTTTTAAATTTCAGTGCTTTGTGTATTTTCTGCACAGACATGTTTCAATTTCAGCAAGGATTTTTGATGTGTCTTTGACTACTATAGCACTGTGCTTTGCAGAAAAGAATCCCTTTGGCTACCAGGCAATGAGTTAGTACAGATTAAGGCTCCAAAGAGGAGAGAATATTGACCCAGATGCCCTACACATAGTGAATCTAACTCTCCACCACCTTTGTCTATCTCATCATCTCTGTATTGGATACAGATTTCTTCCTCATGTTGCAGTTTAGAGTTATTTAGCAAGCCAGGGTAGAGGGATGGAGGAATCAGCATAGCTAGATCTGCACGCACCTGCTTTCCTGATGCAGAGAGTGAGCTAACAAACTGTAGGTACCTCATCTAGCTATAGGCAGAAAGACCTGCTCAGATTTAATCTTTATGGCAGGAACTGTGTATGAGTTTACCTGAAATCCCAGTGCAGTGATGCCCCATTTCTTCCTGAGATAGTGTCAAGACTGACAGCATACAGGTTCAAAAACCCAGCACGCATATAACGGGGCTGCACAGACAGTTAGAGATGCTCTGACTCAGTGCCAGTCTCAGTGCACTGATGGTGAGCATAATACCTTTTAATGCTGTAAGGGGTGGCATGAATGGAAAATAAAATGCAACAGAGGCAAGGAAATGTGCGCAACTTGCACATTCAGAAAATACTTTAATTCTATAGCAGTGCCGATCCTGATGGTCAAACAAAAGTTGGTATTGGACTTCTAATTTTCTAACAGTTAACAGGACATGTAAAGATCAGTGGACCTGTGTTTTAGATGTTAACTGTAGATGAACCACTTCGACATGTTGGTCTAATTCAACACAAAATATTTTTTTTTCTGTTCTCTGGATGCATCATTGAAAAAGGTTACAATGTATGGCTAATTCTCACCAGAAAATAGTGGTACTCGTGACTTGGACAGGTTTATAGAACAGTGTATCTTCTATCACATCATATTTGCGTTATAAAAACAGCGCATACAATGATTTAAAAACAGAAATAATGTTTTAAAAAATCACGAGGAGTACACAGTTTTGTTCTTCTGGGTTAATTCTTATTTTAAATGACTGCTGTGAGGTCCGTGGTAGCAGTGAAGTATTGCCAGCGGCCACTCGTTTCGTTTCTGATGAGTCTTTTTTGCCCCCGTGTGGTGTAACCAGAAAAGGCACCAAGCTATGTTCTGACTGCTTTCTCTGTTCCTTCTGTCTGTATTAAAGGCTAAGGAATATGAATAATTTGTGCTCATATTCCCTTTTTTGTTCAAGCAGGTTGCCCAAATGTGCCTGCATAACTTTTTTATCATTTTTACAACATTCTTATCTTTCTATTCTAGAAGCACAAATGAAGGAAGCTCAAAGGCTTTTTATTCGCAATTCAACTACTATTTTTGAATACGCTCTGCATGGTTGTAATAATCTTTCCAAATGGGTGTTCAAACCTATCAAATTCAGTTACGTAGTTATTTCTAGATACTGAATGACATTTAAGCTTCTAAAATTGAGAGTAAATAACTATGGAGAATCATCTGAATTTAATAACTGCAGAGCAGTTGCTAGGCTCCATCACTGAAACTGTTCATGTTTTATGTTTCTTAATTAACTTATAGGCTTTTAAAGTGCCAGCTTTTCATAACCTTTTTTTTTCACAGTTTATGTAAAACTGTATGTATTTGAAGCAAAAAGAAGTAAGCAATGAAAGTCTGTTCCAAACCATGCCAAAGTTAATTTAGACAGCATCATATGAGCTAAGACCCAAAGCAGAAGTAGTATAGTTACAACTCACTGGACTGCTTTCGGTGCTGTGTTTGACTTCTGAACATTATGATAACCAAAAAGCTGTTATAAACCTGCAAAGCACATTGATTAAGAAATTCTATGGCTGTTAATAAAAAATATTCTGTCTCTTCTCTTCTAAAATCACTCCATTTGAGTTTTCTTCACTTATGCTATTAATTCTCTGTCTCTGCTTGTCTAATAGTTTCGTGTTTTTACTTTTATCAAGAGTATGAAGTAAGAAATAGAGAGAATGATAACAAAAGACCAGTGCTTTCTTGCATGTCAACTGCATTGTTTATTCTTCATAACCTGAATAAAGAACTAGATTGCAGGAGAATGTCTGTGCTGCCAGACTTTTACAAATGGAGCGCCATGGCATCATTTGACAGTTAAAAGGAAAAAAAATCCATATCCCACCTTCAGAGACTTTCAGATTACAAAAGACAACAAAATCTATTAGTCTGTAGAACTGTCTCACACTGGAGAAGAGGAAAGTGCATCATCATCATCATATTTAAAACTTCATGGAGATCAGTCCTGAACTGTCAAGGTGATGGACTACTTTTAGCAGGCCTTTTCCATTTTAATTTATATAATCAGAATCATATTTCAAGCTCTATATTAGTGACAAGCAATCTCATTTTTAACTGGAAGTTACCAGAATGGGAAATAACAACTTGCGCACTGTCAGACAAGGCTGATATTATTTGGAAGCACATTTGTATATAATACAGAAATCAGTATACACTAATAATCTCACTTTATATATCATAGCATCTATCCTAACTATACAAAGTAGGATTTTCCTCACATTCCACTAAAACACTACTACAGGATGGTGTTTGAGATTTTTTCTTCATTCGTTCTCATACAGTTACTAAATACACAGCATAAGAAACGTTGTCATCTGTACACTGTCATTTGCTTTCCAAATTTGTCATTTCTATTATTTCAAATTTGCAATATAATAATCAAGCTTTTCATTCCAGGAAGAGCTACTCAGTGAGCATCAGATTTCCACAAAAGCGTCACAGAAAACTGTAAAATCATACTGAGAATATCTCCAATGCAAAAGGAAACTGACAATATTTTGACAGTGAAATATATTGCATTGTTTTGCAACCACTTCGAAGATTAATCTGTGAAATGCTTTTTCCCCAGAATTATGAAATTTCATGTTGCAAAGAGAAAGTTTAAGGAAACACTTCGTCCATATGATGTCAAAGATGTCATTGAACAGTATTCAGCGGGTCATCTAGACATGTTATGCAGGATCAAGAGTCTTCAGTCACGGTAGGGAAATAATAATTTCTGCTATGAATAAGCATCTTGTTATATCATTTGCTGTATAATGAATATTGATAACATTTAACATTTCTGTGTTATATTTGGGTACAAATTATCCAGCGCTTCAGCCCAGCTGTGTTCAGAACACAGCCGAGCCAGAAATTTAATTCTGTGTGAAAATAAACAAAAACCGTGTACCTAATTTGCCCCCAGTAAATGGAATTCTGAATGATAGAAAAGGCTATCCTTTGTCTGAAAAGTTTATTCATAAACAAGGAACAAGGTTGCCAAAAGGATGAAGTTAACATTGCTAACTGCCTTTCTCTCCAGATATTCTCTTTTCACATGAAAGAAATTGGAAACTACATGAAAAGTATAGGATCAGGGAGCACATTTTCTTGTTCTTAATTCCCAGCAATAATAGAATGACCATTGCATTGTGTATACCACAGCAATTCCAGCTCCGGCTCTCCCAGAGGATGGCAAATTCCTGGCCCCCAGTTAGTGCCAACACAAAAGAAAAGATGTCTGTAAGATAATGTCCAAATGTTCAAAAATCTCTCATTTTTCCTAATTTTCTAATGTAATTATGTTTATCTTCTTTCTCAGGTGTTTTTCTGAAGTACTGTGGTTTTAATACTTAATCCACATTGTCACCATTTTCAGGAATCACAGCAGCTTTTAATTTCTCTTACAGTGTTGACCAAATTCTTGGGAAAGGACAAATCACAGCAGATAAAAGAAGTAGAGAAAAGAATACAGCAGAGAATGAGACAACTGATGACCTCAGTATGTTAGGGCGTGTAGTCAAGGTGGAAAAACAGGTAGCGTGATCATCTGTGACTGTGGTCTTGTCTTGCTCTATTGCTCTTGACTTTTGTGTATTTTATTGCCAGTTTCAAATGATGAATAGGTAAAATAATTTTCTCTAATATCTGCTTCATTTACGCAGTGACATAAAACATCTATGAATCATATTACTTCAACTGCGTCCCATGTACAGAAAAATAAGAAAGAAAAAATTGCAAGTTAATGATTTTTTTCTCCTTTTATCAGCTTACTCATGAAAAACCTATAGCTAGAAGGCTTTTGACATTTTTTTTCTAGAGTCGATAGCTTGTATCAAGCTCCTAACATTTTTCTCTTCAGCATTTGTATTTTCCTTCTGCTTTGGTTCCAAATATTTTAAATTCATATTGTGCATTAATGTTTAACTTTTCCTCTCCTCCTGTAGGTGCAATCCATTGAGTCAAAACTGGACTGTCTGTTAGATATTTATCAACAAGTTTTGCGAAAAGGATCTGCATCAGCACTCACTTTGGCTTCATTTCAAATGCCAGCTTTTGAGTGTGAGCAGACTTCTGATTATCAAAGTCCATCAGATAGCAAAGATTTGTCTAACTCTGCACAAATTAGTGGATGCTTATCCAGATCAGCTAGTGCCAATCTGCCTCGTGGCCTACAGCTTATACTGACACCAAATGAATTTAGCAGTCAGGCTTACTATGCTTTTAGTCCAGCTATGCATAGTCAGGCAACGCAAGTGCCAAACGATGGACCTACAACAGTTAATAACACATCAAACCAAATAAACCAGGCAACTAAGCCAGCAACTCCAACAACATTGCAAATACCACCTTTCTCATCAATGAAGCATATTAATAGGCCTGAGCCCATTCATATTATTCCTGTAACCACACAGGAAAATATTTCTGATGTCACCGCTTGCCTTGTTGCATCAAAGGATAACGGACAAGTCGCGCAGCCCAGTGCAACCAAGGATCTCTCATGGAGAAGAGGTCTGGATACAGAAGGGGAACCTTTGCTCTCAGTTAAACCTGTGGTGCAAATGGACTTAGGAAAATCTTTATCTGTACAAAACCTTATACAATCAACAGAAGAACTGAATGTACAGATTACTGGCAGTGACTCCAGTGGTTCAAGAGGTAGCCAAGATGTATACTCCAAATGGAGGGAGTCAAAATTATTTATAACTGATGAAGAGTTGGAGACAGAGGCAGGAACAGAGACTACTGAAGCCATCTCTCGCCCATTAGTGGAAACAACTCTCTCTACTGACTCTCTAAGGACTGGAATATCAAGATCATCTCAAAGCATTTGCAAGCCAGGGGACGGTACAGAAGCACTCAGTCTGCTCCATGTCAAACTTAAATAACAGCTTGTGGGCTTTTTTCATTGGCTGGGTCATTCCTCTAGTCATACATATCATAGCATGAACTATTTTGAAAGCCTTTTTAATGAGATAAAATCACAAAAATCAGGATGAATCTGAAAAGCAGTTGAATGAGCCCATATTTTCTAGTTGCATGAAAATGCATGTTTAAGTGATGGCTAAAATTCAGATTTATACCTACAGTACGGCAGCCTTTCATGTAGTACAGTAGGCTTAAATGATGAATTGCCTACAAAGCTAATGCTGCAGGATGTATCAAAAAGCAAAAATTTGAGCATTTAGACCTAGTGCCGTTTCTACAGGGCAGAAGTAAAAATCGTAAGATTTAAAGCACTTTGCTTCTGAACTAATTAAATATATATATATGTCCTGATTTAGATGATAGTTTATGTTTACAACAAAAAATTATCTACAGCTGCTAGCAAGGTACCAAGGAAACCAGATATACAGGATTTGAAATGGCTGCCAGTTGCAAGATGCACACATTAGTTCATCAGTAATCAGTTATTTTTAACTCTGAAAAACAGTATGTTAATATATTCGTCTGATTTTTGATGATTTAGTGTTGTGGCAAAAGTACCTGACACACCACTACTATCACGTTGTTCTTTATAATGAGGACATTCTTTTGTTATGAAAAGTTTGTATTCTAAGAGTTGGGGCTGGCCTCAGAAATGGATAATTTGGGTGACTGCACTAAAAATGCAAAGGAATATCTCCTTTTTCCAGTCTCACCAAGGAACTATTTTGTGAATCTGAATCATTTTGGCAGCAGTACATGAAAGAAAGACGCAGGCACTGCCTTCATTGTAGGAGCAATATTTCCTTCTGTGGAAATTTTGGCAATCTTCCTTGCTGTCACAACCTGATGCCATGACAGTAGTTCATGAGGCTGGGGAGGGAGGGCAAAAGAGGAACTGAAATACAGAATGAAACTAAAGAGGACAAAACAGGGATGAAGGAAAGACAACACAATGAGTGAAGAAAAAAAGAATAAAGATTTAGATGGGCAGGAGGGGAAATGATCCCAGCAAATAAAAGAAAGAAGGTAAAGAGGCAAAAATATTTTTTAAATTGCAGCCTGTCAGTCACAGATAGTGAGTGCTATTTCCAATAAGGCCATAAAGGCAACCAGAAATGGAAATAAAAGTAGGAAGACAACCTTAACTGAAAAAATGGAAGGCAGGTTTTTTTAATTTTTTGTGTGCGTGGTTTTTGTTTGTTTTTGCTTCTTCTTTTTTTTTTTTTTTTTTAATAAAATGAAAGCAGGAGAGAGGGAATTTGGTCACATTTTTATAGCTCAACACAGTGTCCCAACAGCAGTCATTTCTTACAAACTTTCCTGTAGAGGACCTTCAGACTCTTTCCTCCTAAAACCTGAGGTTTAAAATTCAAAAGCCTACATCAGACTGAGCATTCCTGCTTGATACATCCTCTTTTTTCCTATCCTACCTGCGTTTCACTTCTGCTGTGATGCAGGAGCAGTGTTAGTGCCTATCTGCACATCCCCAGCAAGGCTTCGCCACTGGAAGAACCCTTGCAGAGCCTTACCAGGCTTTCATTCTTCCCAGCTGAACAAGGCTTCTGTGCGTTGCCTCCCCCCACGTTCATACCCCACCTGCACCACAGGCTTGCAGATAACCTGACTTGGGCTCAGCTTCCCTCTAGCAGCAGGAACAGTGAATGTATGGGGGTGCCAGTGCCAGCTCACTCAGGGCAGTGTTTTCTCAAGGCCCAGACCTGCTGGGAACTTACTGTGTACATCAAAAACGTCACTCCAGTCTTAATCATGGCTAAATGCTGTAGATTGTATTGTGAAGGACTTGATCTGTTTACTATGAAACCATTGTAATTTCTGCTTCCATATTTCCTTTACAAAAGTATTCCTGGATATTACATGATAACCTTATTATGTGAAAGTACATGCAAACTGTAGAGTGTATATATTGTGTCGTTATACGGGGTCCACGGATGGTACACTGTGCTCCACGGCTCACGCCAGAGCAAATTTCAGCTGTTAAATCCTGAAAGACACCTTGAAGCACAATTTCCTCACCACTGATTTGCCATATAATTTACTACATTCAGCCTTTCCCATTTTCTTTAATGTGCAGTCTGGTTTTACTAAAGCCTGATTACAACAGTAATTTTGTAAGGATAAATAGATTTTTTTTCCACGTTTCCATTCATTTAACTTATTTGAATGTCTGCAGTTCATCCAGGCAAATCTGAAAGTTTCAAGTACTATTCAAAATTTTAAAATGTACAAGTTTTTAAGCTTTTCTTTCTTTTTTCCTAATGGCTTATGGTGCCTTTCTTGCCTTTTATATGAAGCCTCCTGCCAGCCTAAGCATAAACCTGCCCTTAGGTCCAAGTCAGGAGCAAGAGGCAAGGTGCGTGGTAACATGTGCCAGTAACAGAACTCCCCTCCCTTCCTTGATGGAACGGAAAACGGAAAACTAAAGGCATCACAAATTGGCATCCAACCTTCCACCTTCACCTGCACGAGCCAACCACTGCCCCCCACTGAGCCAGGACAGAGGCAATGGGAAAACTTAGCGTTGGCTCTGACTGTACACCTTCAGTACCAGAAGCAGGGCCTCGGGTTTTGCTGATAATTTATCTCACGGAAACTTGGTATTTTTGCCTTAAATGACATGCTTGAGTCCTTCTAATTTTAAGTTAATTTATTTAATACAATGTTGTGCACAAAAGAATGAATTCTATAAATTATGTATGAAAATGTTAATGTCTTTACAAAGTAATAATAAATCCAGAATATCATATCTTTTCAAATTATGGTTTAAAAACCTGATTTTTCTTTTATGCTCACCATTATTATTTTTGTAGCTGCAAGTCTTATCATATAGGATTTTTTTAACATAATATTGATAGAAAATAGAAAAAAGTAGTGAATATATGAAATTCCGGAGAGGAAGAATTGTTTGTTTGGATTTTTATAAGCTTTGTTCATATTTCATTATCAGGAGTTTCCTGTTTCTACGCTCTCTCTTTAAATAATGACAGTGTCATGACTGACAGTCATTCATTGGTTTCACAAAAGAAGGACCTGTCTGGGTTTTCAAGTCTTGTCCTAAGCTGGTTATTAAATTGAAGCTCATGACAGCTAATAAGAATTTCTTATGACTAGGGACAGAGGACAAAATTTCTTCTGACTTGCAATCCATTTGAGGGTTGCTGAAGAGAGAATTTGAACCTAGTAGGAGCTTCAGGAATTAAGCTTCATCCAAATAACTGTTTTCTGATCAGCATGTTTCTTGTATCTGATTGAAGAGAGAACCGAAAAGAGTAGTTTTGATGATTATTATTTGTTTAAGAATTTGTATTTGCTCCTGGCTTATATGATCTATACTTTTTATTTAAATATGAATATAGTGTTTTAGCCTAGGGTTCAAGATTGCAAAGATCATACACTTTTATTCACAGTGCCCACAGTTGTTACATAAATTTGAGATAATCCTACTTAGAGTGACTGCTCTCATTATAGCATGGTGATGAGTAATTCACCTGCTCTTCTGTGATAACTCAAATCATACTGAAGTGCTGATGTATGGTAGAACATCTGAAGTACAGCAGCATTTCTGGATTGGGACCTGCAATCCTTGCTCAAGCAAAAATTCTACTGAATTCAGTAAGAATTCTTCTTGAATTGGGAGCTCAGATTCAAATCCTTACTTTGTTGGGCATCTGTTTAAAGTGAAAATGGTAATATTCCAATTATTTCCTGAGGAAACTAATACTTAGCTGAATTTACCCATGTCACATTGACTATATAAGAGATAACGCACAAAGTACTGATGTAAAAAGGGAAGAAAAGGGACATTTTTAAAAAGCACAGAGAAAAGGAGAATAATCAGAAAAGAGGAGTAAGCAGGAAAAGAAAATAAAGCAGCTGAGGAATGGGGAATGGGAAAAAAAAAAAAAAAAAGGTTTAAAGACCTGAGGCTAAATTCATCCTTGGATGGCTTCACTGACTTCAATGAATTCACTACCCAACTGGATGAAGTTCAGCCTTCATTGGGATAACCAGGCTCAGTTCCACTGACCTTAAAGGAACTGAACCCACCTATACCAGGAATGAACTTGCCTCTCTGGGCCAACTTTTATCCTGACTCATATGTCATGCAATCCTTTTGGGATTATTACAGAATCATTAGGTTTGAATGAGATACAGGTCAGAAAAGAATTTGCCCCAGATATTTCTGCTTCACATTTTTTTTCAAGTGTGTTAATCGACTTAATTCAAATGGGTTACAACATCACACAAAGTGCTGTCACTGTCTAAAAACTGTTTTTTGAAATAAGAGTTGTCCCCTGCAGCATCAGTGGAAGCACACAGTATCTTCCTGTTCATCCATCCGGACGCAGATGGGGCCATTCCCTCAGCTACACACAGGACAATTCCAGATGTACCCAATATCAGCTGCTATTGGAAGCATTTTTTACTTCTTTGAAAGATAAAAAGCCAGTTTGGCAACAGGTTTAGGAAGCATGCTGCTTCCACTGACACTGCAGCAGCATCAGCCAGTACATTACAACGTTAATTGTAACTCCTTGACAAAGTTGAATCCATATTGTTGTTAATAAAAATGATTTGAAAAGTACCAGCCAGGCTTACTGTGTTTTTCCTTCTTTACATTAAAAAACTATATAGTTTTGCAATTTATTTTTTTAAAGCAAGTGGGACAAGATGACACTAAGGAAGTTTACTGGTATAAAATGTGGACAGAGCAGGCTGATCTGCGCAGCTTCTGCTAACTGTTTACAGCATTTCCTTCAGTTCCAGATGTTTCAGCACCTCTGAGAGCATCGGTTTGGGAGGCATTATCACCTTCTCCGCTCGGTAAGTGGGGATTTATGCGGGATGTGATGCGAGGCCGTGTGAGGAGCACTCTGGGCTGCATCGTGAGAGCTGCTCTGCACCATGACTGCAGCACTCCCTCCTCACCCGGCCCTTCTTGCAGTTCTACTGAAGATAGGGTTTGGTGTCACTGAATGTGTTTTGGTGTAACTGAATGTGCTCTGAATGCGTTCTGATGGTGTGGTTTTCTTTTCTTTTTTTTCTTTTTATATATATATATATATATATTTAAGGTTTTTGTTTGATTGGTTTTTGTTTTTAATGCGAGAGTGACCAGACATTGGCAAAGAAAGGCTCTGGAGGCTGCACGGCAGGCCGGCGGTCGCCTGAAGCGCGTTCCTCCCCGGGTGGGGCTGGGCGACCACGGCAACAGAGAACCGTAACGGCCGCCCCAAACGGTCGCGCAGCGCCACCTGAGGGCGGCCCC
>WBMW01003485.1:1108946-1137242 GCA_013396635.1 Penelope pileata
CCCAGCGTCAGAGCGCTGCGTGGGCGGGGACTCACTCTGAGCAGGGGAGGCCATAGGTTGCCCCGCCCTGCGCCGTCTCGGCGAGCCAGCCAATCGCTGCTCGGTGAGTCACTCGCGCTGACCAATCACCGCGCCCACAGCCCAAAGGCGCCAAGGCCGGCCACGCGCGCCGTGTGGCTGCTAACGGGACCCGCGATGTCCGACTGGGAGGAGAGCGGCGACGAAGATGCGGCCGCACCGCGTCCGTCGCCGTTTTCTGTGACTGCCGCTGCGCCCTCGTGGCAGCCGCCGGCGGCCCCTTCGCAGAGCCGCGCCCCCGTGGAGGGTGGCGGGGAGCGACGGAGCGCCAGGTGGCGGTCGGAAGCGGTGACGAGCGCCAGCGGGGAGGACCGGGAGGGCGGCGCTGGCGGCCGTCGAGGCCCGGGGCCCGCGGCGCGATGGCGGCAGCTGAGAGCCGCCCCCAGCAGAGCTCAGGGCGCCGCGGAGCCCCTCTGCTTCCTCATCGACAGCGCCCTGGTCGGGGCTCTGATAGGTAACAGCCGCCGCGGGGTCTCGGAGCCGGGATGAGTGGGCGGGGCGGGACCCGGGGGTTAGGGTTGGGGTTAGGGTTTTCCCAACCATTGTGAGTCAGATGTTTGCGGGTGTCTGTTGCCGGAGCAAGGACTTTGTGTTTTGGTTGGAACCAAAATGTGCACAGTTACGGTTCAGTCCTTGAGAGCGTGGCTTATGCTGTGAGGATTACAGAGATTTCTCTTTGTGACAGGTCGGGGAGGAGCTAAAATAAAAGAACTTGAGGATTCTTCGGGTTCTAGGATACAGGTACTGTCTGCTGCGTGTCGCTCACACCTTCTTCAGGGAAGTGCTTCAGTGGAAACCAGAGTGGCTGTAGCAAGTTGAAAACATGTTGCAATTGCTTAATAATTCTAATATTTTACAAGAACAATTGTGGGGTTTTTTTGTTTGTTTTTGTTTTTTGTGTTTTTTTTTTTTAAAAAAAAAAAACAGAATTGAGGGGTATAATGTACCTGAAGAAGAGAAGGCTGAGGGGAAACCTCACTGCAGCCTTCCAGTATTTAAAGGGAGGTTATGAACAGGAGGGAAATCAACTTTTCACAAGGGTAGACGGTGGTAGGACAAGGGGGAATGGTTTTAAGCTGAAGGAGGGAAGGTTTAGATTAGATGTCGGGGGACAGTTCTACACTGAGAGAGTGGTGAGGTGCTGGAACAGGCTGCCCAGAGAGGTCATGGATGCCCCATCCCTGTAGGTGTTCAAGACCAGGCTGGATGGGGTCCTGGGCAATCTGATCTAGTACCAGATGTGGAGGTTGGCGGCACTGCCTGCAGCGGGGGGTTGGAACCTGATGATCCCTGGGGTCCCTTCCAACCCAGGCCATTCTATGATTGTACGTGAATGGTATGTTAAAGTAGAGAAAGCTTATTGCTATTTTTTCTTTCCGCTTCATGTGCATTTTTCTCTTAAGAAGGAAATTGAAGGGCCCTTCTGGGAGAGAGAAGTTCAAATTCCAGGGAAAAAAAATCTAAGATTGTTTTCAGTGTATATTTTTGTGTAATGTTTGTTTGGCCGTGGAATTTTAAAAACTCAATGGAGTTTTATGAACACAGGTTATTAAGGGAACCTCTGAAGCTGAAGTGAAGATTTTTGGCAACGTTGCAGCACAAAACAAAGCCAAGATGCTGATTGACAAAGCAGTTGAAAGCTGTGGACAAAACAACAGTAGAGGTGGGACTGAGAAGTGTAAGAAGTTTGTTACAGGGTATGGGGAGGGGAGAAGAACCTCAGATTGTTTTTTCATGTGTTTGTAGTCTGGTGTATTTTTATATTCTTAGTATTTTATCCAGGTGAAATGACTAAGCTTGATTTTGGATAACAGTATACCTCCTTAAAGCAGAAATATCTAGGCATCCTCCTCTGTCAGCTGGGAATGGTTTTCCCTCCTGGAGATAACAGACTTCCTGGGTGTTTCCAACAATTTGAGTTCTTGTGTTATATCATTTGGTTTCTTGCATTATCGATCAAAAATCCAAAGATTGCTTCTAGTGTAAGTTTTAATAAAGTATCTGTGCAATTATGAAATTCAGTAAGCTTGTGCGGATGTAGGCTATAAAGCAAACGTACTGATTACAGTGTGGGTGAGGCTGACTTCTTAGTCTCTTCATGGAAATTTACTGTTCAAAGTCTGATGTTGCACATTGTGCCTTGTTTTATTAGGCTTTAGTGTGGTTGTGTAAGTAATGACTGCACTTTGAGATACTGCTTCTGATTCTGCATTTGTCTTGTTTAACTGCACAGTAAGTCCTGAGGGACAAGAGCCACATCCATAGTTGTTGCTCTGAGGCACTGATGAGGAAAAAAGGGTATGAGTGTTGTTTCAGGCTTCCAATAAGGAATGGAGCAGTTGTGAGTGTAGGTCTTTAGAAGTGCCCCAGAAGGTAGACTAGCGTGTTTCTTTCAGTAGGCCAGGATTAAATGATACATCCTACATGTGTGTGACTATGTCATTTTTCGCTGTATTTCCTTCTTTTTCACTAACAATGTGTTGCCATTTGTATCTCCAATATAAAAACTCACCTTCGTAAGAAGTGTTAACCTCATCAAAAAGGGGAATAGAGTGTAGTAACACAGAGGCTTTATTTTGCTTACATTGCATGCATTAGAAGTAAACCTTGTTCTTGTAGCTGTTGAAAATAAAGCTTTCTTTGCTATCATCTCTCTGGTTCACAACCTTTCCAAAGCTCAGCAAGCTGCCTTTCCAGCTGAAGGAGCAGCATTTTGGAACCAGTCACTACTTTAAGTAGCTAAAGATGCTAAAATGCTTCCTTTCTTATCAGTAGTGTGTTTGTACAGGTTTTTTCTACCGGTGCTTCAGGTTCAGACTTAAGAAATAACTCTTTTTTTTTCCCTTCTTTTAAGTGCTTTGTGTCTATTAAAAAATCATGTAAGAGGTCTTGCAATAATACAAAAAGAAAATAAGACGTTTGTGGGGAGGGAGGTGTTCTCCCCCACGCTCCCAATAGATCCATTAAACAGCAGCTGTTATACTAACTCCACAGGAAAAACCTTGGATGTAATCAAGTCTGAAAATACTCCAGAGAAACCTCTGATTAACTGGGCCTCTCTTCGAGAAAACAGAGCTAAATATGAGGCTATGAAGTGGGCAGGTTAGTTTTAAAATTTTGATTGTATGGTACTCTTATAATAAATCTCTCGAACCTGTAAACATTTTTAATTTTTGATTTGAGGTTACTGAATCTTTCAGTGTCCAAATTAAGTATTTTCAGTGAAGTGATCATGCCAGCATTTCTCAGAGTGGTCATGGAGGACACTGTAGTGTTACTGTGTGATGAGTCTAAAACTACTGAATTTCTTCAGCCTTTGAAAATGCTGTGGTTTTGTAGGCGACAAGCAAAAATCTGAGTATTGTTAAAACACTGTACAGTGTGTGTTAGCAGAGATTATTTTAGAGCTTGAAATGTAGGGAATGATTCTATTGCAGGTGCATAAGTTCCTTGTGGTTTTCACCTTTTACTCAAACAACAGTGACCTACCACTCTGTTTTTGACTAGTCTTATGGTACAAGGCAAAGACTATTTAGCTTTGAGATTTCTATCTAATGCTTTAGTAGACTTGCCCTGAATGCCCAGCATTTCTCGCTGACTTAATTTTACTTTCTCATGATTGTTTAAGACTTACCTCCAATTGAGAAAAACTTCTATAAAGAATCGTCAAGGACTGCATCTATGTCACAAGAAGAAGTAGAACTGTGGCGGTAAGATCATTTCTGTAGGGAATCGTGTGCTTGGCAAAAATGACTGTTAACGTACAAAACCTATAAGGTGGGTGATGAAATACTGGGACAGTTACTTGTGTTAGTGTCTAGCTATAACTTAGCTTTTCTTGCGAACTCTTCCTTTGGAATTAAACAATAACTAGCAGATGAGACAATGTTAGTTGCTCGGAAAATTAACCTGAGAATTAACTGCTTCTCTGAAGTGTTCAATCTGGTTGACGGGGGTAGAAATCAAAACTGTTCATCAACTGTAGGTAGTTTCTTTGGGTATCATGAGATAGCCTACTGCAGTTTTCTAGGTCCTTCCGAATTATATTACTCACCTGATAAAAGCCTTTTGGCTTCCACTTTTTTTTCCATGTATCTTAGTCAAATGCCATCTTCAAAACAAGTATCAAGGTTTATTACTGTTATCTTTCTGTCATTACAAGTGCATCCTGGTGAGTGGACGCCTTAGTTAATTGTATCCATTCACTTTGATCCCTCAACTTACATCGTTACTTTTCAAGACAAGTAAATCATCTGTTCCAAGAGATTCAGATCAAGCCCTGGTATTGGTAGTTTCAGTCCTTCTTAGTAGTTCTAATGAAGTTGGTGAATGTCCTTGAAGCATGTTATCTTGAAGCACCTTTCATTATTTTTCTTTTTACATAGCATCTATTTTTTTTCCTCTTTTAAGGTTTTCACAGTGAGGGAATTGACACCTGTTTCCTTAAGTGTTATTGTTACAGCTAGTCTAGAGCAACAGAACATTGTTCTGTAGGTTCAGAATGTGCACTGAGGAATAGCGCTTCTGTTACAAACAAAGGAATGTTTTCTTTTTTCACCTAACCCATTAGTTGAAAGGGAGGAAAAAAAAGGGGGGAGGACTGAAAAAATATATTTTTGTGAACATGAGGAGAAGTTGAATTACCCATTCTTTTCCTAGCTTACTCACAGCTTGAAGTAAAATTATTTGCAGAATTGAATCTTCAAAATAGAAGAGAACAGGAATAAAGAAAAAAATACTGTTCCATATTAACACCTCAAAACTCAAGTTTTATGCAACTTTTTTTTTTTTTTCCGGAGGTTGTTTTAATAAACACCTTTTTTCTAACCTGTTTCATTTCATTTTCTAGAGCATCCAGGAAGCTGCTCTGTGAAAGAATTACAGGAAGGTTACAGTGAGAATATAGGGTTCTAACAAAGAAGTTCAGTCCATTCCCAAGAGTTGTTTTTGGGTGTAGGAACTTCTAACGACTCTTTAACTTGTAATAAAGTATAACTGAAGTCTGGTATGACAGAGCTGCAGTCCACATTAATATCCATGCGTGACTTCACATCTTTTTTTTTTTTAAGAAAGAATAACCATGAAAATAACTTTTGGACTAGCCATGAGTCCTACAGAAGTGTTTCTGTAGTGAGGCTTTCTTGGAAGTTAAGAGAGTAGGTTATAAGTTTTGTTGGAGAGCCTGAATTTTTTTTATTGTTTTCACGTGTCAGAAAGGTATAGTCCTTTGTGTTAGTTTTGCTTCTTCAGATAGATTTTAAAGCTGTTGCACTTCTTTAATTCTATACAGGAAAGAAAATAATAATGTAATTTGTCATGACTTAAAAGAAGGTGAAAAGCGCTGCATTCCTAATCCTGTTTGTAAATTTGAAGATGTATTTGAGCATTATCCTGATATTATGGCAAATATAAGAAAAAACGGTTTTCAGAAACCTACACCGATTCAGGTACTTCTTCAATTTTGATGACTCTTTAACTGGTGCTTACGAGAAAAATACATCTAAGTATTTGTTGTTTTGTATTAGTCCCAGGCATGGCCAATCATACTTCAAGGAATTGATCTTATTGGCATAGCACAGACTGGTACCGGGAAGACATTAGCTTACTTAATGCCGGGATTCATTCACTTGGCTTCGCAACCAGTGTAAGGACTGTTCATGTGTCTGAGTTGTTTAGCAACGTTTAGCTTCTTTTTCTGGAATGATGGCTTTCTGCTAAATTTTTTTTCAATTTATTTATTCATTTCAATTTATGATTTAATAAACTTGGTGGGAAACATACCAGGCTTGTAAGAAAAATTATGTTGCAATGACAGGATGTGGCAGTGTAGTGAAAAAGTCTAGAAGATCATAGAAATGTTCCGATGTCAGACGTGGCAGACATTGCATAACTTCGTATACCCACATTCTAAAGAAGCTTTATTGCAGATCCAAAGATCAGCGTGGAGGGCCTGGAATGTTAGTCCTTGCTCCCACTCGAGAACTGGCACTTCAGGTAAAGGCAGAGTGCTTGAAGTACACATACAAAGGATTTGAAAGGTAATCTTCCTTCTCGCTCGTTGAAGTTACTTTTTTTTCCTACCACTTGTGGTCTAATTCACTTTCTGAAATTGCATATAAGGGAAGGGGGGGAAGGGTGCTAAGAGGGTATTGTCTCAGTTTCTAGGACACCTGCTCAGCTACCCTCATGGTGAAAATCCTACATATATGGCTGTATTTTCTGTGTTGCAACTGCATTGCCTCTTGTCCTTCTCGTATGGACAGCTGAGAGTCTGTCTGTGTCTTCTCTATGCCATGCTCTTTGGTAGTTGTATGGAGCAGTAAGATCATCACAAGCCTTGCCCTCTTCAGATTGAACAGCTACTTTGAATTCCCAGCTTCTTGTGTCATGCACTCCAACCTCTTGACCATGGCAGCTGCCTGCTGGACTTGCTTCAGTCTGGATGTCTTGTAATTGAGGCAAGAATACAAACACTGGATATGATGGTGCTTGAGGTGTGGTCTCCGGAATACCAAATGAAGAGAAATAATGAGTTCTCTCAACCTGCTGGCTATGTTTTCTGTTTGGCTGGTTTTCTTTACTCTGAGGTTATACTGCTGAATAATGTTCAATTTCTTGCCCACCAAAGTCTTTTCTTCTAAGCCATCTTCAGCATGTGAGCCCCAAGCCATGGAGTTATTCCATCCCCATCTTTGCTTTTGTTAGACTTCATGAGATTCCTGTCAGCTCATTTTTCTAACCTTCTGCAGTCCTTTTAAGTAACTGCCCTGCCCTCTAGTGTATTAACTGTTCCGTCAACTTGATGTCATCCACATCTCTGCTAAGAGTGCAGGTGTTCATTTAAACTACTACACAGACATTGCTATGTACTGAAAACTACTTCTAGGATTCTCTGGTAGCCTTGTATAGCATTCAGTCATACAGTCATTAAATACAGAATTGTGCATTCTGCTTTCTTCCCAAAAATAAGTTCTACAGAAAACATTAAATTTGTCTGCTAGCTTAAAAGCTTGTTGAATGCACTGATTGGTTTAAAAGCAAAACACGTGACTTATGAATGTACTGTTTAGAAAATAATGTGTCCTTTCATTTATTTTTGGTGTGAATATTTTCAGATCAACCCAAAATGTAGCTTAATAGCCATCTTTCCTTCCTTTCATTATTTCAATTACAATTTCAGCAGAAAGCTGTTGCTGTGCTTTTGAGGGCAAATCATTCAATATTACACCCATTCTGTCAATCATGCCTATTAGAATCATGGAGTCATAGAATCCTTAGAGTTGGAAGGGACCTTTAAAGTTCATCTAGTCCAAATCCACTGCAAGGTACGGGGACACCTACAGCTAGATGAGGTTGCTCAGAACTTGGTCCAGCCTGACCTTGAATGTCTCCAGGGATGGGGCTTCTACCACCTCTCTGAACAACCTGTTCCACTACTTCACCATCCTTACTGCAAAAAAACTTTTTTCTTAAATCTAACCTAAATCTCCTCTCTTTGAGTTTGAAACCATTCCCCCTTGTCCTATCCCTGCAGACCCTGCCAAGAAGTCTGTCCCCCTCTCTCTTGTAGCTCCCCTTTAGATACTGAAAGGCTGCTATCAGGTCACCTCGGAGCCTTCTCTTCTCCAGGCTGAGCATCCCCAGCTCTCTCAGCCTGTCCTCATAGGGAAGGTGTTGCATCCCTTGCATCATTTTTGTGGCCCTCCTCTGGATACCCTCCAACAGGTCTGTGTCTCTCCTGTCCTGTGCTGAGGACTGCACATCGGGATGCAGTACCCCAGGTGAGGTCTCACCAGCACAGAGTAGAGGGGCAGGATCACCTCCTTTGCCCTGCTGGCTATTGTCTTCCTTCTTTTTGATATTGTGAGATGATACTTTTTAAAATGAAGCAACATTGAGATATCTGTTTGAGAAAGATCAACTTCAGTTGAACCTTAACACTCCACTTCTGTAAATCGTTTTGTTTTTTAGTATCTGCATATATGGTGGTGCGGACCGAAAAGAACAAATAGATGTGGTCACAAAAGGTGTGGATATTGTTATTGCTACTCCTGGGAGGCTGAATGATCTTCAAATGAACAACTTCGTAAACTTGAGGAGCATAACATACTTGGCAAGTAGCTGATAGGGAATAAGTAATGTGCCAGCTGGGAAATGATGACAGTGTGAACTCAAGGTTTAATTTAGCTTTGTTCATACATTCTGAATCTCCATTAAAACACTGAGATTTGTCTTGTAGCCTTGTTCCAGTGGAAGAGAGGAGTATTGGATTTCAAATTTTAACACCTTGGATAAAGAACACTCACACCTCATTAAAGAGCTTTCTTTATGATTTGCATTTAAAGATGTCGATGAACCTTATGAACGCCCCCCAAGTGCACTGAGCATTATTATCATGCAGTTGTTTTGCAAAGGATTTCCAAGGCTAGAGAGTGAGTTATAGCTACAGTTGTTGTCATAGAATCTCAGTAGTTAATGAAATCACCATGAGGCCTTTGAAAATGAAGAGAATGAAATCGGAGAATAAATTCTTGTCTTCTGTTGCTTAGCATATGTTTTATTACTATTTCAGAGATTTCCACAGATACACACATACTAAAAATCTTTAATAGAATAATACCTCTGAAAGGAATAGAACTACAAAATCAGGGTAGTAGAAAGGGATTATAAACGAAGTCCTATAATTCCGTATGTGTGACGGAAAAATGTTGGTACTTGAAAGCGTGATCCATGTAACTTTGGATTTAGATAAACTTGATTTGAAAATTAAAATGGGAAATTCAGTTCTGCTGGGCAGTCTTTATTTGTGTAAGGCTCAGAAAATATTCCGTGTGCTTATGTATTAGTTAAAGACCGGTTCCCAGTAGTTACACTCAGACTTTCAGCTCCCTGGTGAAAAAAGTTTGAGCTCAGAAAATTCTGGTATCCTAGTGCAAGCCAAAATGCACTGTCTGTCTTTTTCTTTGTTCATGTGAGGGTCTATATTGGTTTCTAAAAACTTTCAATAAAAAGTATGTTGTGTAGGGGTTTTCCTTCCCCTCTTATGAGTGTTTTAAAAAACAAAACCTCAAAAGTTTACTCCTGCTTCATTGACTTTGTGTTCTCATAGGTTATACGAATTTTTCTTGTTCCGTCTACAAATGTACTACTAAATGAAAAAGCCTGAAAGAAACTGAAGAGGTGAAACAAATTGATCAGGTTTTGCAGTAAGTTAGAGTAGATTCTGAAATTGAGATGGCAGATCATTTTAATGGTAACTATGAAATGTCTTGCTGAAACCCTTACCTGAGGAATTGACACACTTCTTTGTTCTAAGCAGGTTTTGGATGAGGCTGACAGGATGTTGGATATGGGTTTTGAACCTCAGATAATGAAGATCCTAATAGATGTGCGGCCAGACAGACAAACTGTTATGACAAGGTACATAAACGTCGCAGTGCTCAATACTTAAGGTTATTGAACAAGTTAACATTGAAACGAATGTCTATCGTAGCTTTTATTGACCTACCAAGGAACAGCATCTGGTTTGTTGTTGTTGTTTTTCCCTAATTGTGTCTAGTTGATGCTAATGAATCCTTTGGTAATTTACGTTTATTTTCCTCCTTTTCTGCTATCTTATATCAGCTATAGAAATAACTGTATTCTTTCTGAAAAGGAAGATGACCTGGGAATGCTGTTTTCAGTATTTCAGATTGGAGCTACTGTTTCAGAGATGAAAACAGTCTAGAACCGTTTTAATCCTTAAACTACTAACCCCACTTGTGTCTTCATTAGGCTACATAACTGTTACCCATACTTTTAATCTGGAAAGTTGTATTGCAAGCAGGAGTGCTGTTTACAGTAGTAAACTTTTAAAATGATTTCTAAATGTTGTAAGAGCTCACTTCTATTACTGCATACTTGTGAATTTCACTGGCATAAAAGAAAGAAAAGAAAAAAAATGAAGTTAACAAATTATGAGAACACAGTGCAAGATCTTCTGTCTTCCTCTTCCCACTTAGTGCTACTTGGCCTGATGGTGTTCGTCGCCTAGCAAAATCCTATTTGAAAAATCCCATGATCGTCTATGTTGGAACTCTTGACTTAGCAGTAAGTTCTTTTGTTTTGAAGTACCTGCAGTTTAACAAGGAAGTTTTTTACTTCTATCTATATGTAAATATAACTTAAAAATCAATCCAGACTTTCAAAAAATTCCATGTTATTCTTTGTAAAGCTTCATCAAAAGTTTGGAAAGACCTTACATTTGAAAAAAAAAAAAAAAAACACCCTTCTTATATTTCTATAACAAGGTCCTGAAGTCCTAGATTCTCAGTAGGAGACATTACAAGTGACAACTATCAGTCAAATACTTGTATTTGAAAATGAACTTTGCAGTGCCTCATGTTCTTGCCTGAACCCTTGTTTTTCCAGCCTTCAGCTTTGTTCAGCTAGTTCTTGTTCTTTACTGTTCCCTCTGAAGGTCTTCCTTCTCATGTGTACAGATCTTTATCCTGATACATCTTTTAACTGTCTGTTCCACAAAGAGAGTGGAAGCTCTGTACTAAACTTCTGGAGGTCACTTGTCTAGGCCAGGAATATATACAGTACAGTAAGAACTGTCTTTTGAAGTCCAAAACCTCTAATATATAGAAGCTGTTGTGTGCTTTGTCGTGTTTGTGCAGCTATGTGTAATTGGCTTAAGCAGTAGCAGAATTTACAGAAATGTTAGTTTTTCCAAGATCTCCTACGTCCTGGCATAGAAATTGCTTTAAATTTGGTTTTTAAATTATGACATTTTCCTTTTCAGTTCCACTTTCATAGTCATAGGGAATAAAGAAACTTTGCATCTAGTACGTTTTTAGGTGGAAATGAGGGGAAAATGTGCTTTTCCTGTTTTGTTGGGAACTATGTTTTTGTCAAAAGGCATTACTATCAATGACAGAGGATCATAATCTGACAGAACAGCTATTGCAGCTCTCTTGTGTGATGCTTTTGTCTCTTTCGTAGGAGCCTCATTCAGTTGAAGAGGTGACTTCTTAAGGGCGGGGGGGGGTTTCCATGTGAAAAGAGAATCTTCCTATTCACCTGGTAGATTCTCCAACTCTTGCCACAAGATTACGATGCAGTGCTACAGGGATGCCTAGACATTTGTACTACTTAAGTAAAATCACAGAATATCCTGAGTTGGAAGGGACCCACAAGGATCGTTCAGTCTAACTCCTGGCTCCATGCAGGACTATCCAAAATTTGAACCCTATGTCTGAGAATGTTGTCTGTATACTCCTTGAACTCCAGAAGCTTGGGGCCATGACCACTGCTCTGAGGAGCCTGTTTCAGTGCCCAACAACCTTTTTGGCAAAGAATGGCTTCTTAATATCCAATCTAAACTTGTCTTTGTGCTGTTGTCTCGCACGTAGTATACTCAGACGTTTTATGGTGACTTTCAAATATAATAAAGGCTTTATTAAAAAACTGATGTTGAAAGAATTGGACAGAACTGATCATTGTAAATAACTGACAGAACTTTCTTTTAAAAGCTTCTCCTTTCAAATAAGACTACAATTGCTCCAATTTGAGTGTATCTTATGTCAATCTAGACCAAATTATTATTATTTTTGATTAAACTAATTAAATCTGTTCTTCACTAATGTTAGGAATTCTCTGCAAATACATGATTTGAACTACTTGAAGATAAATTTTATTACTTTCCTAAGGCAACTAGAATCATTTGAGCTCTTAGCTGATAGACATGATAGAGTAGTTCTAGTAGTTCTAGTTCAAAAATAGTTTTCTGGGGTGTCATATTACTAGTTGTGTAAAAAATAAAAAAATAAAAAAATTCAAATCTGTTTCTGAATATCGTATTTTCTGATGTTTAACAGGCAGTAAATACGGTAAAACAGAAAGTTATTGTTATAAATGAGGAAGAAAAGAAAGCTTTCATGAAAAGCTTCGTTGACTCTATGAAGCCAGAAGATAAGGCCATCATTTTTGTGGGAAAGAAAGTTACGTACGTAATCACTTCCCAGTATTATATATGTGGGGTTTTTTTCTGCCAAAGGGGCTCTTAGTTCTGATAATAATTAACAAGTGTAACGACTCTTGTTGGTAGTGTGCTGGTAACATTCATTATTTTTTCTGCAGACTGACCAGTAGTTCCTGTTCTTTTTAATATCAATAGCATTTGTGGGAAATTTAAATTTCATGTATTTGAAGTAGATGTTAAGTTCTTAGGGACACATTGATATCATTTGCTGTTTACTTGCATACAAAGCTGACGTGTGCAGGGCCTGATGGAAGGGGTGTCAGTGCACCATTACCATACGTGAGCCTCTCCAGTGAGTGATGCAAAATCCCTCTCTCTCTGTTTTTTGCACTTCATTGTATGAGAAGAGAAAATACTTAGGAGTTTGACACTCTTTAGTTTCTTGAAGAACTGGAACTAATTTTGCCGTATGAAGCTTGTAATTTTTTTTTTTAATTTTTTTTTGTTTGTGGGTTGAAGGCGCTTTAAGAATTCTAAGAAGGCTTTTGCTGCAGAGGTGGAGTAGAACTTAAAGACAAAACATTCTTTCTCAGGAATGGCATTTTGCTTACAACTCTTGCCCATCAGCGGTCTATTTGTGGTTTTCGGTGCGTCTTGAAGGTTCCAGGCTACATTTGAAGGTTTTTTTGGAGCTTTCCTCTGAACAGATCTAAGATGTTACCTGAAAGTTCTCTTGAACAGTCAGTGTGGGAAGTTTGTGACTTCTGCTTCCAGTTGATGAATTTTGTTGCTCTAGCTGTTAGCGTGTGGGTAAACTTTGAAAGATGTTGAGAAGGGCTTCAGACTTTTGTCTAGAACTGTAATGGTGTACAGAGGCTTCTTTGTGAAGTCTGAGGTATGCTACTGATGAAAAGGAATAAACTCTGTAAGGGAATCTTAGCTTGTTAAGACAAATCCTTTATGAGAGAAGACTGAACTGGTACTAAAAGTGTAACTGCTAAAGTATTGCTTTTTAGCAGTTTAAACTCAAGTGGGTACTTGTTTACGCTATAATCGTGGTGTGCTAATGCCTGTGTAAACTGGGAAAGCTCTTCCTTGCAGTAGCTACAGGGTGGGGTTTTTTTTGCTACTTCACATCTTTGTTTGTACATATAAGGCACATCATAGCTGGTGGCATCTTCCCTACCTTAACAGAGCAGTTGTGATCTCCTGGTTGAGACTTTCTTGATGCATAGGTGCTTGTCTTTGCTTTCCAGATTCAGTGTTTCCATCAAAGGCCTCCTCTGATAAGAGAAACAGAGAAGGGCTTAAAGTAAAAGTATATGAAGAAATGAAAACAGTTGTTGGGAATATTCTGTGCTTGTTTCCATACTGTTTTCTAAAAGTATCACCTGACCTATGTAGGGTTTTGTACTGACTTACACCATTACATGTTGTTGGCACATTATCTTTCTGTTCTTTTCTCTTCCTGCTGTGTGCTTTTAAAAGAACTGTTGTTTTATTTCATGTTAGAGCTGATGACATATCGAGTGACTTTAGTCTCCAGGGCATTCCAGTACAGTCTCTTCATGGTAACAGAGAGCAGTGTGATCGAGAGCAGGCTTTAGATGACTTCAAGAAAGGTAGGTTGGTACCTAAACTTGGGCTAAACAAACCAGTCCCAGAATTGGACACAGTATTCCAGATGTGGCCTCACCAGGGCAGAGTAGAAGGGGAGGATAACCTTCCTCAACCTGCTGGCTACGCTCTTTTTATGCACATTGGCCTTCTTGGCCACAAGGGCACTCTGCTGGCTCGTGGCCAGCCTGTTGTCCACCAGGACCCCTAGCCCTTCTCTGCTGACCTTAAATAATTTGAAGCTTATTTTACTTTTGAAATCAATGAGGAAAAGTCAATATTATGTTAGCCTAAAGAACGATAAATAAGGGTGTTGAATAGGGGTGCTCTCAGTGAAACAGTTCTCTTGATTATGCCAGTGGGATTATACTTTGAGATTATGTGATCAGATGCTAATAAAACTATGAATAGTAGTATGATAAGGATGCAAGATGGAAAAATAGTTGCTGAAGCTTCCATTCTTGCAGGGATTTTATTTTTTTTAGTCAGCTAGGCATACTTTAGTTTTCCTGTACCTTGTTTTTTCTTGTGAAATAAGAACAGTAAAATGACTTTTTGAGTGCTTACTTATCTCCTAGTATTTGCTGCAACAAAATGCAGCAAGCATGTATTTCCTTTGTGTTGAACAGGTGTATTATACAGTGGGAGAACAGACCTGGAGTGTGTTTTCTGTATATTCTGTAAAATCACATTCTTTTTCCATTGTCCTTAACTTAGGCAAAGTCAGAATCCTGGTAGCTACTGACTTAGCATCCCGTGGCCTCGATGTGCACGATATTACTCATGTTTTTAACTTTGACTTCCCTCGCAACATTGAAGAATACGTTCATCGAGTAGGTCGTACTGGAAGAGCAGGGTAAGTGTTCAGAAAAAATAGTGATATGTTATTGATTAAAGTTAGTATTTTGTGTGTTTTATAGGTGTTTCTGTTGTCAAATTCTAGAGCTACAAGCGATGTAGAATGAGAGTGAAGCTTCCAGAATATGTCAAAGTATGCTTTTATATTTTGAAATTCACTTAAATTTAAGGCAAGCAAGGTTTCCAGTTTTCTGTTGTTTCATTTAAGTTGTTGGGAATTAAGGATGTTTGAAAGCTGATTTAAATGTGGGGAAGATTGACAGTTTAAAACACCTTCTGTATAGATTTTCTGAAATCATCTTCCTTGTTTGTCTTCATGAGCTGCTTACTTTCCTAGACAGCCCATTGAAGAAAAGAAAAGAGGAGGAGGGAAAAGGGGAAAAAAAAAACAAACTCCAAAAGCCTGAGTCTGCAGGCTATCATGCTGTTGTAGCTTGGCATTAGCATTTTTAAATGCTGCATTCCCAGATTGGCACAAATGTGATTCCTTTTCATGTGTGTGCTTATTTTAATTACGGGATGTCTCTTCATTCTTAAATATGTTGTCTTTATGCTAGATTTATTGTCTATATACCCAAAGCAGTTGTGCCTTAGCTCCACTTTAGACAAGCTATATTCTGACCCTTTACAAAAAGTTGCTTTGTCATATATGTAATACATAACATAAATACTTCTGCCAGTCTTATCTAAAAGTTCATAAATACTGCCTGTAGTCAAATTTATTACTGTTTAAGTCAGCAGGGAAAACCTAGCAGCATAGATACCTGTTGTTTTGAAAATCAACGTTTATTCCATTCCTTGTCTAGGCGTACCGGGGAGGCAGTAACGCTTGTCACTAAGAAAGATTGGAAGGCTGCATCTGAGCTGATTGATATTCTGGAAAGAGCAAAACAAGTAAGAAAAAATCTGAATTGAGTCTGGGTTACCAATGGTGTCATCCCACTTAAACTTTTCTTGATGAGTGTCTAAGTGTCTCAAGAAAAAAATGGCTACTTACGTCTCTGTCCTGGATTTTACCTTACAGGTATTTTCCAGAAAGAAACTGAGAAATTTAGTAACAGACATCCAAAGGAAGTAGCTAGCATATGCACACATAAAGTCAGCAGGATAGTATGATGTATTTTATTACTTGATGTTTCATTCCATTGGTATTTCACTTCTGAACACGTGCCAGAAGTTAGCCAATGTTCTTGTCTGACAGTATAAATATCAGAAGAAGCTCAACTACTTATCTGTCATATCTGATATGACATCCTTGTCTCTCATATCTGATAACTGATACCTGCACATACTATTTCAAGCTATCATTCTTGCAGATGTTTGTAAATAGTATGTGAATTCGAATATGACTTAAAAACAAATGTTTTTTTTTTCTTATTACCATGTCTGAGAACCCAGAGACAATTATGTTGCTGTCTTCTGCTGTTGTCTTTTGCGTGATTCGTAGTAAACTCACAGTTCATGTCCTGACTCAAGTTGGGAACATAGGGATTTATACAAATCAAATTGTATTTATCTGTGGCTGAGACAGTTTGGTTGTTATTGTGGATATTTACACGAACTTTAAACCCTGAGTTGTCACCTAAGTTCTTAAATCTGCAGGGTTTTTTGCTGTTTTTTTTTTCCCCAGAAAATACACAAGATGAAGCTAGTAGTGCTACTTCAAAGCCACTTCAGTAGCACTTCAGATGTGTCTTGTTCTATATTCTGAGTCAGTTGCTGTTCTTCCATGCCTTGTCTCCTGCTGCAGACTGTAAAGTTCCCAAACCTTTTTTGCTGTGATAGTATAGCTAGGAACAGGTCTTTGAGTTCAGAGGAGAAAATAGCATCTCTAAATCCTTACTTTCAAGACTAACTGTTACAGCATTATTCTCAAACTTTTGATTATAGCTGATAGAAGGGAAATACCCATACAGAGCTGGGTTTTTTTCCCCATGACCATGAAAATACCATGACTTCTGTCCTAAAGCACCATGTGAAAGGGAAGGAGAGAAACTGAACACTGGGCTTCAAGGTTCAGAATGCTTCTATGTCAAAACAAGCAAGGTGCATTTGTTAGCCAGGTATTCTACATGATTGTGAGTATACAGATTATCTACCTACAGAAAAATAGTTACAACAAAGACTGATAGTTTCTGTATCGTGCTGCAGAGATCTTTACATATAAGCTTATTAAGAAGCATGGACAGATTTACTATAGAATCAGGTAGAACACAACTGATCTCTCAAGAACAGTGCTACATATAAAAGATGGCATCTTTATCCTTTTTTGTTTCCTCATTTGAACCTCAGTTATATAATTATCAGATGACACAGATTGTCATTATAAAAATCCTATAAAATCACTAGATGCTGGAACCTCATTGAGATTTGTGTTCTGTATCTTGGCTCCTTCACACTCCTTCCTCATTCCTGATTAAAATCTCAAGAAATTGTTGCAATTTGAACTGGAATAAATTGTGTTTTGTGCTGATACAATATAGAGGAGGAGAATTACCAGTGTTTCAACTGAAAAACTGTAACTTTATCTCACTATTTCTGTCTCTAGTGACTTTTAACTAGAGAGGTGAAACATTTTTTCACTTTATTTTTAAATAATGTCTAAGGCAGACTAGACTGTTTCCATGGGCATCCTGTTCTGAGGACTCTTGACAGCTGAAACAGCTGTTTGCCAATGAGAGCAATTCAGCACATAAAATGAATACTAGCAAGCTGATTATGTTGCAAGCTTATGAGAAATTGGAGATGTCAAATGGGAAGCAGTGCTGAATCATGAAGCCTGACATGGTAGGTGTTGGAACTCGAGGGATGCACTTACCTTGTACACCAGGCTCTTTGTTCTGGCTAAATCCTTCACTGTTCAAGTGTTGCCAGCTCTAGGGATTTCTGAGTTGACTTAAGAGTATTTAAATGTTAAATTTCAGAGAAGTCTTTTAAGTTTGTACTGAATTAGTGCTGCTTGCTGAGGGACAAACCACAGAGGCAGGGAGCAGTCAAATGAATACCACACTCGTGTACACTGGAGAAGCTTGTGCTTCACTGTGCTCAGAAAACTGATTTCTGACTGGCTCTCTTCCACCTGCTGTGTGGCTGCTTGCTATAGCAGGTTGTCTAAGCTGTCTGGTTTTGATAGATTAGAGATCTGAAATCTCTTTTGACAGCAGTCACCAATTAGTTGGCCTTTTATGCAAGTAAATATTTTATTAAAGTTACATGTCTGATCTGGTCTGATCTGCCTTTGTTTCATGAATATGATATACTTCAGTGGTCGGCGTCAGTCAAATGTAAAATCTGTAACTATTTACATGTGGCTTCAGTCCTTATTAACTCATGTAACTTTGAGATGACAAAGTTTGATGCTATTCACCTCTGTTTGCACATAATTACAATCACGCCAAAAAACATCATGGATCTCAGTAATGTGCTCGTGATCCACTGCTGATGGGAAAACTGACCACTGACTCCTGCCCTTCTTTTCCTGTCTTTTGTTTTGTTCATGTGAGAACCCATCCCTTGGCAGCACTTTCTTGGAGGGCCTTTGAAGGCGAACTCTTGTGGTCAAAATTTCCAGAGAGCATTTAATATCCATCTTTTCTTGCAATACATATTGTATAGTATCATATTCTAAAGGCATTGGAGGCTTTTTCCAGCTGTTCATTATCACTGAAAGATGCATTTTTAGATGAAATACAAATGTTTTAATTAATTGGTTCTATGTTGCCATCAGATACGGTGATGCTGGCATACATACATAAATTGAAAATCCAGGCACACTGTGCTGATTATTTTTCAGTACATTTCAGTATATTCTCATGTAAAAGATTTTTCTTGATTACCTATCTCTGCACAAAAGCAAATCTAAAAAAGTGGTGGAAGTCAGATAAGTAACAAAATCTAGTTTGGGATCACACAAATAAGTTGACCTTCTGTTAAAAACCTAAGTCTAAAAGTTTAGAATTACTTCAAACTAAGCCTAGTTTTGTGATGCTTTCTTATCAGGTAGTTCCTGATGAGCTTATCTCAATGGCAGAAAGATATAAACAATTTCAAATCAGAAAAGAAATGGATATACCAAGAATTCAGAGAAAGCCCCCACAATGACCACTGTCCCTTGAAGTTACTGAAACAAAGTAAGTGGTGATAGATAGTGTTAGCATCTGTGGGCTTGGATTTAGAAATATTTTTTCTTAGTTGATCATTTACTGTATCTGTCCCACTTACATAAGAAGTATTTTTTTTAAAAAAAAAAGTCTGAGAAAATGTGATGAGCTTTATATAGAAACAAATCTAGTTTTGTGCTTTGACACTATTTTGGTGTTACTCTAAGGAAAGTTCAGTTGTAATTATTTCTTGCGAGATGTGCGTAACTTCTAAAGCCATCCTATGCTGGATAAAAACAAATTGTGGATTTCTTTTTTTAATTATATGCAGTACAAGGATGTAATTTCTTTTTTTCCTTTTCAGGGAAGGGGATTACTGAATGTAAGCGATGTTTGTCATTGTAACTCTGAAGTACTGCACTTTGGCACTGCTATGCCACATCTGCCAGTGGCATTCAAAAGTATTTCACTGAGTAACTTAGTTATTTGAAAACTGTTCTGTTTGCAGAAATTGCTGTTTGCTGAAGCAGTTTTTTTTTTTATTTATTTATTTTGAAAATGACTTCCAATGCTAGTTGCATTAAGACTTGTCTCAAGGTATTTCTGGGAGAAGTCTGCATCTCCTTCTAACAGAGGAGAGCATAACAAGAATGCATTCATGGCTAACTGAAAAAAGCAGCTTCTGTGTTCTTCCTTGTGGAGGTAACCATCTGGCTTAAGGAAGTTTATGAGTGGTGTTAACAAAGTCATAAAGAGCCTCATAAGGAAAAAAAAGAATACATTTCAAGGTCAACTTTGTCATAAAGGTGATTTGTACTTGACACGTGAATTTCAGGTTGCGTCACACATGCTGTCAATGGTAACTGGGTATGTTTTCAGTCTTTAGAGGTTACATTTGAAGGCGCTATTCCTATGCAAATGACGTTTGGTCTGGATGTGTCTTTACTTGTCATATGAATGAGTGGAAAACCAATAAACCGAATCTAAGTGAGATGAGAATGTTTTAGTAAGGTTATTCTCTAAAAGTTCTTCTGCCCTCCCCACTTCTCTACTTAGTAAGAATTGAGATGAAATCCAGGCTTTAAGCTGGTAGCTATTTTGCCTTCAGGGAAAAAAAAAAAAAAAAAGGAGGGAAAAAAAAAGGAATTCCCTTTTTTTTAAAAAAAAAAAAAAAAAAAAAACTAAAGCAAAGCAGTTTTAAAATGCTGTGTATGAATCATCTTAACAATGTTAGTACTAGGAGATGTTATAGTCCTCTTTTCCTAACGTATACTTAAGAAAAAATGAGCTGAATGCTGTCCAAATCCGAGAATGCCAGACTCAAGCCGCATTTTGGTTTTGATAGCCTTCTACAGGAAGACCCTTTGTCTTTGATAATGGAATGAAAAGGTGCCTTTCTTTCTACAAGAATCTCCACACAGATGTTCATTGGTCCAGTAACTTTGGCATGTTGGATGATTATTGCTTTCCTTCCTAAGTCCAGTGAAAAAGGCTAGTGAAAAGACTTGGAAAAGATGAGTTCCTTCAGGAATCATTTTTTTTCTTTTTTTGAAAGAAGAAGTGTATGCCGGATGTTCTGCATTGGCTTTTTCATTTTGAATAAAATCATCATTACAACTAATCTGAAATCATGAAAATAACATCTGCACAATTGATTATTGCAAATTCTTATATATGTTCTTAGCATGACTTGAAGATGGCCTGAGGGTGATGGCTGCGTTTGCAGGGATAAATGCAAAAGGCATAAATATTATCACAATCCAGAAAAAGGGACCATGGGGGACTACCTGGCCAGTAAATATATAGAGATTGCAACAGTGACTTTGAAGGATTCCATGGTACACAAGGACATGAAGCTGCTGTTTACTAAAGATTCCCATATTTATTACAAAGGAGCACAAGTCACCACTATCAAGAACACTATGACTGAAAAGGCAAATATATGGATAAAAGCAATTCTAGTTAATACCAGGAAACAAGTGTATGTGTGAATATGTATGTAACAAACATTAAGGATATAGTACCAGTTAGCAGCAACTAGAAGTAAAAAGGCAGGTTGAGGTAGGATAATCAGTAATAGCAGCAGCAGAAACAATTTTGGAGATAATTAATCTCAAGAAGCTTACCAATAATTATATGACAGTAAAGATATGAATATCTTTACTATCTTATATCTTTTACTATTAAAATATATGAAAGTAAAGATTGCAAACTTATCAAGACTATAACAGCAGATGCACCTGCTGGCAGTGCTTCTTTTGATGCAGCCCAGGATATGGTTGGTTTTCTGGGCTGTGAGGGCACAGTGCTGGCACATGTCCAGTTTACCACCCACCAGTAGCCCCAAGTCTTCTTTCAGCAGGGCTGTGCTCTATCCTTTCATCTCCCAGCTTGTACTGATAGCAGGTGTTGCCACGACCCAGGTGCAAGACCTTGCACTTGGATTTGTTGAACCTCATGAGGTTCTCCTGGGCCCACTGCTGGAGCCTGTTTAGGTCTCTGAGTAGCATCCTGTCCTTCAGGTGTGTCAGCTACACTGCATGGCTTGGTGTCATCTGCAAACTTGCTGAGGGTATGCTCAATCTCACTGTCGATGTCACTGACCCGAGGGACACCACTCATCCCTGCTCTTCATCCAGACATATCGAGCCATTGACCACTGTTCTCTGGGTTTGATCCTGCAGCCAGATGTTCTTGGTTCCAAGGCTAAGTTACTAAGCCAAAGGCTAAGTTCTCAGGCCTCATTCTCTTGCTGAATTTTCATGCTGGCAGGCATTTTCTCCGGCATTTAGCCATCGTTCTATGTCAGAACTTCTCTCTTTGGAGTCAGGTTATTTTTATATCTGTACTCATCAAATATTAATTAAAATGTCCTGTTTCTTTCAAGCAACGTAACTGAAATATCTGAATTATGCACTTCTCTCCTAGTGTTCTTGATTTGTTTTTGTTTTTCCATAGTATCAAACTACTGAGATATAAAGTGCTAAACTAAAATTTTAAAATATGCAAATCTACATGATTTGCTTTCAGATAGTTATTGTAAATACGTTTTTTTAACATAGTTGGTGAAATATTGGGAATCCATTGTTCAGTTCATAGTTTATTTGTCTTGAAAGGAAATGGTTGCTTGCTTTATCATCCAGGCTAAGCAAGTTGTGCCGGGGAATAAAAAAGTGTGGCAGCTGAGAATCTTGTAGACAGCTGAGAAAATACTCCAAATATTTCTGAAAGCAGTGTTCCAGATTTTCATACTGCCAGTCTGTGTCGCTTGGCCAAATGACACATGAGTGGAAAAAAGCAGTTTTGACATGATATGAACAAAACTTTTCCAATTCTTTTGCATGTTTCATTTTAAGTCGCTCTAGAAGGTACTTCAGAAGTTTGAGACAATCTTTCCTGTTGAATAAATAAGAGTTAGTTAGGTACCTTCTACACAGTCATAGTCAGTTCTAAACATGTATATTTGATTTTTAAATACACATTATAAATAAAGCAATAAAAATGTTCTTACTCATACTAACATTTTCAATGATGTTTTGAATAAAATCTGCAAGTAAGTGCAGCAGTAAGGTGGGTATTCCTACAAGTATGAAGTCAGACTCCAGCAGTGAGATTTCTACTCTAAAAATGTAGATTTGGTGCATGAACCACTTCCACTGTTGGCCACAGCAACACAGAAATACAAAGTGTTGGTCAGAACTGTGCTTTGGTCAGCACTGTGCTTGCATGGTTCAGTTTCCCCCCTGCTGACACTACCAGTATAACATGAACTTGGAGTACTACTGGAAATTAAAGCTGCACTTCGGGCTTGGATTTACACTGAAGGCAATGCCACTGCCTTCCTATTGCACTCTGAGGTGAAGAGGTACAGTTCCGTACATAGCTAGGCAAGGACATAGTATGTCTGATGCTACTCATAAAGCAAAGATAAACAATTATACATGAATTCTCTGCTGACGTTCTCGATTCTGTACAGGGCAAAATCAAGTAAACCAAGAAGTGGATTTGCCATAAAGTAGATTCCGTACCCAATGAGGTTTGGTTCTGTTTTTTCTCTTCAAAGAAATGTGGAACCAGTTTTCATTAGAGTGAAAAATCACACTTATTGGTCTCGATCCCATTCAGTTCTTTTCTCACCATCACTTAATAAATTGTCTTGCCATGAAGTGTAATTGCTTATGAAGCTCAGAAAGCTGAGTTGTCAGACTTTTGAGTTAGTTTTTCTAAATATGACTGATTTGGGGTAAGATTACTTGGCAAGTTGTATTTGTTTGCTTTGAAAGACAAATTTGGAGCATAAATCTTCAATGTAATTTGTTACTGTTCAAGTAAATGCAAGTCAGACGCGTTCAGTGAGTACGTGCAAGCTTGTACACTCTAGAACAATTACGCAAGAATGATTAAAAGCCTCCCTCCCTGTTATGAATAATTACTCATAGACCAGATTCTTAAATGTTAAACTGAAACGGTGCTGGACAAACTACCTTAAAGTAAAATACTCATATGAGATACCTACCTACAGCACTTCACTCCATCAGACTCGCAGCATGTCTTTATGCTGCCATGGTTGTTCAGCATGGCCTTCTCAATATGCGAGAAAGAGAGTCGCCAGGTGTTTCCTAAAGTTGAGTACAAGATTGTTAAATAGTTACAAAGCAGTAAACGTTGGTGTCTGTTAAAACTGACGTTAAACATTTAAAACTGACTGAATTTAAAATATCGGCAGTTTCTTCACACTTAAATGATTAATTCAGCAATTATTAAAATTAGTCGATTTCTTCTTAGTTCCCCAGCCACTCCACACAAACAAAAGATTGGAAAGTTATAATTATAGGTAACTGTCTACACTGCAGTCAGTTGTCTGGGCGCTTTCATTACATTCTCAAGGATGTTTAGGTTCAGTTTTTAAAATTAAGCTTGTTTCTGAACTTTCTTGAATTTGTCAAAGGTAATTTGGGGAATAATTACGCTACCTACAGAAACCTACTGCCTTTCAATTTCTGGTCTGTATTATTAGGCTTATGGTTTAACCATTTGGTTTTGAGTAAGCAAATTTTGATGATTGGTTGAAATTTCTTCATGCAAGTGACTTTGAGATTGTTTCAGGTAACTGTAAAGTATTTCTTTTTGTTCTGGTAATTTTTCTGCAAACAGTGATTAATACAGTCAGCCCCCTATTTTTAAAACACCAACAGTCATTTCTGTCTTTCCTACATAAATTAGAGTGTTTTTCTTACTCTTTTGGTTTGATTGCTATTTGGATTTAATTTTCTCTGGGAGAGAGAGCCCAGTAGAGCAGTAGTGATTTGTTTGGCATTGGTAAGATAGGTAGGCTCACTAAAAGAACACCATGTTGCCTGGACTGGTTTTGCTGAAACCAATTCTCGTAATAGGATGACAAGTTTGGATGTTTCTGCAAACTAACCCAGGCTTGGTGTGACAGTCCTCTGAAAAGAAAAATAGCAGTCACGTTGCAGCCATAGCAGAGTTCAGTGAGAAATAATGTATCTTGCTAGAAAAGTTTACAGTTTACTTCCTGCAGAATTATAAAACTTAGGTATAAAGTGCCATTTACAGGGATGTTCCCTGTATTTTTACAAATCTCCTTTAATGTTTCTCCTTATGAAGGAGTGGATGTTGCTGTTAAGTACAGCACTAGCGCAGGGAAGATGTGTATTCACGTGTCTAATCTAACACATTTAAAATAATGCTGTTAGGACTCTACAGTCTGCAGAGCAGTTTTGGCTTTAGATTACAGCACAGGACAAGCAGCGTCACAGATCTGATGTTGTAAAGATGACCTGGCTCTATCCAGGATAAAATGGAGATCTGTACCTTGAAGACAGAACACTGAACAGAATCTGGATACCCTTTTCATGGCATTTACCAAGTTGTATCAAGTGATCAAGTTGTAGAGAAGATATTTCTTAACTTAGACTTATTGTCTGTATTTGAAGTACCTCTTAGAACCTTTTCTTTTTTGTTTTGCTTGGCTACTAAATAAATTGGCTTGTATCTGAACTCTCTCTTGACTTTTCTTCCTAGCCACTGTTCAATGTTGAGACCGTCCTGTGTGCTGGGAGGCCAGCTCTGCTGAACTTCCAAGGCCAAGATGATGTCCACTGATATATCTGCTGGAGGCTTTTTGATCTGTAGAGTTATTGCAGGGCTTCCAGGCTTTTTCCTTTTCACAGTTACTTCCACATCTAGTAATAAAAAAGAAAGTAATCTTTCATTCATAACAGAAGAAACACGTTTTAGAGAATGTTAAGATGTTTACTGAACAGGAATTTGTAGTTGGTCAGAAGTCTCAGGTACTTTATCCTATGGGATTTGTGAAATGAGTATAAAATAAGAAAAACTCTTCATGAACTGAAGCATTTGCACAATTTATCTATTTATCTTTAATATTTTTTACTCTATTTGACATGTCCTGTGTAGACATAGTAATGCTTTCTAATGAACTGTTTTGCTATGGAAAAGATTTAGACCAGATTTGTCCACAGCTCAGAAGCTTTTGAGAAGAGCACCCTAAAAGGGAATACATTTTATAGATAGAAATAGCATTAGGTAATGCATTCCCTGACTCAGGTAATGCTAATGCCTTTTACTACCAGTTCAGCAAGTAGTTCTTCATATCTGGCAGAGAGGTTCAAAATGTATGGGTCTCACAGGCAGTACTGTACATGGAACTGAGACCCTAATATACATGTGAGAACACTCACATGGAAAGAGGATTGTGTAGTGGAGCAATGAGTTAACTGTGTCACGCAGCCAGCTCTGGTGTATTTGTGGTGATTCCCAGAACAAGGGTGCAATCGAGACAGCAGATGTGGAAGGGGTTTCACTTCCAGCCATGTCACGGTGAAGAGACAATTCATAGAATCACAGAATCATAAAGGTTGGAAAAGACCAATAAGGTCATCTAATCCAGCTGTCAGCCCATCACCACTATGCCCACTAAACCACGTTCCTCAGTGCCACATCTACAAATTTCTTGAACACCTCCAGGGACAGTGACTCCACCACCTCCCTGGGCAGCCCATTCCAATGCATTACCACACTCTCTAAGAAGAAATTTTTCCTGATATCCAACCTGAACACCTCTCCTGGTGCAACTTGAGGCCATTCCCTCTCATCCTATCCCTGTTACCTGGGAGAAGAGGCTGACCCCCACCTCACCACAGCCTCCTTTCAGGGAGTTGTACGGAGCAATAAGGTCTCCCCTGAACCTCCTCCAGACCTAACAATCCCAGTTCCCTCAGCCACTCCCCATAAAACTTGTGCTCAGCTTTGTTGTCCTCTGGACACGTTCCAGGGCCTCAATGTCTTTCTTGTAGAGAGGGGCCCAAAGCTGAACACAGTACCCGAGGTGCGGCCTCCCCAGAGCTGAGTACAGGGGGATGATCACCGTCCTCTGACGGAAGGGAAAGACACACACTGTGTATGTGGAACGCAACTGCATTATTAGCATTCCCATGTGAAACTCGATGGCGCAGTACTTACTCTTAATATTTTTTACTTCCTTTTTAATAATTTCTCGTAGTCCTTGAAGCATTTTAAAGGCTGATAACTTCCCCTCTTCATCCAGAAACTTATTCAAGTACTTCTCTCTTGGATTCCTTTTGAAGGTCAGATAGTAATAGGCTCCGGTGTCATCGCACTCATCCAGCTGAAGCCTCGCAACCGGCATGACAAGCATGATATCAAACTCGTTGGGTTCAGAGATCTGCAAAGGAGAAAAGCATGGTATTAAACGTGCCACATGGACGTGAGCCCCCACACCGCACCCCGCACCCACCTTGACACGCTCGTAGTAGCTGCCGGCCCCCAGCCTCCCCAGAGAGCTGAACGCGCTGTCCGTTCCGCGGACAGCCTGGATCAGCTGGGACACCACCTGGTTCACCAGCCCAGACGCCTCGGACACGTCCTGGCGGCCCAGGCTCAGCTGCGACAGCACTTCCCGCAGACGCAGCCCTCCCGCCGCCCGGCGCGGCCCTGCTGCGCGGGGAGCNGCCGCTCGCGGAGGGCTCCGCACGCTGCTTCTCACGCACAAGATCGGCACCATCGGTACCGCCCGCGGGGAGCGGGGAGGCCCGGGGCGGTGCTCCCTCCGCGCGGTGGTGCTGAGGGCTCTCCCGTACTGCTCCCCTTAGGCGAGATGTCCTGCAACCCCTCCTTCGGCGGCATCGGGAAGGGGCACCTCGTGAGGGAGGTGGACGCCCTGGACGGGCTGTGCGGCCGCGCCTGCGACCTCTCCGGGGTGCACTACAAAGTCCTCAACCGCCGCAAGGGCCCCGCCGTGTGGGGGCTGCGCGCGCAGATCGACCGCCGCCGGTACCGCCGCGCCGTGCAGGTGCGTGGGGGCGGCGGGGGGGCGGCCCTGTCGGGGGCCGAGGTAATGCCTCCCGCTCGGCTCCCTGGAAAAAGCAGCAAAGAGCGCAGGAACGCTGTTGGGCAGAGCGAATTCGCGGCTACAAAGCACTGCTTTCCAGCGTAGTCAGCACCCTTAGTTGTGCGTTTTCGCCAGCCCAAAACGTGGCTTGTCTTCCACATGGCTGAAAGGTGCCGCCACCCCTCGCTGTGCTGACAGCCACTGCTTGGCCTCCATCAGCCCTGGGTGCCCGCCCCTTTTGGGTGCCCGGCCTTTGGGCTCGCCTGGGCCCCGCTGGGTGAGAGGAGTGATCTTGGGCCGCATGTAAAGCATGTGATACAGCTAACAAATGTAACTGATGGCATTTGTTTTATTTTTAAATGTTTTTTTTTTTTTAACAAAACATAAAAAGGAGCAGCAAAAGCATGTAACTGGTGGGATATCTGGCCTTGTTTCTGTGAAACCAATACGTCAGTATTGTTTGATGGAAGTGGTTGTGATTCTCAGTGAGTTCTCAAGGTGTTCATCAGAGATTTTTGATGAAATTTCACTCCCCCTGTGCTTCACCCTTGAAAACAGTTGTTCACAAATGAGCACACTGCCAAAAAGCAATGATGTGAACAAGGCGTGGTTGTGAAATGGGGGATATTTGGCTCTGGTAAGACAGGGCTTGTAAAAGTCATACAGAGACATGATCGCATTTTTGAGTTGAATATCTGAGTGCAACTCCATCCATTCCATTTGAAAATTCGCAGGACAAGTATTTATGTCAACTGAAAATGGGGTGCCAAGTACACCAAAAAGTTGATGATTTTTCCAGCAATCTTGAAACCCGTTCTCAAATTCCTTTATCAAAACAAAGCAAGGCTGCATGTTTTTTGCTGTTGGCAGGACTGTGTTTAGCCAATGCATCAAGATGCATACAGTTATTTTGAGTTAGCGCTGCACTGCACCCTTCCTGTGTCCTGGCTGCAGCTCAGACGGCGCCCGTCACACACGGATGTCTTGGGGGAGCCAAGGGGCAGGCCGCAGTATGAGCTGTGCTGGGCGATGTTTTGCAGTGTGGGTTCTGCCCCCATCCCTGGGGGTGACCAAGGCCAGGTGGGCCCAGGGCAGTGTGCTCTGCTGGGCAGTGTCCCTGCACCAGGCACAGAGCTGGGCAATCATTAAGGCCCCTTCCAACCCAACCGTCCTGTTGTTCTGTGATAGATCGTCTTATATCTTGTGGCCTTTTATGTTTGAGAAGAGATGCGCCTGGTGGTAGTGTGGCTTCGTGCAGAGCAGGACAGGGTCTGGGGGTCCCC